>LPNX010973098.1:70997-104282 GCA_001517045.1 Pseudotsuga menziesii
GACTAAAGTAATGATGATGATGTTGTCAGTCAAAAGTGTTGTTGCAGCTAAAAATTAAAGATGAAGACTATATGATGTTGAAAAGCTTCCAATGATTTATATATGTGTCACCCTGATGATGTTGATGATGTCCTCTCTCTCCTATTGTTGTTGTTGATGATGTTGTTGTAGAATAACCTTCTCATTAAGGGGGAGTGTTGAAATATTGTAACTTCGAAGAANTTATTTTTTTATTTATTTTTTGTGGTCCCCGATGGTCCTACTGGGAGTATCACTTGTATTTCTTTATACCTCGATGTTTCTAATCAAGAGAACTAATAAGAGTCATGAGGAAGTCCCCTCAAATTGTAAGTCGGGTCATTAGTACCCCATTTGTGGTTACTCGAGCCTACATAACTAAGTTAATTATTAAGTGAATGAGAGAATATAAATAGAGGTGTGGCACTCCTCATTTGGAACACACACACTCACTTGTGTAGTGCATTAGTGAGAGAGACAGAAGTAGCTGGAGAAGGAGGAGGATCAGCCTTTTGGTTTTACATTTTATCTTTTTGGGGCATCTATATTGAGGAAGCTTTTGTTGGGTTTTTCCCTTTAGGGTTTTCCCAAGATAAATCTGTGTTGTTCTTGTGATATTGTTTCTTTCAGTGATCTTGTTTATATGCTTTTGTTATGAAATTTAAATTAAATGTTGATGATCTAGCTTAGCATATGGAATTTTAACAAATATACCTATGCGACAGAGCAAGGCTCAGACAGCAGGACCTGCAACACATATGAAGTCTCACCCGAGATATCTCTATGGGTAACTACTAGAACCAAGTTTCTGCAGTTGGATGTGGATTTCTTCTTTCATGAAACCTTACCTCGCTCGACTAAAGCCAGGGGGTGTATTTCCTATTCTTATTGTGTTCATTCAAGATATTACTCTACTTGTTCACTGACCTAGATTACAATAGTAATATAAATCTTTAGCACATATTATATATATCAACAGTGCGACACATGGATCTAAGAGCTCATTCATAAACAAATGCTAGTCAATCTATTCAAACCTACTTATTCACAACATACATTCATTCAACATAGACATATTCATGAAATACACATAGAGACAACATTTAACATGGAAACCCATCTGGGAAAAACTACAAAAGCGCTCTTCATATGGCATGAGAAATATATAGCACCTTTTGTCTACATACTTAGCTTGAATACTATGTTATATATCTTCTCTACAATCTATACAAACTTATCTCCTCTCATGCTCCCTAGTCTTAGGTCTCTGAAGTCTTCCTCTCCTTCACTCTATTGTCGATCCGCACACAACCTTGATCGACTCTCTTCTCTACAAATCTATAACTCTACAACTCTTTAACTCTACAACTCTACTATGATAGGAGGCGACATAGACCAAGCTACACATAACATGGGTTCTCTCTTTTATAGGTTCTTACATGCCGTAATCAACCAAATCTATTATGTTAGCTGACAAGATTTCATTCCTATTCTCATACATTCAGTTACACTAACGATAGGCACTATCGACCCAAAAATACAAAGATGCTTTATTCCCAAAGAATGCACTATTCTAATTGACTTCTTACCCACAATCAATCAAACTGTTATTTTCAATTGTTGTACTCTTCTTCTATCGTGGTTCCTTCCATCATGATTGTTCTGTTCGTAGCTTCTCTTCCATCACAGACTCTTCTACCATGACAGTTGCTAACACAACTCTTCTTCCATAACTACTTCTATCGTAACTTCTATTCCACGACTTCTTCTTTCATAGCTTCTCTTCCTGTCGCATACTCTTATGTCGTGTGACCAAAATATTCATATTCCCGAGCATAATTCTAGATGAATTTTTGCCTACTTTTCTTAGGGCCAACATTCCCCCAACACTCACCAATGGCTCATATGGAGCCACACTAGTCTGAAACCTCTGTTGTGACAAACTTACTTTGAAAATCCTTCTTCTTCAAATGCTCTACAAGGTCAGAACTAATGTGTTCTGACATTGTAAGTCCTACCAACTCTACTGCTTGTCGCACTTTCTGGTGTCTAGGTTGAATACTACCTATAACTCTCTCTTCCTCTACCTGTAATTCTGAGACCCCATCAATGCTCTTTTGTTGTTGTGTTCGTAGTGTTGTGACTTGTTGTACTTTCTTCATCTTGACAACCTTAGACATTTTCTTTGTTAAGGAAAGCTTCTTCATTTCATTTTTCATCTAGGTCACCTCTATCTTTGCAGTGTGCAACTGATTTATGAATTTCTCTAACTCTTCAGCGTCGATCAATGATTCCCACATCTGAGAAACTTGCTCAATTGCCTTGGCACATAGTACCTCCACCTCTTCGATACTCTTTGCAGCCGTTGTTGTTTCTTTCCTTCCTTCTTCCTGTACCTCTGGAGGTGTACTAGGTGTCACCTATGTTTCCAGCTCCTCGACCTTTTTACGGAGGTCCTCTACTATTTTTCAAAGTCGAAAGACCTTGGATTTTGCACCCATATCATATGTTATGCCTTCATCTGCGAAATTGTTTCAAGCTAGTGTGACAACCGTGTCGAGCCGGTGCCTGTCCTCCTCTCGGGTTTTGGACTTTTGCTCCATTTCTTTGACTATTTTCTTCATTTTATTAATAGTCATGTTCGATGCTCTAAATTGCTTAACCAATGTTCCTTCCATGCCTTCACTTCTGCAACTATGGCATTCTAAAGGGAATGTACCTCATACATCGGTAGTGCAGAGAAGTTTATAGTGACATGGCCCACACTTTTGGCCATGGAATTTAGTTGCGTTGTCCCCACCAGTTGAGTATTTATTGGTGGGATGGGTATTAACACATCATTTGGTCGCTCTTCTGACAAGCCAACCAAGTTCTCCGACACTGGTAATTGTTGTCTAGAGTCAACCGCTACCCATACTTATTTTGTTGCATTGCAAAGCATCTGTAGTAAGTCTCTAATACTATTTGTTAGCTCTATTTGGCACTCATCCATCTTCTTAGGGATTTTAGTGGCTATTTCTTCCATTTTTTCTGTCATAAGGGTATTATCGTCGCTAGTAAGGCAAACAATTCTTGCTGATTGGTTAGCCTTCCTTTTCTTATGCCTTGTCTAAGACTACTCTATTTTTTTACTCTGATCTCCCACTCTAGGTTCTGTTGGAGTTATGCTTGACTCATTTGGGGTATTATTTGGTTTTTCCTCTGATGGGTTTTCTCCTTGTCCCCCATCCTTATGTGGGTGTGGATCATCATGTCGCTCCTATTCATTTGGATAACTGATTGTTTGTGATGGGGACTCGCAATTATTTCGATCAATCTTGGATAATTGCCTCAAATTATTCAAACGACAGTTGATACTATGTCGAAATCAATTGTCTTTGTGGGTCTTGTCGAGGTTGTAGCAGGATATGATGGGGACCCATTGTAAACTCAGAAATGTTTCAAAATCGCTTAACAGATTCCTCAGTGATTTTGGCCTGTTATCTGACATGATATCGCATGGCCTCTCAGTGCAAAAAGAATTCTACATTGTTGTATTTGTTTCTCTGCTTCAAATATTTCTTGAACCAGCAATTCTAATATCGAGCGCCTCAACACAAAACGGGCACATCTAACCCCTGGTAGTTTGTTGGTTCTACCCATGCAAAAAAAAAATCAAAATAAGTATCCATGAATAATGAAGTGCACTACCTTTCTCTTGCGCTTCCTTTGCATATGCTAACAGTTCATTGAGCATATATTGTGAACAATTGAGTTGAACATTGGTTGCACATAACTCTGCTACAACAACCATCCGTGCAATGAACTAGTTCGATCACATCTTTCACGCTAATTTGCTAGCTAGAACCTTAGCAGGGAACCGAGTAGTGTGGTAATTGATAGAGGCAATAAAAAAGCCTCTAGTGCCTCTAGTCAGGTCATACTTTTCTTTTAACTTGTTCATCAACGCAATATCTTTCTATTTTTCGGTGAAAAATGGCGTTGGGTGTAGGCCTGCAAGTGGGAGCCCCGTAATTGTTGCTATAAGCTCAACATCCATATAAACCTTCTAGTTGAGCCATATAAATCCACCCTAGAATAACAGTAACAATTTTTTAGCACATGCATTCACCTCTGTACTATGACCAAAATGCGGCATGTACATCAACAACAGTAAACCTGCTTTGTGCAATTCTCTTGATCATTCCATTGGAACTAGGCATGTCATGACATCCTCTGTATCTTTGACAGAAACCATATATTTATCTATTTCCAAATATGGAAATTTTCATAGGTCATGATCAACAAAGGTCATCTTCTTGACATTTGGGAGTATGTTTTGTGTTACCCGAACTCCTTTCAGTACTTTTGGTGCTGCAAGTGGAAACCTTACATTCTTTAGAATTCTAATATTAGGCGTACCATCTAGTCTAGGTGGAATATAAGGTGTCAACAGAGTCGCAGACCCTATTTCTTCATCTTCCAGTGGTGCTGGTCCTTTCTTCTTGCATTTACTAGATTGCTTCCTCATTGACAGACCTGGTGGGTCTAGTCTAAATCTCACTGGAGAAATTACTGGAATATGTCAGCTTCTTCTACAATCACTTCCTATGGGGGAACATACCAAATATTGTATTACATAATGAGTGTGGGTGAAGCGATCATGACACCAGATTCTGCAACTATGCTTGTACTAGAAACGGAAATAACCATACTCTATGGAAAACTCACTTCGGTTCTTGTAATTACAGAGGTAAATATCTCACTTAGGTGCAGCAAAATTAAAACTAAAACTTCGGTGCGAAGGTAATAATGTACACTTGTTCAATCAGTTAAATCTTCACAAAAGCAAACAATGAATGGAAAGGTGACAGTGATTTCTGTCACAAGGGTCCATCGTCCGAATCATCATATGGAATCTTCCACACAAACCGTCACTCGCATGTCACATCATTGGTAGTTATTTTGCAATAATGATGGAAGTGACCAAAAATCACGCTGTCAAAATCGCTCAGGTTTTTTAATTAATTACAGCCAATTGTCATTTCTGCGACTCAATTTCAGCTTGCGATAACTCTTCTTTTTTTGCGACCTGTATTCAGCTTTTGACATATTTCTTTGATTGTGATAGATGGGTTTTATTCACCACCCTGTTTCATTTGCAACAAACAGATAGCCTACGACGTCTTTTTCTTCTTGCAACAGACAGGTAGCCTGCGATCAAATAAAAAAAATACTTAGAGGGTTTATCCTTTTTCTTGTTCTTGTCTCTTTTTTTTAATCGACCAAGTCACTGCTATCTTGGTAGGGATTTATCCAACTTCCATTCACCAATCCTTTGACAGGTGTTCCATATAACTTCTATAGTTTCACTACACCTCCATTAGTGATATGAATTACAATATGCGGTCCTAGCCAATGTTTTTTCAGCTTACCCAGATGCTTTAAAAAAATTCTATCATATAGAAGAACAAGTCCTCCAACTTGAAATCTCTTATTCTTAATGTGGTGGTCATGCCATACTTTTTGTCATTCCTTCTCAACGTTTTGATGATAACCTATAACAAAATGTTCTTCTTCCAACTATAGTAGTTGTGATAGTCTTTCCTCAACATCACCAACATCTGTCATCTCTGTAATCACACCAATCCTTAAGTTGGGTACAATATGTTCCATTGGCATCACAACCTCTTTTCCATGCACTAGGTGAAATCGATTTTGGCCTATCACCTTCTTACAAGTCGTGTAGTATGCCCACAGAACTACAGGAATTTTTTGGTCCTAATCGTCTCTTTGAACATTGCAAATATTTGTGAATGCACTCTCCATGATCTTGTTGAATGCTTCGACAGCACCATTCGCTTGAGTTTGATATGGCATTGTCTTTCTATGTTATATTTGGAATTCTTTTGTTAACTCTTCAATCAACTGATTGACAAGATGCGTACCTTGGTCACTTACCAACATATTTGAGCATCTGAATTGAGTCACAACATTATCAAACAATAACTTGGAAGCATTTGGAGTTGTACAATATCTTATTGGTGATGCTTCAGGCCATCGGGTCAAGTAATCGATCGCCATAATAATATATCTTGCACATGTTCTCTTCCATGTGAGACTAATAGGTCCCACAAAATCAACATCCCATTTGTCAAATGCGTACAAATTTATTCGTGGTACTAGTGGCATTTCATCTCGTCGTGACGGCTTTCCAGTTCTCAAGCATCTGCATTCATGGTGGGACACCACAATCCTGCTTGTAATATCTTTCGCTCTGTATATTTTCCATCATAATGGCCTCCTGCGACACCAGCATGTGCTTCATTCAGTATTATTAGTCACTTGTGTTCTGAGACACAGCAACAAATAATCTTATCAAGGCCCATTTTATATAACTGTCCAATGATCAACTAGAATTTCCTTCTTGCACAACTAACTGGTTCTTCTGTGCAATAGTAAATTCAACTGGGGCACAGCCTGTACTAAAATACCCAACTTCGCACCAACAAAAATACCCACAGTGTTGCCCCTTTCGGCAACAACCTACGAACAGGTTGCAGTCTCACCCGAAACAGCTATGGGGTGCCACAGAATCAGGTTTCTGCAAGTAGAAAAGGGATATTACTGTACCTTTAACCTTAACAACAAATAATTATACCAAATAGAGCTTCGATATTCACTTAATTAGCTTCACATTTAGATAACAGACTTTTCTTGCTTAACCCTTAATTGGGAATTCACAGCGAAGTTAATATTTAACAGTTATCTTACTTTAGCATTCACCTACTTATCAAAAGCATCAAAACATAACAGAAACCACACAAAAGAACCACAACACAAGATATAACATGGTTCACCCCCAGTGTAGGGGCTACGTCCACAAAACTGTGCTTTTATTCCACTTCTTACAAAACAACAGTTCCAATCTGTTCACTCAGTAGCAGATCCGTCCTTCAAGTCTAACTACGCACTCAGCTGCAGTTCCTTTCTTACAATCTCTAAGCTATGCACTCAGCTGCAGTTCCTTCCTTATAAAAACCCTCTGCGCACACAGCTGCAGAGGTCGTCCACGCACACAGCTGGGACTTGACCTTAAAACCAAAAATAGATCTAACTTCTTCGCATCATACGATCCTCATTTCATTAGATGATCTTGACATCTTTACATGAGTGCCTATTTATACAAGTGCACTATTACAAAATCATGGGCTTACACCCAAAAATTATGGACAATTACAAAAAAGAGGGCTTTGACTCAACCTCGACACCCCTAAGACTATTTTGAGTCACAACTCCGCTTACAAGCTTCCACAAAAACCGTGGAGTTACCAAAAATAGTGACCGTTAAGGCACGCGCCCCAACAAAAGGACATTACTGTGTACTGGAAACAACCCCACTCTATCGCAAAAGTTGTCTTGTGTCAATCTTCCTTTGTAATTTTGATCTAATTGTAGCCAGAGAACCCATCAATAAAAGAATAAAATTCTTGACCCCCAACACTTTTTAATACCTCATCTATAAATGGATTTTGAAATGGGTCATGTAAACAAGCATCGTTTAATTTCCTTAGGTCAACGCAAATCCTTACTACACCAATAGCCTTCTTATCTTGCACTACTATCAGACTATTCTATTCGGATTCTTAAATAGGTTCTACAATACCTGCATCAACATTTGGTCCAATTATGCCTTGAATTTTTTGTTTATACCGTGGATTCAGTCAGTATGGTCCCTGCTTTACAGGTTTTGCATCGGGCTTCAATGATATTTTCATTTCTGTGATGTCTCCAACAATACCTTTCATTTCTGATAATTATGTAGGTAACAGATCTTGAAACTCATGCAATAGGTCCGTAATTTTCTTGACAGTCTCATCATCCCAGTAATCTTTAATAATGGAAAATTTTGGATTCTCTAGGGAGCCAATGTTGATTTTCTTGAATTTTAGGGGATTCAGAAACTGATCACTAGAAATACCAAGTCCTTCCATTGCACATGTACCTTCATAATATGGTATCTTTACGTCGAGTGGGTCATCATCATCAGGTTCTCTTGTCACATTATATGATCCACCCAACAGTTGGAATATTTATCAACTTTGACAAGTCCAAACCTCAACACAACATCGATAGGTTAGCATCTCGACATGCATCGTCGACCTCAACATCTCAACACGACTATGACATATTATATCTCTGTCTTCTAGTCATTTGTAATAGTTGAAATTCTTAATCGTTCTAACTTCTATGTAACTGAACATAATGGGTAGTCACCAAGCGTCTCAACACTCTATATAAGCATGTACACATTGTAATGTAAAGGAGGTAATATAGCTGTAATAGAACAACAAAGTTTGGTTCAAACTCTTGCATTTTTTCCTTGTGTATACTTTCTTTCTGTGCAATTTATTTCCTTCTTTTCTTATTTTAATATGCTTTCGACATAAGAGTGCTCGATTTATTCAATCAAATTGTTGTCCCTCAATGTGCTCCTGGGCACTCAGATCATTAGTATGAGAGCATATTCAAATATTAAGTTACGTAAACACTTCCATTGAAGTACCTAACTTATACATGTTCAAACATGCTTGCAAACTAGGCAATTCAAGAAGACACTACCTTCGACTATAGAGAAGATGGCCAAATAAACAGACAATAGACATGCAACTGACAAGACAAAGAAACTCATAGACAAGGCACTGCATCGACAGCGAACCAAAATGTTCGCCTAATTCAATGATATTCTCGCGTGATTTTCTTCGACATCCAGAGGATCCTCGATGAGAGCCAACTCTAGAAAAATCATTCCATTCAAAGTGTAAATGAATCTGGACATACCAAATCTTGAATGCAAGATTTACGTGGAATCCGTAGACAATTGGGTAAAACAACTAGAATACTATTACTCTATGAATCAACTCTCGAAATCTGAAAATATCACCATTGCATCCTTAAAGATGCCAACCTAGGTGCACTGCTGGTGGGAGAATCTATCAACAAATATGGAGCGAGAAGGAGACCCCATATACACGTGGGAAAAATTTGTCGAGTACATCTAAAAGGAGCTCTACCCACCCAAATACATTGAACAACAATATAAGAAGTGGCAGCAGCTAAGACAATGGAAAGACCAGTCCATATAGAGTTATACCGATGAGTTCTATCGAATCATGGCTAGACTTGGAGTCCAAGAAGAAGACAAATTTTTTGTCCTAAAGTATATCAACGGATTGTCCCCGTAGATTCATCAAGAGATGGAGTTTCTGACTGTCAGTATTCTTGTGTATGCATTCCACTACGCCAACAAACTTGAAGCTAAAAAAAAGGAAAAGCATGTTTTGCGACCAGACCAACACGTCGAACATCCAACAAGAAGTCACTAACAGAGTCCAACAATTCAAGACACCCTTCTCAGCTGACTCCACCAAATCTAGACAATCACAAAAAGCATTCTTAGAAAGACAAAAGGGAATAGAGAAAGCAGCCCCCTGCCGGGAAATAGTGTGATTATCATAATTCATCGTGGCATGATACGTCTGAATGCAAGGCTCGAAAGACATTTTTGGAAAATTTGTCGAAATCTGACTTTTTCGATAAAAGCCTGGTAAAATTGAACCCAAAAGCATCGACACTTTTGACATTGAAATCGACCACTCTGACAATCTTGACTATTGTCGATGAGGAGGAACGAGAACGCATGTTCCATACACATATTTGGATTCAAAATAATTCATTACATCTAATTGTGGATAATGGTAGCCATAATAAATTTGTTTCTAAAGATCTCGTGAAGAAACTTGGTCTTGTCACCACTCCACATCCTCATCCTTACAACATCGATTAGATGGAGGATGTACAAGAACTAAGAATCACCCAACGATGTAGACTCGCCTACTTCATTAGGCCTTTTGAAGATGAAGTACTATGTGATGTGGCACCGCTTTCTATGGCTGGCGCCCTGTTTGGGAAACCTTACTTATGGGATCGACATTGAAGTTATCATTCATGGCCTCAAAAGGTGATTGTAAAAGTTTGGAACCAGTGGCATGGCATACTAGAACGACGAACTACATCAACGGTTGTGATGGTATCTACCAAACAAACAAATAAGTTTATCAACCATGCTTAGAAATTCGCATTGATCATGATAAAGACTCAACATTCCAGGAATACTACAGCAACGAGTAGACTCATTGACCAATGCATCTCCCAACAACAACAGATCGACAACATTCTTTAGGAATACCAGAACGTATTTCAAGAGCCAAACGGAGTACCTCTACATTTCCAGGTAAGACACTCCATTGAACTTGTTCCTGGTTCTTCATTACCTAACGCTTTTGTTTACAGAAGATCCATTATTGAGAATGAATAGATTCGTAGACATATCCAGGATTTGATCGATAAAGGTCACATCTAATCCATCTCCTCTTCTTGAGGAAGTCCAATCATCCTCATACCAAAGAAAGATGGGACTTGGCAGATATGCATCGACTATAGATCTCTCGACAATATTTTGGTAAAGAATAGATACCCTCTTCCAAGGATAGACAAACTCATCAATTGTCTGAAAGGTGATAGGTTATTTACTAAGGTCGACCTCAAGTCAAGATACCATAAAATCTTGATCGATCCCACCGATGTATGGAAAATGACTTTCAAAACCAAGGAAGGATTATTTGAATGGTTAGTCATTCCTTTCAGCTTAACAAACGCACCTGCGACCTTCATGCGTTATATGGATGACCTTCTATGAACTTTCATTGACAAGTGTATCATTGTCTATCCCGATGATATCTTGATTTTTAGTCAATCATGGGAATAACATGTTAGACAGCTTCGACAAGTCTTTGACACTCTCCAACAACATCGAATCTTTTTGAAGATGGAAAAATGCTCATTTGCGATGAACATCATCAAATATTTGAGGTATGTAATTAACTCTGCAGGCATTCGCATTGACTTAGAAAAAGTATAGATCCTCAAATATTGGCCCATTGCTCAAAACATTCATGAACTAAGAAGTTTTATTGGTTTGGAAAATTTTTATCAACAATTCATACTCGGTTTCAGTCACATAACCTGGCCTTTGAATAAATTGACTAAGGGAAATGGGAAAAATGTCTTCAATTGGATATCAACACAACACCAACCTTTTAAGAAACTTAAACATATGCTTTGCACTAGACCGGTACTTCTATTACTTGATTTGCATCAGCCTTTTGAGATTGAGACAAACACATTGAACTATGCTTTAGGTGCAGTGATCACTCAGTCTGGTCACCGAGTCGCTTTTTATTCAGAAACTTTCAACGACACTGTTAGAAGGTATTCAACATATGAAAAGGAACTATATGCAATTGTGCAAGCCCTTAAGAAGTGAAGACATTACATCCTTGGGAAGGAAACATGCATTCTTACTTACCACAAGCCCTTACAATTCACCCTATCCTAGTTGAAACTAGAAACAACTCATTGACTCAAGTGTATTAATTACCTACAACAATTTAAGTTGGTAATTAAGTATCGGAAAGGTAAATCCAATGGCACAATCGATTGTCTCAGTTGACCACCCATTACTCTACCTTCTACAGTAATGAGTATGCAGGTTTATGACACCACTACTTGGTCAGAATTGTATTCAATAGAATACGACTTCTCTGCAATTTAGCGACCGCTTCAAACCGAAACGTTGTCTACTACTGACTACTTCCATGCAAGAAGACTACGACAACACAACATACTGCTCAACTCTTCTTCAAACATGTGTGGAAACACTATGGCCTTTTGACGGCCATCATTTCCGACAGAGATTCCATATTTGTCAACATCTTTTGGAAGACTCTCTAGAAACAACTCAATATGATACTTTCTTTGTCGACAACTTTCCATCCTCAAACAAATGGACAGAAGGAAGTTGTGAATCGCTTGGTAGTTCAACTTCTTCGCATGTACAACCACAAGCATTGTTGGACATACGAAGAAAGTATCCCATACATATAACATAGTTACAATCACAATCAGCACATCTCTATGCAAAATATCCCACTTGAGATATGTTATGGATTTCAACCCTTAACATCCATCGAATTGATCAGTTCATCGACACAGTCCCAGAAAAATCACAGGAAATGTTACAGTGAGCTAATGTGAAAGCTAATGCATGACACAATAAGCATCGTACTCATTCATTCCAAATTGGGGATAAGGTTTGGTTACATATTAAGAAGGAACACTTCACTGGTCCATAGAGAAAACTAAATCCTTTGCGATATGGTTCATATAGTATCCTTAAGTAGATTGGAGAAATTGCTTTCCAACTCGACATTCCTTCATGCTTGGGTTTGCATCCAGTATTTCATGTGGATCTATTTTGACCATATCATGCACCATTGTTGGAACATAACGACTTGCAGACAACATAACCCAAACACATCAATCTAGATGTTTAGGAGCCTCTTCCTTGCAACACCATCATGGGATGACGCATATGCCATACAAGGATGAACACAATTCCCTTGTTTCAAGTGGATAAAGTAGGCCAGCGCCCATCACAAGGAAAGTGGTACTCTACTACTGAACTCACCAATAAATTTCATCATCTAAATGAGAAAATAATGGGGGGCATTGTTTCTTAATGAAGGATGAATGATCCACCTAGAAGTTGGAATGTTTTTCAACTTTGACAGGTTCAAAATCAACTTCGACATATCTGAACCTCGACAGGTTAGCATCTCGACATGCATCGTCGACCCCAGCATCTTGACACAACTACGACTGATTGTCTCTCTATCTTCCAGTCGTCTATAACGATTGATCTTCTGAACTGCTCTAACTTCTTTGTAATTGAACGGGTAGTTACCCACATGTCTCAGCACTCTATATAAGCATGTACACTATTGTAATATACAGGAGCTAATAGAGCGGTAATAAAAGAACAGGGTTTGGTTCAAACTCTTACTTTTTGTCTGTGTATACTTTCTATATGTGATGCTTTGCTTATTTTAATATGCTTCTTCCATAACAGTGCTCGATTCATTCAATCAAATTGTTGTCTCCCAATGTGCGCCTGGGCACTATTATGGTAGAAGCATATTAAAATAAGCAAAGCAGGAAATAATCTACACAGACATAAAGTATACACAGAAAAAATGAAAGAGTTCAAACCAAACTCTGTTGTTCTATTATTGCTCTATTACCACTTGTATATTACAATAGTGTACATGCATATATAGAGTACCGAGACACTTGGGTAACTACCTATTAAGTTTAGTTACAAAGAATTTAGAACGGTTCGGAAGTTCAATCGTTACAGATGACTAGAAGACAAAGAGACAATATGTTGTATCCATGTCAAGATGTTGGGGTTGACGATGCATGTCGAGATGCTAACCTGTAAAGGTTGTGTCGAGTTTTGGATGTTTCGAAGTCGATGATGAACCTATCAAAGTCAACAAACATGCCAACTATTGGGTGGATCGTTATAGCACTCCATCAAGTGTTGGATTGTTGCGTTGCTCTAATTGAAGTTTGCAATTCCTATAAGGATATCTTCAAATATCTTTGAATTGACTATTTGTAATGTAGCATCAATCAAAGGATGATCATCAACAAACTAAAAAGTGTGTGTGAAGCTACTAGCTAATTCATCCCATTTAACAGTCCCTCATCTCATTTCAACTGATGTATACCAGTTCCTTGGTATCATGTCTAATGTGTGTATGAACTAATGGACCCATTCATGCCGCGAACATGCCTCCCATGTTGCACGACAATATGGTCAATACTGTATACTTTTGGCTAGTATAGCTAATCTCTTCTTTGAATCATATCTCCATCAACTGTCAACATTGTGGCCATTATAAGATAGACTCTTTATGTGCGACCCACCATATGGCTAGCGTAGCTTTTAGTGCAAAGTCCAGGGTGGACAAGCGCTGAGGATTTGTGACTTTTTCTTCAAATTCGGTCAGAAATGATGCAAGGTTAGGTAAACATTCATATGTGGGTATATCACTTACTTGATTCCTACCCATCGCACAAATCGTGTAATTCTTGCGCAAATTCTCATGGATACTTCATGCATCTGATTCTGACAGTCTTCCAATGCTTCGTCGAAATCCAATGTATAATAACTAATACTTCACCAACTAAGCTTTCCATCAGCCATTGGATTCACATAATCATCCCTTGCAGATGTGATGTTATAAATATGGTCCAGATAGTAACCTTGTCCTTCACTATTGACTGGATTGACGTATCTTTGGCCTTCGAGTGGATCAATTGGTGGGACCACCCTTAGCTCTGAATCTTCAAATGTTAGTATTATTTTCTTAAAATTTATGATGGTCTTATTATCAATCGCCCAGTCAATCCCCAGAAGTGCAAGATACAGATTTGTGGCATCGACAACGTTGATTAATTCAAATTTGGCATACGTTATCATGCCTTCTACCTCAACATGCACTTGATTCAGTCGATCGATAGGTGGGAATTTTCACTTGTTTTATAATCAGAGTTGGACAATATACCTCTCAAGTCGTGGTTTCCCCATGCTTTCCCGTGTTTTTCTTGTCAGAATTTTGACATCAAATCCCAACTCTAAGATAATATAGTCCATATCGTAGTATCCTATCTGGGAAGTCTTCCTTAACTCATAGCCAATATTTAATCTTTTTCCCACATGGTTAACCCTTTTGTCTGGTCGCACCTCTTCTTGAGGTTCTTCTATTAGAGCTGTCAATTCTACGACAACATCTTTATCTTGTATTAGTGATAAGCAACTTTTAAAAATATCTTTAATGTTAATAACTTTTCTCGTCAGTTTCTTTCAGAACAACTGGTCAAATCTTTCATCCATCTCCATTATTGGTCTTCCAAGTAGTGTAGCAACAGAATTTGACACTTGATTCATGTCAACGAATTCTAGTCATGCGTTCAAGAATATTTCCTTTTATTTTGAACATTAGACAACACTTTATTTTGTGTTGTCGATTGCACCTGGAGTTGTTCATGCTATGTTTCTTGTTCTGTTATAGTCACAACACCTCCTCTTATTATGACAACTATATGTGGTTCCCTCAGCTCAGCAGAGATCCTCTAGATATTTTGATTGGGGTTCAGGTTGGGATTCCACAGAGGGTTTGGATTTCCCACATTTCTAGCCTACCACTTAGCAATCAACTACGGACATTGTTTGACAGTATGATCAAAATATTTTCAATATGAACATGTCTTTGTAGGACTTGCATAGTCCCTAGAAATTTTTTTGGGTTGCCCGTAATTATAACATATAATTTGTCCTATTCCACGACCAAATCCTCCTCCTTGTCCTCAGCCTCTAAAAGTTGCACCCCCCTTGGATTGAGGGTATTGTTGTTGCGGGAACTGATTCTTTGGATACTGGGGATGAGGATACTAAGCTTGTGAATATTGATCTTGATCCCACTCAGCTTGCATCTTCTCTTCATTCTTCATCAAATAGGTATCCATTGTTTTCTCTTGCAATAGCTAGTATGCCCTGCAATACTTCTCATCATGGCCTACTAATTTGAAAAATTTACAGTATAAACTAGCTAGCGCACTTACAATCTTTTGTAAGTATAAACACTCTTTCGACTTATGGCCTCTAGTCTGGCATATTCTACACTAAGGAATCCCTTTTGTATTTATCAGGTTCGGCGCTCTTGATGTGATATAATTCATGAGTGCCAGGTAGTTATCCTTATGGTGTCCCTCTATTCTGCATCTGGTACACCACATTTCCTCTTGGATATATTTCCTTTTTTTAATGTCTTGTAGTTGCAGTATAAGGTTGGCTAGTTGTGACAGAATTTGCATAATCCCTGCACCAGTCTCTCCTACATGTGAGGATTATGGCTTCTTGGCCAACTACAGATCTTCAATCTGTGACACAATCATTTATTCCATCAAGGGAATCGGGATGTGCAGTAACACCACTATAATGAACCATTCTTTGTGTTGTATATTTAACATCTAGAAGCTTACTTTATTCATAAACGTTTTAAACATCTGGTCGAATTCCCACTTATAATCCGTAGATAATTGCTTAATTTCATTAATCTATGAAATACATCGCGACTCAGATTTGGAATTTCTAAATTCAGCTATTAGTACCACTCGAATTTGGTCGAGTGTTTTCAAATGCAATTCCTATCGAAACCATAGAGAACTTCATGAACCAGTCGAATGCACAACCCCTTAGGGTTGTGATCATTTGAGCCCTCTTGATGGCTTCATCTTGGACCTGTCACACGGTCCACATGGATTCACATAGAAACTAATGTTGCTCTGGGTATTCTAACCCATTTACGTTGAATATCGGTAACTTAATATCATTCCCAGCCATTATATTGGTCCTTGGTACTGCTTGATAAAAAATTTGGCTAGAGTACTCCCTTGCCTGTTATTCCCACAATTATTATTTCTTGTATTGACAAATCCACTAGGAGATGAGTTTATGTATCTTACCTCCATAGATGTACGTGGGGTCGTGTGTGTGTCGTACTCATACTCTGGATCTGGGGCTTCTTCTTCCTCTTCTTCTCTTTCAGATATAAGGTGGTATTCCTCTTCCTCATCGCAAGAACCTCCGTCAAAGTGTGACGTCAACTCGTAGTCTTCTCCTCTGGTTGTACTGCAACTTCCTCTTCTAGTCATAGTCCTTCTTCTCTTTCTTGGCCGAAATATTCTTCCACTTCTCATACGCCCATCTTCTAGTTCAGTTCCTCTATCACCAGGGAACATATCAGCTTACTCTACTCCATTTTTCTCACACTTCACTTGCGACATATCCCAGGTCTCCATGCACAGTTCATTACTCGTCGAACTCCATTCTCAGGATCCCTTTCTCACATACAAGCATCTTTATCCAAATTCTTAAAGATGTCAAGTATCTTCCTCTATGTCCTTGAAAAAAAAACTCCTCACTATGTGATGTTATTGTGTCAACAAGAAATTCAGTGATGTATCCTTCTAAAATATTGTCTACCCAGAAATCGACAGCCCTAGATATAGGGTTACTAATACTCTTCAGTCATTGAATCAATTGAGGACTCCACTCTATTGGTTCTCCTCGTTGCAAAAATTTTCATTGGGTTTCTAGCTTCAACAACCACTTGTACAACAAAATAAGAAACTCACAAAAGAAAATTTCGTTAATATTGGTATAAATGTACCGCTCTAACCACTTTGATGGATTCAACCATGATCCTTCACTTTCTTCCCGTGCAAACTCTAATGCTTTAAACTCTACCCAATCTTGGATTTCCAGGTTCGTCGGGTGTGTTTGTCTCCCATTTTGTCCATCTAATATCATGTTTCTAGTTTAATTCTACATGGGAACCAAGCATTTTAATCTAATATGACTATATATTTTGATTGCAATCATATGCTTTTGAAGACTATATCACAAAGTTTGAAACAATGTAAAATCCCTATCATTTTATTTATTTTATTCATTTTTTATGGATTTCAACTCATTCTCAAATCTGATTACTTGGTATAGAATTTTTTTTCCCACATAGTCGCCTTAGTTTCTCTGGTGGTTCGATACAACACCAGTTTCGACACCCTTAGCGTAGAGTATCATTGGTTCAGATTTTTGGATATTCTTTTTTCCAAACACACACATGGGTTGTGTACCATGTTATTTCAATATGGATTGTGAGCTACCATTTATTGCTTGACTGCCATGTTCTTTCTAGAAGTTGCAACCCTAATCTCAGGCAATACACATATTTGAAGTTGAGGATTCGAATCAAGTCTCAATGGTTACAATTTATATATGCATTGAAGAGTTTGGAATCTGCCAGTTGTTTTTATTTCCTAAGTCATCGTAGTTATTTTTGGAGGGTCGACCCACGATGTAACCAATATATACATATGTACATATATATATATATATATATATATATATATTACATCGTGGGTCGACCACTGAAAGGGTCAACCCTCCAAAAATAACTACGATGACTTAGGAAATAAAAACAACTGGCAGATTCCAAACTCTTCAATGCATATATATATGCATGTATGTATATAAGTATCTATATATATACATATATGCATACATATACATATATATACATACATATATACATGTATGTATACATGTATGCATGTACATGTATACATACATGTATGTATGTATATATGTATACATACATACCTATGTATACATCTATATATATATCTACATATATGTATATATGTATATATATACATATACATATGCATGTATGTATATATATACAGATATATATATCTATATATATATACATACATGCATATGTATATGTATATATATATGTATATACATGTATATACATGTATACATGTATATACATGTATACATATACATATGCATGTATGTATATATATACAGATATATATATCTATATATATATACATACATGCATATGTATATGTATATATATATGTATATACATGTATATACATGTATACATGTATATACATGTATACATATACATATGCATGTATGTATATATATACAGATATATATATCTATATATATATACATACATGCATATGTATATGTATATATATATGTATATATAGATACATACATACATGTATACATGTATGTATCTATCTATATATACATGTATGTATATATGTATATATAGATATACATATATACATACATGTATATATGTATATATATATATACATACATGTATACATGTATGTATATATATATATGTATATATGTATGTATGTATATTTATATAGATATTATAATATGTATACATATGTATGTATGTATGTATGTATGTATATTTATATAGATATTATATATAGGTATATATATGTATATATACATATGTATGTATGTATGTATGTATGTATGTATATGTATGTATGTATATGTGTATGTATGTATGTACGTCTATGTACATATACATACATACATACATATGTATATATGTATATGTACATATACATGCATGTACATATACATATACATACATACACATATGTGTCTATGTATATTTATATGTACATATACATACATACATATACATATGTGTATGTGTGTATGTATACATATATATACATACATACATATACATATACATATACATATACATACACACACATATACATATACATTCATATACACACATGTACACACACATATACATCTACATTCATATGTATATGTACATGTGTGTATATGAATGTATATGTATATGTGTGTGTATGTATATGTATATGTATGTATGTATATATATGTATACATACACACATACACATATGTATATGTATGTATGTATATGTACATATACATACATACATACACATATACATACATACATATGTATGTATGTATGTATATATATACATACATCTATACATACATATATATACATACACACATATCTATATACATATATATACATACACATATATATATAATATCTATATACATATATATACATACATACATACAGATATATGTATATATATATACATACATATGTATGTATGTATATGTATGTGTATATATACATACATATATATGTATGTATGTATATATATAAATACATATATATACATACACACATATCTATATACATATATATACATACACACATATATATAATATCTATATACATATATATACATACATATGTATATGTATATATGCATGTATGTATATATGTGTGTGCGTGTGTATGTATGTGTTGAAAAACTCAGAAGCATATAGACATATGAAGATACCGTAAACTTTGATTTATACCATTAATCCAATTCTACGTTCATTTTGAGCTTTTAAGCCCAAGTTTGACAATGTTGGGAGGGGGGCCCACCTTCAACCACTGTGTTCATGTGTTTCCTATTAATAGATCTATTTGTTCATATTTCTGTAAGAACTCTCAACATATTGTTTGTTTATACTGTTTTTTCCTGTTAATATATTTGCTTCAATGTTAGTTTGTGATTTTATGGACATGAGTAGGCAGGGACAATTTGAAAAAAAAAATCATTGATTTATGATTTGCAGAACATTATAATATTCATAAGATTTTGTTTGTTCACCTTATATGTATCAATTTGTTCACAGTAATAGCAACTAGTTTAAACTTAGTCTTCTGGATCTAGTCTTTTGAGGATCTAGTCTTTTGATTTTAGTTACAGAAATTGTGAGTGAAATAGGAGGACAAACCATAGGGGTATTTGTAGACCTGAACTTCTTTTCTCTTTTTAAATAAATCATGTTTTGTACAATGTGACTTTTAGTTTATTGAACCTCTAGTAAGAGTATGTAGTTTAGCGATTTCGAAATTTTAACATTGGTAGTGTATGAAGTTCTTGTGTTTAGTTCTATAAAATCTTAGATCATTTATAGTCTGTTGAAAATTTGAATAGATCGGAGAAATTTATAGTTTGTTGAAGCTTGAACTTACTAGATGGATTCTTAGATGAGTTAGTATTTCTTTTTTGAGTTTGTTTTAGACGTACAACAAATAAATTCTTTTATGTTCTTCTTTTATCGGTTAGAAGGTAGCTCTTTTGGGAATTATTTTCAGTTTATTTTAAATCTAGCATTAAGGTGATTTCAATTTAGAGACCTAGAAAGTCTAGCAGCTAGTTTGTTTTGTTTAAGTTTGAAAATAGTAATGACTGATTAAGATTGGCATCTCTTTTCTAATAACTTTTAGATCTGAACGTTTTTTGCTTGCAAGACAATTTGGCATACTGTTTAGGACTCCATAGAAGAGTGAGTTGATTTGTTGTAAGAATAGGTTATGTTGACCTATCCTTTAATTGGTTGATTGTTTGAGTATTTGGTTGTTTTGACTTAGAATACTGGAATAGTCTTAGATTCTTTGCATTAGGAAAATAAGATTCGACTCATTTCTAGAATTTGGGACTTGCAATAGGTTAAGAGTTGGTTGTCTTGTGAGAATTTTTTTAAGATTCTTGAAATTGGTTGTGTAAGCATAGAACTCTTCTCCTTTGATTTCTGATTGCATACAATAATTGATTTGAAGTAGTATGGTTAGAATTTGTCTTAGTGAGTGAATGTTTTTTTGTAGATTAGATTTCAACATTTTCTTTGTTACTTATTGATTGAGTTCCTCGTGATTTATGAATTTATTTTGGCATTGATAGAAATTGGTTACATTAGATTAGAATCATATTATAGTTATTTGAGATTATCATAAGAATTTAGCTTCATTACCATTTTCTTACTTTGCACATATGGTGTAGCAACTCTAAGTTTACTTGCCTTGGTTGATAATTTAATTGAAGGTAAAGGAATTAGTTATATATTTTGCTTGAATTTTTTGGCGACGTTGTCGGGGAGTTCCTCAAATGTAAGATAGTGTTTGGATTGCTTTCTACTAAGTTGTTAGTTGTCTTCTTTTGGTGTGGTTAGTTTTCTACAAAAGGAGGAGGAGGGGTGGTAAGACGAGAGGTAAGAACATGTGCATTTGTTATAACAGGTTCCTTCAAATCCATCTATACAGTAGGTGATTTTGGTTTAATTCGTTGGATAGGTTACTTTTTTGTTTTGTCATTGAATAAGTAGATAATTTTGATGAGACCTCAAGATAGTAGAGGTAGATATACAAAAACTAGTTCTCAAAATTTTGATATTTTTGGAAACAAAACTCCATCATCAAGAAATTCAAAGGAAAGGTACTTAGATAAAATAAAATAAAAGAAGGGAATAGTGCACAAGAAATTTTAGGAAATCAAGTAGGAGAAACAATAAAATTAAATTTTGTTGTGATAAAAACTGAATTACCTCAAAAGGAATTGTTATTGGTACCTGCGTCATTAGCAAGTGTTAAAATTTCACCTATAAGGGAGTATCCCAACCTAGTAGACATAGTGGATGTGGAAAAAATTAATGCACTGTTTGGGAATGCATCAGATCCAGTAGTTTCTAAGTTAGACTCAGTCCACATTAAGTAGACCTGAGCAAACTATAGGAAATGCATTTCTTCAAACAAGACCTATAGTAGAATGATGGGATATCACATCATCTTCAAGGGAAGGTAGGATAAGCTACACTATGTTTGGTAATCCACTTGCAAAGGGTGACCGCTAGGAGGAAGTAGAAGAAGAAGGGTAGAATGAGACAAATTTTGGGTTTCCAATTCTGGATCTCATAAAAAATGTCAACATAAAAAATATAGCCTTATCCTTGTTACTTGTCTTTTATGGCAAGAGTATTGAAGATCCAAATACCTTTCTGTTTGAATTTGACATATTGTGTAGAAGCTATAATTACCTTCACGATGCCCATAAACTCAAATTATTCCCTACTACTCTCAAATATGTTGCACTTCGTTGGTTTATGGGGTTAGGAGAATATAACATAAGGACATGGGAAGAAATGAAAAATGCTTTTCTTAAGAAGTATCGGGATTACTGTAGATCCAAGGCACATCATGAAAATTTTAAAATGCAGCAACATGAGGAAGAAAGCCTAGAATACTTTCTGGGGAGATTTAATTATATTCTTTAGAAATCTAACTACAATACCCTCCAAGAAGATGTTGTTAGAATGCTCTTCCTGAAAGGAATTTTGGAAGAATATATAGAAATTCTCAACCTCATGGCTTCGGGTGATATCTATCATAAATCATTTGATGAAATTAGTGAATTATGCAGGGAATATTCTTGTACTAGAGCTAAGACTAGAGAAATTGTGAGGGATGGTTTTCTTCGAGCCTCTGAAGCAATTAATACCAGTGGTGTCACTAGAATGGAGATAGGGAACCTTTTAGAAAATTTCAAAACATATATCTTAAGTACTATAACCTCTCAATTGGATGCTTTAAAAATTAAAAAAAGACAAACAAGAAGACAACGCAACATTACATATATTTTTTCCTAAGTGTAGAAAGAGACATCTACTAAAGTAATGTCCTCTTAACAATGTCTCTATTTATGTTGTGTGTACAAATAAACACCCCACTGAGAATTTTCCTTCATTACCAGAATTACAAGCCCTCTATAAAATAAGTCATGAACCAGTTGATCAATCCTATGTGCCAAGAAGGCCATGGACATACAGGCCTCAAAATATGTATTCAAAACCTGCATATCAAAACCCGACATATTATTATCCAATGCAAGCACCTCAACCCGATTGGAATCCATAGATGTGGAATAATTGGCCACCGCAACCTGTGCAAAACCAACCTTGGCAACAAGGATGGAGGGATACAACCACCAGTGCCATTACATGATCCTCCTACCTACTATCCATACCCAACCAATATACAATAACTTTTACCTGGTTTTGCTCCATCATCACTACCTGCTCACCAAATTCCCCAACAGTACCATAACTCAAACCCTTCTTGACCAACATTACTCCCTGCCCAACCTATTCCTAATCCAAATAATATGGTTTCTCATCCCCTTAACAATGTTTATGTACAAAATTCCCCAACCTTCACTATAAATGTGATTCCAATCCATGACATTCAACTCGGGTCTGGGGAAAATTTAAACATCACACCACCTGTTGTTATTATTCAAGAAGAATTTGAGGAAGAAAATGCTCAAGAAGAGAGTCGAACAAAGCAATAAATTCCTAATGAGTTGAGTAATGCTCGAATACCAGTGTTATCTCTCCAGGAAACTCCTTTAGGTTGCAGATCGAGGATGCCTAGTAACTTAAAAAAAAATTGGGGTTTTCTAAAATGGATCAAGTCATGTGACCTATATGACCTCCCACTCTCAAGACATGCATGAAACTCAATCAGGTACAAGGCTTCTAGTTACCATTGTTCAGAGGTTGACAATATGATGCAGGGATGGAGAAATTATCATGCTGGTAAATTCATACACAAAACAGATACATATAAATGGCTAATTCATGACAAGGAAACCACTTATAATCCAAATAATCAATATTCCATTAGGATGATAGCTATAGGACATCAATTAAACTAAATAAAACTTGATTAACACATTCAAGCATAAGTACAAAATAGACAGAAAATGGAAGCTGGACATATGATAACAGAAGAGCCTATAATTAGGTCATGAGAAAAATGAGAAGCTTGACAATAGCAATGGTCTACAAGTCCCCGAAGTCGAACCCTTTCAATAAAATAAGTCTTAGGTTTTATATCCTTTACAAAAATCCTTATATCCTGAAAACTTGGATCTGATTTAATAAAAATAGACAAAATAATTGTTTTTTGCAAAATTAGGTTAAAAATCCCTAATTAACTACTGGTCTAACTAACTGTAGAATTCGTTCACTGTATGAACCTTCTGATAACTCAAGTAACTGCTAGAAATAATTGCCACTGGTCCTCTGCTGGTTAAGTCACTGTTTCACTTTGACAGTTAAGTATTGGTGGCCTTTTCTCCCTTTATGTCATAGCAAAACTAAAGCATACCTTCCATGATTTTTCCTTCAATGTCCTTAATGTTTATACTTTGTCCCTGAGCCATCCATGTTCGCCCAAAACTAGTCCTACGTGTCAAAATTCAATATTATGCCTCTGTCTGATTTTGGTGGTTAAGAGGCCAAAATATCGAAACCGTTAGCTGCCGTAAGCGGAGCTTTCGGTGGCTAATGAACTACCTCAGCGTCCGCCTAAGCCACTGAAATCCCTGTTCTTCAAAAATTCTTAGGGCACCTCCAAAACTATTCTGTCGATTTTATCTGCTTGTCTTTCTCATTTAGCAAGCTCTGTGTTAGGGAGATCAACAGCAGCCTGGCTAGATTCTGGAGGCTGAAGGCTTACTACAGCTTCAGCTAGGGTTTCCAACGTGAGGTGGGTGCTAGGGTTTTGCTTAGCCTCCTTCAGCTGCAGTCTCTGAATCCTAATCATTCTATACAATCTTGTGTTGTTTTTTAGGTACCTTTTATTCAGTCTCTTTAGGAAAATATACCTTTCTCTCTGCTCTAGGTAAGACTTATGCAGCAGCTTGTTCCTACTAGTCAATGCAGCATTATTTTTCTTTATCTCCCTTTCCAAAATATCCATCTCATATACTTGCCTCAGCAATTGATTTATCCTTTGAGTTTTGGTCTTGCTGGAGGAAGCCTTCTCTGCTGGTTCCTCTTGCTCTTTTGGTGTAGGGAATGGTAGTTCTTCAGTCACTACTACAATCTACAAAGCTAGGTCTGCACCTTCCTCTTGCTCTTCTTTTGAGTTTGAGTATGGCAGGTTCAAGATGTTCTCACTATGTGTTGTAACTTCCTGGCCCTTTTCACTGAAATCCAAGTTTATTTTGACCTTCTTAGATTTGGAAGAGGAAGGAGGTTGTTCTGCTACTAATGGGGATATATTCCTTCTCTTCCTTTTCCCACTTCTTGGTGTGCTGGACTTTTTAGCTTGAGACTTCCCCTTTTCTTCTCGCTGAAGGCATGTTTCAAATCCATTCCAAAACAAGAAATAAGGCCATGCCATATTCCTTCTCTTCCACAATTCTTGGATCAGAAGTTGGATAAGGCCATAATGGGACAGTCTGCTAGCAATATTGGTTGGCTGAGCCTTCACCTGGTGTGCCATCTTTCCCAAGCTCCTGTGTAAGTAAAAGGGAAAATTTAGTGGGCTTTTACCTGTGAAGTGGTTCATCAATTTAAAATGGTAGATCATGTCTCTGTTGTATCTCCCTTCACATGTTATGTAGACCACATTGGCCTTCAGCAGTTGCTGCCACCTCTCTTCTAGCCATGAGGATGGTACACTCTTCTTCCACACAACCCCTCTATGTTCAAGCTTTAGGTAATATCTGCACTCCACATCTTTTGGTATGGTAGTATTAAACCACTTCTCTCATGTGCTAGGGAGTTCAGTCACTTTAGTCATTAGGGTTTCATCTATGTGGAATTCTTCTTTGCCTATGAGTGCCTTGGAGCCATCGAATGAGAGAGAAAATGCCTCAGCCACCTGCTGATGTGAACCTTGAATCTTCTCACAAAACCTATAGCAGCCAGCATCCTGAAAAAATTGACAGACCTCTGGATGTGCCTCCAAGTAGTTGATATCTCCCAACTCCTGCCTGAGAGCAGGTCCTCCCTTCTTCATCTTGCTGAATGCCACTCCTAGGTACCTGCAACAATAAATTCAAATTCTGTATGATAGTGTTTTAGCAGGCTTCTTCTCAGAGATGGATTTCTGGTGGAGAGAAATGCCAAAGTTGAGGGTGGGGCGTACTGAAGATTTGGAATTGATTATGAGGGCTTTATCCTTCATGATTGAGGATGAGGTCAGAGGGTGATGTCTTAAGTTGATCTTTTCGAGACCCCTTGCCCAGCAATGATGTCAAAATCATCCTGGATAGCCATTAGGCTTTCCTGCAGTTCTATGGACAGATGGAGGGAGAAGGAGGGTTTCAAATTTACATTAGTCCTTATCAGTTTTCACTAATGACCTCTTTACTCATTCCCTCACATAGCTATGCAGCCTCATGTCCTTTCGATGGTTTACAATGCCCTGTAACGATTGCTACTTTTGCTGACGGGGTTTGATTTGACCGATTTCTAACCGTTTCTATATTTTACCTTTTCAGTGGTTAACCACCTTCGGGAATTTGTTTGCTAGCCACCGAAAAGATGGCTTTCAGTGGCTAATGAAATTATATCCCTTTCGTCTAAGCCACCGAAACTGTTTACCCCATGTCACGGTGAAACTCAGCTTTCGGCAGACAGTGGTCTCCCCAAAAATCCCTTTTAATTGCTGAAAACCCGTCCTTTCGGTGGCTAATGAAATGTCAGAGCTTTCACCTAAGCCACTGAAAGCGCTTTTTCCCCAACGCCTTTTTGCCTGCTTTCGGCGGTTAACGCTCTTCTTGAACTATTTACTAAGCTTCCAAAAGCAACACTTTTTAGTGGCTAACGAGATGTTCGAAGTCTCGCCTAAGCCACCAAAAGCGCCTCTATCAATGTCACTTTTTGTCTGCTTTCGGTGGTTAACACCCTTCGTGGATTATTCACTAGCTGCCGAAACAAAGCCTTTCGATGGCTAATGAGCTATTAAGAACCCCGCCTAATCCACCGAAAGTGTTTTTACCATTGACTC
The DNA here is from genome assembly GCA_001517045.1 of Pseudotsuga menziesii. NCBI lineage: Eukaryota > Viridiplantae > Streptophyta > Pinopsida > Pinales > Pinaceae > Pseudotsuga > Pseudotsuga menziesii. The sequence goes on from LPNX010973098.1 coordinate 98,054, forward strand.
GATTGGGCCTGCTTTCGATGGTTAACCTTTACCCTACGTTAAACCGTTTGCTGCTAAAACAAATCCTTTCGGTGGCTAATGAGCTATTAAGAACCCCACCTAAGCCACCGAAAGCTAAAACTTCCAATTTCTTCAACCATAGCACAAAAAGAGACTTTCAATGTGTTAGTCATCTTTAAATCTTTCATGACATGACTTGAATTCTTCATACTATCAAAATAAATTTATTTTGGGAGATAACATCTGGCTCCTACTTGGGGATGGGAACCTTCCTGTGAGGTCCTAAAAACCCCAGACCAAAATTCCTTTCCTTGAAGATAACTAAAAACTTAACACTATCATTTATTGTTCCATTGGGCATGGAGTTTATTATGTAAGAAAAAACAACCTATTAACTACTAATTTACAATAATAAGGCCTCAGAGCCTCAAATAAAGTAAAGTTTCATAAAACGCCCATTCACTGGGCCATCAAACACCTCTTCCCCTTCCAGATTCTGCAATTGAAGGTGTTATTCTTCTGTACTTGAGCTATCACAAAAGGGCCAATCCATAAAGAGTCAAACTTTCCATGTTTTCCCTTGTCCTTCCTTATAGCATCCCACTTGAGGACCCAATCTCCAACCTAAAAGTTGTCTTCCTTTTCCCTTTTGTCAAACATGACCTTTATCCTCTGTTGATGGGCTTCTGATTTTCCTATCACTTGTTCCCTGGCTTGCTGCAACTCCACCAAATCCATCATCCTCCTCACCATCTCATTTGGTTCATCTTCCTCTTCCTGAAAGAATTTTTCCACTAGCAGAATGAGCTGAATGGGAAAAATGGCCTCAGTACCATAAACTAATTTAAATGGAGAAGTCCCTATAGATGTTTTGTCTGTCACCCTATCATCCCATAAAGCAAACTTTAGCTTAGAATCCCAGCTTCTCTTATTTGTCTCCAATAGTTTTTTGATGATCCTAACTAGGCTTTTGTTGGATGACTCAGCCAGGCCATTTCCTTGAGGATAATAGGATGTGGAATGCACCAGCTGAATGCCCATTGACTGACACATTTTTACCAATTCCCCAGCTTTGAAAGTTGTTGCATTATCAGTCACTAACCTTATTGGGAAGCCAAACATGCTAAAGATATTCTCATATAAAAACTTCATAATGACCTGAAGAGTGGCATTCCTGGTGGGTACTGCCTCTATCCACTTTGTAAAGTAGTCTGTGGCTACTAGGATCCATTTATACTACCCACTAGAAGATGGATTTATTTCACCTATGAAATCCAGACCCCATTGCTGGAAATGCCCACTCACTACAATAGGCCTAAGGGGCAAGGATTTGATCTGCTGCTTCCCTATAAATCTTTGGCACTGATCATAGGCCCTTACAAAAGTACATACATTAGCAAAAAGGACTATCCAATAGTACCCTTCCCTCAGCATCTTGTGGGCTGTGGTTTTCCAATAATGATGTCCCCCACATGTGCTGGAATGAAAGTGATGCATGACCTGATCTGATTCTTCTTTATCTAGACATCTCAACAAAATTCTAGATAGATCTTTCCAGTACAACAGTTTATCAACTATGCAGAATTTAACAGACTTTAGTTTAAGAGCTCGAGCTTGATTAGGAGTAAGACCAGGAGGCACTTCTAATTTCTATAGAAAATAAATAATACCTTAGTACCACTCACATGAAGATAAGTTTTCAGCCACTGATTGAATGTCATTCTGATCCTGAACTTCTTCTACTGCTACTTCAGTTTGCAAGTTTGCTAATTTTACAAAAGTGAAGTTTATCCCCATTAGTTCACAGTTTTCTTTAGCCATGAGTTTGGCCAGAGCTAGTCATGTTACTAGCATAGTGAGCTTCACCTCTATATCAAACTCAATGAGCTTGGCAATCCAGTTAGCTCTCTTTCCATCAATGTTAGGTTGAGTCAAAACATCCTTCACAACAGTTGAAGGGGCATAGGCAAGAACTTTTGCATGGAGAATGTAAATCATGAAGGTATTCAATGACTTTATGAGAGCATAAGCCTGTTTCTCAATTGGATCATACTTCAACTCAACATCTCTCAGGGTTTTGCTGAAGAATGCAATTGGATGATCGATACCCTCATCATCTTTTTGTAACAGCACAACTACCACTATGTCATAGGATGCAAAGGAGAAGATATAAAAACTCTTGGTAAAGTCTGGACTAATCAAGGTTAGGGCTTCCATGATAGCCTTCTTGATGTTTTTGAAAGAGATTCTTGCATGTTCAGTCCATTTTATTTATGCATCCTTTTTCAGCATGGTTGTTATGTGCTTTACCAGCTAGAGAAATTAGGGATGAACCTCCTGACAAAGTTTATCTTACCCAAAAAGGACTGAATATCTCTTTTTGACCTAGGTATGGATAGCTTCTGGATTGCTTCCACCCTTACTGGATCAATCTTTACACCTTCAGCAGAGACTATGTGACCTACGAGTTTCCCCTCACTAAGTGCAAATTGGGACTTCTTATGGTTGAGTGATATTCCAAACCTCCTGCACTTTAGAAATACCCTCCTCAAGTGCTGCAAATGATCATGATGGCTGCGAGAGTAAATAGTTAGGTCATCCAAGTATATAAGCGCAAATTTATCTTTCAATCCTACAAAAGCTAAGTCCATGGCTCTCTGAAAAGTAGCCCCGGCATTCATCAGCCCAAATGGCTTTTTAGCATACATAAAAGTGCCCCAAGGGGTGGTAAATGCATTCTTCTCTTGGTCATCAGGGTGCACAGCAACTTGGTTGTATCAGGAAAAGCCATACAAAAATGACATGACACTAGCCCCTAAGACGCTTTGTAACAGGTGTTCCATCTTGGGCAGCGGATAGTTGTCTTTTTTGGAACATTTGTTCAGGTTTCTAAAATCCACACACAACCTGATTTCCCCATTCTTCTTCCTTACCACCACTAGGTTTGCAATCCACTTGGAATACATGAGGGGGATTATGATTTTGGCTCTGAGGAGCTAATGGATTTCTTTTTAAATTACTGGTAATAGGAGAGGACTGATGGATCTTAGCTTCTTCTTGAAAGGGATGGTGTCCTTCTCCAAAGGAATCCTATGCTGGATGATATTGGTGTCATAGGTTTTCATGTCACTGTACTCCCAGGCAAAGATATCAGCAAATTCTTTTATCGGGCTACAAAATTTGGACCTCTGATCAGCATTCAACTTAGTGGATATATTTATCAGTTTTGGATGGCTTTGGATACCTATGTTTTTCTCTTAGACAGCAGGGTCTTGCTCCTTTTTGGCAGGCTTGAAAGGGATGTCATTACGATCAAAAAGCTCTTCCAGAGGTACTAGACCCCGTGGTATATAATTGCTAGGTACTTGGACAATATTTTGATCAGCTACTTTATCTTTCAACTTGAGTTGTTGGGATTCATCCATGTTTAGGTTTTCCTGATCTATATGTATATCAGAGAATTCATCTACTAGCTGAAGTAATTTACTAATCTCATCATCATTCTCAAACACCTTCCAAAATTATACATTATTTGGCAGGGAAGGTCTGTACTTGACCTGAAAATTATAGCTGAGCTGAGGTACTAAAGGAGGAACAAAAAAACTTGCTGAGACAGCCAGGGAATCAACCAAGTGATTCAAAGCCCTAGGTATATATGATAGTTCAAAAAACATAAAGTAGTCTCTGAGTTTCCATACCTCATCCCCGTAGGCCTTTAGTCTGACATTTTTTGCTTGAAAAGTGTTGTTAACCTGCTATATAATAAGGTTTGCATCTCCAAAGATTCTCATGCACATGATCCCCATTTCCTTGGCATATTTAACTCCTAGCAGCAAGGCTTCATATTCTGCTATATTGCTAGTGGTTTTGAAATCAAGCTTATAAGACAGATGAATATTTTCCTTGGATGGAGAGATCAATACTACACCTGCACCTGCTAAGATTTGAGTGCTAGCCCCATCAAAATACTTGTTCCAGACTGTTGTGGACACTTCTTCAGGCTGCTGACAGGTAGGTTTGGTAAGATGGACTGATGTTTGCTAAGAATCATCTATTTGCAGAATGCATGACCCAAAATCAATGTCTACTGAATAGATGGGGTGGTTCACTAAATTGCTTTCATTGCTTATGATGTAGGCAAGTTGATTCTCTCTGTAAAGCCTCTTGGTCTCCCCTCCAAACATGGGGATTGTGGCATATGTTAAGTCCATCTGAAGGGTGCCACCTAGCCTTTTACTCCATGATCGATATAGCAAGAGACCAAATTTGGGAGGGATATCAGCCACTACAATGTCCATCATGATGCTTTTTTAAGGTAGCTGAGTCAGGTTCACAACAAGGTCTTTGATGAGGCCCAAGCACTTGACCTTCCTGGAGTCAAAGGAGAACAAATCATGGTAGGGCTTTGTAATGCTAAGACCAAGCTCATCCATCACAGCCTTAGGCATTAGGTTATGGGAAGCTCTTGAGTCCAGCAGACAATTATGAAGGACTTTATCATGGATATTCAAGGATATATAGAAAGGTGGGCATGAATCCTTTAGGTCTTCGATCATAGGGCCTGGGGTTACAACAGGTTTATCATATTGTAGATTGACAAAGTCAGTATCAATATGCATCTTTGGCTGGAGAGAATTCAGTCTGGAAGATTTGAATGCATCATTTTTCATTAGCTCGATTAGTGGGAAAGGAATCTTCAATTTCTGAATCTCTGACTCAAGGTTGAAAGCATAATGCAATCTATCACGAAACCTTACCTCATGTACTGGAGCTTTGAGTTGGACATGGTCAGGGCTTGATGAAGGTGCTGGTTTTTGCAATGGTTTGGAAATGATGGTCATTTTCTTTGGTAAAACAGCAGCCTTTTTAGCTGGTGCAGCAGGCTGTTTGGCAGGAACAACATTCTTCTTAAGGGGAGAAACCAGCCTAGACCTCAGATTATACCCTCCTTGACCATCAACCTGATATACTACTTCTTCACTGATATGCTCATCAATTAGGGCTTCCTCATATTCTTCATGTGTCATAAAAGAATAGTCAACTTCATATTCCATGCAGTGAATGTTGTCTTCAGCCTCTCCTTATTCCTCAATGAATTCTGGCTCTTCTTCTAGTACAGCATTCTGAAAAGGAGCTCTAATTCTCTGATCTTCCCCTTGATTCCTTTCCCTTCCGAGTATCTGAACTAGGGGGTTTCCTCTTCTGTGAGGGACAAAATTAGGGTTTTGAGGAACAAACTCACTTGGCCCTTTACCTCTCACAGGTATCTGTCCTCGTTCCTTTAGTTTAGACATTTCAGCAGTCAAGTTATCTAGCAATTTGGTAATTTTGTCAATCTTGTTCTCTGATGAAGAAGAACCAAGAGGGTCTGCTGGCTGCTTCTTCCTGTCTATCTTTCCTTTGACCTTCTGAGATGCCACAATGTTAGATTCTACCTCTAGGGCATCACCCTACATGAGTGATAAGGAGGCAGACCTCCTTTCTTTGAGAAGCAGGCAAAAATCAGATTCAAAGGCTTTTGCATAAGTTACCCTGGCTGAGGTATCAGTGGGCTTGATTTCAGTGGGGATTTTGCTATACATATTGTTAAACCTATTGGTGAAGTTGGAGACAGACTCCCCATTCTCTCTTTTCAAGTTACTGAACTCTGTGATATAATAGAGATGGTCTCTCCTCTCTCCCCAATGCTTTAGAAAGATGTCATCTAGGGCCTCAATTCCTGCTACTGATACAGCAAGAAGTTATTTGAACCATTTCCTAGCCTGACCATCTAGGCTTTGTACAAAAACACTAGTCCACACTGTTATAGCCCAAAATGACACATCTCTGCCTGTGACCACTTTCCCATGATTTCGTCGCATGTCGACACTTCCTAAAGTCACTGAAAAAACACCTATCTTGGAGGACCCATATCTTGAGTTCTGTAACTCCGTTTGACCTCATTTCTGCACCGTTGAAAAGGTATTTCAGTTAGCTAAAACTTCCCAGAAGACACCAAAGTCTGAAAATGCCCAGAAATACCTTAAAATGCGTTTTTTGTGTATGCACGACTCTCCTTATGTGCAACCCGCGCATCATGCGCGACTCTTGTGTTTTGCAAGTCGCGCATGCATATATTCGCGGGTTTCTATTGTGTAAACTTGCGTATCATGCACGGGTTGCTCTCCTTCATAGTCGCGCATCTGTTTCTTAACATTAAAACATAAAAAACTCGCCTTTTGAGTTAGTT
>LPNX010973098.1:112381-129895 GCA_001517045.1 Pseudotsuga menziesii
CATCTTCCTGTTCTATGTTAATGTTCTCAGCATAACTATAAAATGCCTCTAGATTTTCTTCAGCTGTGAAATCTCCCTCTCCTATGAACTTAGGCATGTACTTGAGGTATTCTCCAGTGGGCATGGCCGAGAGAGGGTTAGGCAAATTTAGGGGGGCATACCTAGCTACCAGGATCCTTTCCATTTTGGTCAATTGAGGGGCAGCCATATTGAAAATGGGTATGGAAAGGGTGAAAGGAGGTAGTACTGATGTAGGTAGTTGCTGAGAAGGTGGTGGTGGTAAACTTATCCCAGTGGAGTCACCAGGGATTAGATATTCAAAAGCAACAGTGTTTGAAGATTCCCAAACCCTAAAAAAATTTGATGTATTTATAAATTCTTGAGAATTAAGTGTTTCAACAGAAGAAATAATAGCAGAAATATTCTTTGAAATACCTGATGTAGCTTCCTTTGCAGCACTGTTGGTCTGCCTTAGTGAAACCTTAGCTCTTCTCAAAATCTCTTCTGGATCTGAAACAGGTGTTCCTGGTGACCCTTGAGGGTTTTCTCTAGTACTTGGTCTTCTTGAGGCCACCTTATTTCAATGGAGTCACCAGATAGATAATTACAACCAGAATAGTGTCCAATCTTTGTATATCATCAAAGCAAGGATCTATGTTGTCTCCAAAGAAAGATGAGCTTCAATCTCCTCTCCCCAAAAACGACGCCAATTTGTTATCTCTCCAAGAAACTCCTCTAGGTTGCAGCTCGAGGATGCCTGGTAACTTAAAATGTTTTTTGGGTTTTTTAAAATGGATCAAGTCAGGTGACCTATATCACCTCCCACTCTCAATACATGCATGAAACTCAATCAGGTACAAGGCTTCTAGTTACCACTGTTCAGAGGTTGACAATATGGTGCAGGGATGGAGAACTTATCATGCTGGCAAATTCATACGTAAAACAGATACATATAAATGGCGAATTCATGATAAGGAAAGCACTTATAATCCAAATAATCAATATTCCAATAGGATGACAGCTATAGGACATCAATTAAACTAAATAAAACTTGAATAACACATTCAAGCATAAGTACAGAATAGACAGAAAATGGAAGGTGAACATATGATAACAAAAGAGCTTATAATTAGGTCATGAGCAAAATGAGAAGCTTGACAATAGAAATGGTATACAAGTCCCCGAAGTCAAACCCTTTCAATAAAATAAGTCTTATGCTTTATAGCCTTTACAAAAATCCTTAGATCCTGAAAACTTGGATCTAATTTAATAAAAATAGACAAAATAATTGTTTTTTGCAAAATTAGGTTAAAAAACCATAATTAACTACTAGTCTAACTAACTATAGAATTCGTTCACAATATGAACCTTATGATAACTCAAGTAACTGCTGTAAATCACTGTCACTGGTCCTCTACTGGTTAAGTCATTGTTTCACTTTGACAGTTAAGTATTGGTGGCCTTTTCTCCCTTTATGTCATAGCAAAACTGAAGCATACCTTCCATGATTTTTTCTTCAGCGTCCTTCATGTTTATACTTTGTCCCTAAGCCATCCATGTTCGCCCAAAACTAGTCCTGCGTGTCAAAATTCAATATTATGCCTCTGTTTGCTTTCAGTGGTTAAGAGGCTAAAATATCGGAACTGTTAGCTGCTGAAAGCGGGGCTTTCGATGGCTAATGAACTACCTCAACGTCTGCCTAAGCCACCAAAAGCCCTGTTCTTAAAAAATTCTTAGGCCGCCTCCAAAACTATTCTGTCAAGTTTATTTGCCTGTCTTTCTCATTCAACAAGCTCTGTGTTAGGGAGCTTAACAGCAGCCTGGCTAGATTCTGGAGGCTGAAGGCTTACTGCAGCTTCAGCTAGGGTTTCTAACATGAGGCGGGTGCTAGGGTTTTGCTTGGCCTCCTTCAGCTGCAGTCTCTGAATCCTAATCATCCTATACAATCTTGCGTTGTCTTTTAGGTACCTTTTATTCAATCTCTTTAGGAAAATATACCTTTCTCTCTGCTCTAGGAAAGACTTATGCAGCAGCTTGTTCCTACTGGTCAATGCAGCATTATTTTTCTTTATCTCCCTTTCCAAAATCTCCATCTCATATACTTGCCTCAACAATTGATTTATCTTTTGATTTTTGGGCTTTCTAGAGGAAGCCTTCTCTGCTGGTTCCTCTTTCTCTTTTGGTGTAGGGGATGGTAGTTCTTCAGTCACTGTGACAATCTACAAAGCCAGGTCTGCATCTTCCTCTTTCTCTTCTTCTAAGTCTGAGTATGGAAGGTTCAAGATGTTCTCACTATGTGTTGTAACTTCCTGGCCCTTTTCACTGAAATCCAAGTTTCTTTTGACCTTCTTAGATTTGGAAGAGGAAGGAGGTTGCTCTACTGTTTCTAGGGATATAGCCCTTCTCTTCCTTTTCCCACTTCTTGGTGTGCTGGACTTTTTTAGCTAGAGACTTCCCCTTTTCTTCTAGCTGAAGGCCTATTTCAAATCCATTCCAAAACAAGAAATAAGGCCATGCCATATTCCTTCTCTTCAGCAATTCTTGGATCAAAAGTTGGATAAGGCCATGATGCGACAGTCTGCCAGCAATCTTGGTTGGTTGAGCCTTCACCTTGTGTGCCATCTTTCCCAAGCTCTTGTGTAAGTAAAAGGGAAAATTCAATGAGCTTTTACCTGTGAAGTGGTTCATCAATTTAAAATGGTAGATCATGGCTTTGTTGTATCTCCCTTCACATGTTATGTAGACCACAATGGCCTTCAGCAGTTGCTGCCACCTCTCTTCTAGCCAGGAGGATGGTACACTCTTCTTCCACACAACCCCTCTATGTTCAGGGTTTAGGTAAGATCTAAACTCCACATCTTTTGGTATGGTAGTCTTAAACACTTCTCTCCTGTGCTAAGGAGTTTAGTCACTTCAGTAATTAGGGTTTCATCTAGGTGGAATTCTTCTTTTCATATGACTGCCTTGGAGCCATCGAATGAGAGAGCAAATGCCTCAGCCACCTGTTGATGTGAACCTTGAATCTTCTCACAAAACCTATAGCAGCCAGCATCCTGGAAAAATTGGCAGACCTCTGGATGTGCCTCCAAGTAGTTGATATCTCCCAACTCCTACCTGAGAGCAGGTCCTCCCTTCTTCATCTTGCTTAATGCCACTCCTGGGTACTTGCAATAATAAATTCAAATTTTGTATGATAGTGTTTTAGTAGGCTGCTTCTCATAGATGGATTTCTGGTGGATAAAAATGCCAAAGTTGAGGGTGGGGCGTATTGAATATTTGGCACTGATTATGAGGGATTTATCCTTCATGATTGAGGCTGAGGTCAAAGGGTGATGTCTTCAGTTGATATTTTCGAGACCCCTTGCCCAACAGTCATGTCAAAATCAGCCTGGATACCCATTAGGCTTTCCTGCAGTTCTGTGGACAGGCGGAGGGAGAAGGAGGGTTTCAAATTTACATCAGTCCTTATCAGTTTTCACTAACGACCTCTTTACTCATTCCCTCATGTAGTTATGCCAACTCCCGTCCTTTCGGTGGTTTACAATGCCCTTTAAAGATCACTACTTTTTCTGACGGGGTCTGATTTGACCGATTTCTAACCGTTTCTATCTTTTACCTTTTCAGTGGTTAACCACCTTCGGGAATTTGTCTGCTAGCCGCCGAAAAGATGGCTTTCGGTGGCTAATGAAATGATATCCCTTTCGCCTAAGCTACTGAAACTGTTTACCCCATGTCGTGGTGAAACTCGGCTTTCGGCGGATAGTGGTCTCCCCGAAAATCCCTTTTAACCGCCGAAAAGCCTTCCTTTCGGTGGCTAATGAAATGTTAGACCTTTCTCCTAAGCCACTGAAAGCACTTTTTCCCCAACGTCTTTTTTCTTGTTTTCGGCGGTTAACGCTCTTCTTGAACTGTTTACTAAGTTGTCGAAAGAAACACCTTTCAGTGGCTAATGAGATGTCCGAAGTATCACCTAAGCCACCGAAAGCTACCAATGTCACTTTTTGTCCGCTTTCAGCGGTTAACACCCTTTGTGGACTATTCACTAGATGTCAAAACAAAGCCTTTCGGTGGCTAATGAGCTATTAAGAACCCCGCCTAAGCCACTAAAAGTGTTTTTACCATTGACTCGATCGGGCCCGCTTTCAGTGGTTAACCTTTACCCTACGTTAAACTGTTAGCTGCCGAAACAAAGCCTTTCGGTGGCTAATGAGCTATTAAGAACCCTGCCTAAGCCACTGAAAGCTAAAACTTCCAATTTCTTCAAGCATAGCACAAACAGAGACTTTCAATTTGTTAGTCATCTTTAAATCTTTCATGACATGACTCGAATTCTTCATACTATCAAAATAAATTTATTTTGGGAGATAACAACCAAAAACTCAACAAACATTGTAGCCACTACTATCCAACACCCCTCCATATCCGGAGAGGATTTTAATAGAAAAACCTATAGCGCATTCACAGTTTGATTTCGAAAACTAGTTAAGAAGTATTTTTATTTGAATTCCTTTACTTCAAGCTATCAGAGATGTTCCAATTTATTCTGAAATTATAAGGAAGATATGCTTGAAGAAATTTGTACGGTAATAGAAGGATGCATTAACCATACATGTTCTAGGCCAGTTGTCTAATTATATATCAGATCAGCCTTTAGTAAATCCATGTTCCAAGATTTGCAAATCCAGGAAATCTTGTTTTAACTGTGTCCTTTAATAATGATCCCATGGAGAATGCTTTAATTGATTTGGGGGCATCTATCAATATTATTTCCATGACTACTTTGTGGGCATTACAATTACATAATGTGCTTAGGCCTACTCCTACAATTTTGGAATTAGTTGATGAGAGTACAGTAAAACCTATAGGGGAACTAGATGACATTATTGTTACTACAGCCTCTTGGGAATACCTAGTGGATTTCTTGGTTCTTCAAACAAAAGATCCTACCAAAGAAAATCCCGTTATTTTAGGAAGACCTTGGTTGGCAACTAATAACGCTTTTATAGGTTGTAGAGAGGGTATCTTAACTATCTCAAATGGTACTTCTCTATAGAACCTTACTATGTATCCACCAGCTCAACATGTAACAGAAAATATGTTATGGTCAGAAATTCCTTATGGGGATGAAGAGATTGAACAGCATTTATTATCCATTAGTCAATTTAGGGGGCTAGAAGACTAAACTAAAGATAACATTTTAGACCAATTTATTTCTTCCACCACTAGTATTGACTTTCCTCAGTCCTTTTCTTAATTTGATTATTTCCTCACAGAGGATTTTCAAGAACGGTATGACCCATCAAATGTATCAGCATCTGTAGTTATATTTGTAGATGAGAAAGTTGAAGCTTTTACTGTCCCAATTGAAATCGGTCCTAGAAAGTCATTAATTATTAATGTCAAACTAAGTCGAGACCAACAGGAACAGTTAGTCCATGTATTGCAAGCTCAGTTTGGAGCATTCGCTTGGACATATATGGATATGAGGGGAATACACCCTGACACATGTATCTATCATATTTACACTCAAGATCATTGTTAGGCCCGTAAGATAGCCCTAGAGGAGAATGAACCCTGCTCTCAAAGATATTGTGAAAGACGAGCTTCAAAAATTACTAGATGCATATTTCACTTATCCCATTTCACATAGTAAATGGGTCTCTCCTTTGGTAGTGGTATCTAAAAAGGGAGGGAAATGGATAATATATGTCAATTTTCGAGAACTTAACAAAGAAACCCTGAGAGACTATTTTTCCCTCCCATTTATAGATCAGGTCTTGGACACTTTGTCTGGAAAACAATACTTTTCATTTCTCGATGGATATAGTGGGTATAATCATATAAGGATTGTCACGTCCCCTCCCGTCCACCAGAGAGAGAACGCGACCATTGAGCTATCTAATCTGGGCAATCTAGCCCCATGAATGTAAAATAAAAATGCATTGAAATAAAACATACACAGATGAATAACAATTGCAATTATATCGCGAAAGCAATTCATCCATTCAACACATTATCCATGTTCATCATTTATCATTAAGCAAATACAAATGCAGAGTTTAACACAAGAGATACTTATCTTATTAAAATATTGTCCCGTAACCAGCTACTTCACTGCAACATTCCACCCAACCATAGGCCAGTGTGCTCCTTAATATCTCAGCAACAATGCCACCCCCGAGCTAGGCATGATTCCCGCAATGAATAAGGGAACACTAGCAGGCTCACACATAGCCAAAGGTATATCAAAATTCATCCAAGCCAAACACAGTTGGGTTTATCAGGCTACTAGGGAGGTGGAAGGCTGACTGCTAAGCTAGTGAGCTCAACCACAGAGCTATGGACAGCTGAACTAGATCTATCCTGGCTTTTAAAACATCTACACACCCAACACAAGGAAGCATCCCATTCTCTGCTACATAGTCCCTCAAGCTATGCCTTCCCTTCCAGTGCTATTCAAGGTGTGCAAAGAAGAAAACCAACCCCCTAGACCTGTCAATGAGGTTACCTCTCACACTAGGCTTATCAAGATAGTTGAGACCCCATTTCCACTCCCCAAACCAGTTCAGAGACCAAAAAAAGATGCATACACAACAATTACAATTATGGGATTGAAGGAAAACGGTTTCGGCAACAAAACGAATTACCAAGATGGGTAAAAACAACCCTTTAGAAGCAATTCGATTTCCAGAGCTGTTTATGGCCGTAACATGGCCAAAATGGACTCAACAACACCCAAAAATCGTGGGTCTCTTCTCCCACTCGCTGGCATTACCAAAAACTATTTCCAGCTTGAAAAACAATGGGAAAATGCAGCAAAATCGTGGGGGAGAAAAATTAGCCACTGATAATTACAAAAACGATTTCCCAGCCAAGGAAAATGAGGCAAACAACCAAAAACGTGAATGAATACACACACAGGAAGTTCCAGTTTCCTACAAGAGCCCAACGTGAAGGAGAATGGTGAGGAAAACATGGAAACATGAAAGCATGTTGGAATGGGTAGACATTTTTTGGTTTTTACTCGCCCAAGGAGTCAAAATGCGTTTCCTAAAAACTGATGGCTTCTCCAATTCGAATTTGGTCTGCCATACCTTTCCCATCCCATGCAATAACCAACTCAACCAATTTCTAGCAGTAATCAATGATTGGGTGAATAAGACAAGAAAGGTAGTTGACAGTTTTGATGGGTTCTCCCTTTGACATTTGGCTTTTCCCCATTGGCCCAAAGATTTGAATACCCCCCCCCCTTCTCCTTAGGAAATCATGCCCCCAACTCATTATTCATTGCATTGACATAGTTGGTTGNAATTGCATACTTACATGATGTCCAAAATTATAATGTGTCGGCTAGCACAAAATACCATCGGCAACGATTTTCAATCGCCGAAACATAAAACGTTAAATCGATGGTGGGGATTTTGCCTTTAGCTCCACACCATGATTAACTACAATATATACATCATATACATCTAATGCAAACATGGTCAAAACCGGGGTGTTACAAGGATAGCCCCTAAAGACCAGGATAAAACTACTTTTACTTGCCCATGGGGGACGTATGCTTACAAGGTGTTTCGATTTGGGTTGTGTAATGCCCCTGCTACTTTACAAAGGGAAGTATTGAGAATTTTAGTTGACCTTATTCATGACTGCATTGAAGTCTATAAGGATGATTTTACAATATATGGGAATGAATTTAAAGAATCTCTTGAAAAAATGGAAAAATTCCTAATCAGGTGCCAAGAAACAAATCTCTCTTTGAGTTATGAAAAATGTAAGATGCTATTAACTAAGGGCATTGTTCTAGGACACCATATTTCCTCCAAGGGTGTTAAAGTAGATCCTGCAAAAATCAAAATCATTACTAGTCTTCCTCCAGAAAATACACAAAGGGAAGTTAGAAGTTTTTTGGGACATGCAAGTTACTATCGTAGATTCATTGCAAATTTTATGAAGTTAGCAATCCCATTATTCAAATTATTGGCCAAAGATGTTGATTTTTCGTTGGGATCAATACTGTTAGATAGCTTTCAAAACTCTTAAAGCAAAATTGTCCTTAGCACCAGTTCTAAGGGGACCAAGCTAGTCCTTGCCTTTTCATATATATACCGATTCTTTTGATACTTCCCTAGGGGGAGTTCTTGGAAAAAATGAGAATCGGGATTGTTATGTCATTTATTTTATCAACAAGAATTTGACACCAGCAGAACTAAACTACATGGTGACTGAAAAAATATTTTTTCACAGTAGTACATGATATTAATAAGTTTAGACACTACATTACTAAATATGATGTTGCTTAACCCCCCATTGTAAGTCAGGGCAATAGTCCCCACAATTGTGTCAAGGTTAACCCTCCTTGTTGATCGGAGGGCAAATTCCCCACAGTTGTGGGGCACTAGGGTTATTAGACTCTCCTAGAGATGTCAGCCCTCGTAAGTAATTGTTAAGTGGGGTTGACATGCTGAAGTGGACATTAAGTAAATGAAATAATATAAATAGAGTGTGAGCCTCTCTATATATCACACACACTCACTCATTGAAGCGCATGAGTGAGAGAGGAGAAGCTCTCTCAAGTGAGAGAGAGAGAGAACAAGCTGTTGGAGATCATCTTTATATTTTTAGTTTTTACTACAACCGTTGGTGCTCATTCTATCTCTGAGGAATTTGCAAGGTTTTCTCCTTTATGGTTTCCCTGAGGAAAATTCTTTGTGTCTCTTGTCTCTTGTGTTTATTGTTGTGCATGTTATTCTCTCAGTTAAGATCATAAGATCATATTACTTAAATGATAAAAATATAACATGGTATCAGAGCTAACCTGAGAAGAAGACACTGTGCAGCTGCAAAAGCTAGGGCTTATTAATTTTTGGGTCTCTCTTCACAATCCATCAGCAAATGTATGCTAGGCTGACTCTCCATTGAAGGGCGCATCTTTCTGTCAAAGTAGAATTTGATTCCGGGCATTTTCAATTTTTGGTGCAGGAAATTAGGGATTTTTACAGAACAAGAATTTTTAAGTGAGCCTAGCATAGTATTTCTCTCCTCATCAAAATCGAATTTTAGAGATTTGGGTAGATATTTTTGATTGGGTGAAACTCCAGGAAAGTCAAACCCTAGTTTGACCCCAGGCGTGAAAAACCCTAAAATACTGAAACTGATACGTTTTGGTACATTCATTATATCTCGAGATTAAAGAAGTCTCAAGGGCCAAAAATTTCATAGGTCGAATACGAATTCCTGATTTACATTGTGTCCAAGTTTCAGGCTCAGTTTCTCTATATTCTAGGAGATATGATTCCTCCAAGTTAGGGTTCCAGCCTCTCCTAGGATTCATTTCCAAACAGGACACCTAGAGAGAATTGCTATATCTTGGGCTACGAATGTCCAAATGAAATTTATGAATATTTTCCAGAAAGGGAATGGACTTTAATTTCTGTAGTAAAATTTTTAGACCTAGATGATGAAACAATGACACGTGGTAGTCCGTACAACTTCGCTATGCTGAACAGTCCTGAAATAGGTCACCTTGGGAAAACGCTCATAAGTCCCAATGGGTGAAACCAATTCTGATGAAACCTATGCTGTTGGAACAAGGACTGATGAGGATACCTCGGTACAAAATTTCAGACACAAAGGAGTAGTAATTTCAGAGATACCGCAGAAACAGTATCAAGCATTTCTGCAGAAGAAATTGGAAAACTAGGGCTTCCTGTTCCGGGAGCTTCCCTCCACTGTTTTCAGAAAAATAGTATATTGGACAACTCACCTTGAAGAGGTCTATATTTCTATCCAATCAGATATGAAATATTCCAAGTTTTTAAAATTAGGGTTTCTCTAAAAAACCCTAGATCAGCCAACTCCAAAACCAGGACAGACACCTCAAATCGGTAAGATCTAATATTTTGCTATTTTCATTTGAGGTTCTCATTTCAAAGTGATATATCACATCAACTTGATGATAAGCTTGTTGAAGTTGACAACTTCCAAGCATGGAAGTATATGATCTCTCTAAATAAAATGAATTTGACACCTACATAAGTAGAGAGGTTCCAGTTCCAGAGGGAGATGAGGTTAAAAGCCTTACACCAGAAGAACTTGGTCAAGGCCAAGAAGATCATTGATGATTCAATCACGGATCACCTTATACCACAAGTGTCTTCCCTAAAGACACCAAAAGAGATGTTTGATTCCTTGACCAATCTATTTGAAGGGAAGAACATAAATCGGAATATGACTTTGAGAAAATAGTTGAAGAATGTGAAGATCCAGAATGCAGAGACCATACAGTCATACTTTACGAGGGTCTCTCAAATCAAAGAACAACTTGTAGCAGTAGAAGAAGAAGTGGAGAATGCAGAAGTGGTGATAGCCATCTTGAATGGCCTCCTGGGATCATGGGATTCATTCATGCAAGGAATGTGTGCCAAAAGGAAGTGATTACTTTCAGTAGACTCTAGGAAGAGCACACACAAGAAGAAGCTCGACTCATAATAAGAGAAAATAAGATGGGAGCAACTGAAGATCAAGCTCTCACCATCCAAAGAAGATCCCTCAAGCGATGAGGAATATGAAGAACTCAACTCTTGAAGACCCTCTTATCCATCTTAGCATTTGGATAAGAAACGATGCTATTATGAATGAAGAAGATGATGAAGTTGAAGGCTCAAGAAGGAGTCTACCCACGAAACAAATAAAGATAAGTATTCAATTGTCATTTCATGATATTGTTTTTGTTATGCATTTGTTTATATTCATTGATGTATTATGAATGATAGAATGTTTGCATTAATGACAGTATACTACTAATATGCATGTAATGGGTAAGTATCTCATGGTGCTATACAACTCTCCATTGCTACTGGGTTGGTCTGTTTGTTGTTTTGTGTTATATGTGTATATTTGAACTTGTGACATAATCTTGTAAGCTTTAGACCCGGATTTGGGATATTGGAATGGCAATGGCGAAGGGAGGTCATCTTTCAGCCTTCCTGATCTCTGCGGCGCCGTTTCTCAGGTTCGTCACTGGCCTGCTGCCTTCGGGATACCTATGGCTCTCTCCATCTCTTATTTTAGTGTAGCGGGGTTCCGATTCCGGGGTTTTTTGTTTGTGTTTTTCATATTATTTGGGGTTTCTGGTTTTTCTTGGGTCGTTCCCCTCCTGTCTTGTGTTCTTTACAGGGTTTATGGTGGGCTTTGTGCATTTTGCCTCTTGGAGTCCCTCCCCTTAATCGAGGGACTAGTACCAACCAAGGGTAAAAATAAGTGGGAAGGAGATCGTTTTTGGCAAAAAATGCACAGTCCCTCTTTGGACGTGGACGTCGTCACCCCTGCATGGCTCTAATGATGTTCTTCTGTGATTCTCTTGGTTGACTTTTTCTATGCAGGGCTAGGGTTGACCCGTTTCTGTTAGGGTCTTTGTTTTTTCTGGGTGTCCACACTACTGTCAGGGTCACGGCATGACACACATATTCCCTCTGATCATTGCTTTGGAACCACCGAGCCCGTTTGGGTTGACCCTCCTTTCTTTAATAGGGTTTCTTTCTTAACCCTAGGTTTTGGTCAGGGTTTGGTCTGTGGTCTGTCCAGGTTTGGTTTGTTATTTTTTTGGGATCCCTCTTTCCTCTGGGTTTGTCTCCTCTCTCCCACACGATTGCCTTGACTTTCCCCCGGCGGTTTTCTTTAAGGGGTTTTACTTACCTGCAAACCTCTTTGCGGTCTGGTTTGTTTGTGGGTTCCTGTCTTTTTCTTTCCTGTGCTGGTCAGGGGCGGGTTTAGTCCTTGGGCTTAGGCACGTGACTATTTCTGTGGGGTTCTACGGTTGGGCGTTTATCCTGTTTCTTTCTTCCTCTGGGGTCCACCATTTTTGTTAGGGTTATGGATGAACGGGTACCCATTCCGAAGTATCGCCGGAAAAGATGTACAAAAAATATTAAAGCACAGGAGGGACGGTTCAGGTATGTGGTGGGTCATGATATCTATTTCGACCGTGTAACATCACTCTGTTCCCGTGCTTTGATCGGGCGCCTGGAATATGCAAAGATGACTAAATCAGACTGGGTTGATTGGGCATCTACCCACTGGAAGTCGTTGATCGACTACATCCCCACCATCAGTCTTCTATCGCGTGGATGGATTGTCTTCGTGTTTCTTGAGGAAAAACACTGTAATCGGATTCTGGACGGCATCTGGCGCTTGGGGAAGGGCTCCCTGGTTCTTGATCGGTGGCACGTTGGGTTTGATCCTCTCCGAGAACGGATCACCAAGAGACATCTTTGGGCTCTTCTTCCGCAGTTACCTTTCCCTCTTTGGAACAAGAAGGTGCTCGAAGGCATTGCAAACTCCATCGGACGGTTTGTTGATGTGGAATCGGACTTTCTCCTACCTTATGACAAGCGGATTGCTCGAGTACTTATCGAACTCGATGTCTCCTATGGTCTTCCTGCGGAGGTAGAAATTCTCAGTGGAGATCGTCTTTTTATCCAAAAACTGGATTATCTTCGGGTTCCTTTCCACTGTAGCATCTGTCACGAGCTGGGACATCTCCGGCGAAAATGTCACTCTTTAGTTCAGAGGGAGACAGATTCGGGGACAGATACTGATCGTGACAATGGCACTTTAATTCACTCTGTTGTGGACGGGTCTATACCAGGTACACAATTAGTTTCCTCTTTTCCTACAGAGATTGTTTCTGAAGAGTTTATGGGGGTTGTGGATGGTTTGATTGAGTCACATAAGAAGGGCCCTCCCATGGTCTCTTCCAGGGAACACATACCTCTCCCTTGTCCTCTCCTGGACCTCACACCTGTAGATGTCTCAACAGACTCTGTCTCTGCTCTGGACTCTACTTCGAATCCTATGGCTTCGATACAGAATGCTTCCCCGCACACATTGGTTACTCCTCTACCAATTCCCCTGATGCAGGAATCTTCCACTATGTCCCCTCCTGTCCCTCGGCTGACCTCTTTTGTGGATTTCCCGCCTTTGATTTCACATGGGTTACCCTTGCCTACCCCTCCCCCACATCATAGTCCGGACTCTTCCCCTTCTTTTTCGAATCCTTCTCTCAGGCAAACCCTTTCTATTTTCACAGCTACCACCCCAACTTCACCTTCTACCCTGCCTCTACAATCTATCCGCTTCGAAAACGTAACCATCAGGAAAAAAAGGGGTAAAAAGGAAAAATTGCAGACCGATCTCTCATCTGCCTCCCCCCCCTATATTCCCCTCTCTGCTCGTCTTGATGATCCTTCTCTCAACTTTTCTACCCGGGGACTTAGAGCACCGTCTCCCCATGATGGTGCCCCATGAAGATTATTTCTTTTAATGTACGCGGCCTTGGAGGCAGGGCAAAAACTTTATGCCTCCGAACCCTTTTTAAAACTCTTCAATCGGATGTGATCCTTCTGCAAGAAACGATGTGTAGCTCTCCTCCTGCTCTGTTTTCTTTTTCCAAGATCTTTCCCTCCTGGGAATTTTGCGCTATCGATGCCCGGGGCCTCTCTGGGGGTCTGTTATCCACCTGGAATCCACACAAAGTCAGATGCAAGGCCTTTCATATTTGTGCTGGTCTCCTGATATAGGCTTCTTTCAGGGGTTCCTCTTCCTCCATCTCGATTCTCAACGTGTATGGGCCTTACAAAGACCGTGAATCTTTCTGGGAAAGGGCACATGATAGTGGGTTCCTTGGTACACAAAATCTGATTATAGGTGGGGACCTTAACCTTACTTTGCACTCCTCTGAGATATGGGGTCATAAAGCCTGTGCTGACCCTCTCTCTAGCTACTTCAATACCCTTTTTGACTCCCTAGATCTTGTGGACATAGCTCCTCCCTGTGCTGGCCCCACATGGCGCAATGGTCGCTCTGGTGCGGAGGGCATCAGTAAAAGACTAGACCGTTTCTTAATCTCTGGCCCTCTTCTTTCTTCCCTTGGTTACCACAGGGTTTGGTCACACTGTTTGGACATTTTTTATCATTATCCTATTGTACTGGAATGGAAGAAGTAGCGTATATCTCACAATTACCCTTTCAAGTTTAACCGGTCGTGGCTTAATGATCCTGACTTTTCGGGATGGGTTTCTTCCCTCTGGCCCACTCTACAAGGGGAAGATTGTGTATCTGAACTTGACTCGCTCCTCTCGAAGCTTCTGTCCCTCAAAAATCATACAAAGGTCTGGATTAGAGAAAAAAAGCCCCAATTAGAGAAAGATTTGTCTCTCCTTGACCTTTCTATTACCTCTCTCCTCTCTGGCTCCTCAACTGGTATCCTCAGCTCGGGGGACTTAGCCCAACTTGACCTTCTCAGAGTTGAAAAGAAAAAGATCTTGGACCATATCCTCCTTACCTGGCAACTTAAGAGCAGAACAAAATGGGCACTTGAGGGGGATGCTAACACAAAATATTTCCATCTGTTAGCCTCTGGTCGGCGCAACCAAAATGTGATCTGGGCTCTAGAAGATGAATTTGGTCATCTTATTGAAGAAGAAACAGCACTTAAGGCCCTGGGTACGACACATTTTTCAAAAATCTTCAAAGATGATGGAAATTCTTGTTTAATCCAGCAACTCAGAGTTATTCAACTCTACCCTAGAATGGTCCCTGAGGGAGATTCCTCACAGCTTACCGTACCTGTGGCTCTCGAGGAACTAGAACATGCTCTAAAATCTTTTAAGAAAGACAGAAGCCCGGGTCCGGATGGATGGCCGGTAGAGTTCTACTTATTCTTTTTTGACCTTATTGGAAAGGAGTTGCTAACTGCAGTAGATTTGACCCATGTCACTGGACTTATCCCTACCTCTCTCAACTCCACCTTCATTGCTCTTATCCCTAAGAGAGATAAGCCCCTGACTTTTGCAGATTATCGTCCCATCTCTTTGTGTAATCTCCTGTACAAGCTTATCTCCAAGGTTATTGCGGTCAGAATTAAACCTTTTTTGGACACCTGTATCACACAAGAACAATACAGGTTCCTAAAGAACAGGCAGATCACTGAACCTATTGGTATTGTCCAGGAGGCCCTTCATTCCATCAAGACAAAAAACATCTGTGCTTTCATCCTCAAGCTATATTTGGTCAAAGCTTTTGATAGGGTAAACTGGACCTTTGTTCACCTTATCCTTATTCAAATTGGTGCCCCCCTTCAGACTGTCAATTGGATTATGGGGTGCCTTACCTCTGCCACCTTTGCTGTTTTAATCAATGGCACCCCCTCAAACTTTTTCCCATCTTCCAGAGGATTACGTCAAGGATGTCCTCTCTCTCCCCTGCTTTTCATCCTTGTTATCGAAGGTCTTAGTCTTCTGATTGCAGATGCACGTCGAAATGGTCTCATCAGGGGTATTCAGATCTCTCCTTCTCTTTCTCTCACACATCTGCTGTTTGTAGATGATGTTATTATTATGGGTTCGGGTACTTTGATGGAATGGGTGGCTTTTGATGTTATATTGGACACTTTTTGCAAAGCATCTGGCATGTTAATCAGTATGGATAAATCTGTCTTTATACACAACAATATCCCCAGTTCGGAGCTCCTGGCCCTCACCAGATCGATCCCCTATAAAAAGATCCCCTTCTCTTCGGGTTTCAACTATCTTGGTTTTTATATTAAGCCTCTTGGATACAGAGTGAGGGACTGGGATTGGCTTATTAAAAAGTTTGAAAAAAAAATCTGCCATTGGACCCATAAGTTGTTGTCTTTGGGTGGAAGATTGATTCTGGTACAGTCTGTTCTCACCAGTATTCCGGTATACTGGATGGGGTTAGCACCTATACCTTCCTCTATATTGCAGAAATTGAGAAGTATTACCTTTGCTTTTTTATGGGGTTCCTCTGCCACTTCACGTCGTTATCATCTAGCTTGTTGGTCTGGCCTCTCCTGGCCAACTTCATTTGATGGATGGGGGATAAAGAATTTTCTCTGGTTTAGTATCTCTCTTCGCCTTAAAACTTTTTGGGGTGTCCTTTTTAATGATAGTCTCTGGCACTGTGTTCTTGTTGCAAAGTATATAAGGAAGTCTTATGTGGTTGACTGGCTTCGAAATAAACATTTCTGTACCCATGGTGTATCTGCTTTCTAGAGGGGTTTTTTACAGGTTATCCCTTGGATTGGCCGATATATTGCCTGGCAAGTTGGTAATGGAAAAGATATTTTGATTGGGGTGGATCCTCTGATCGGAAATACACACTCTTTCCTTCTGCCTGAAGGGTTAAGGACTTACCTGGAAGACTTGGATATTGTTTCTCTAGCACAGGCACATAACTCCTTGACAGATGCACACTGTTATTGGTACTCTGCGGATGAATTACTTCTTGATGGGGAGTGGAAAAGAGCATGGACCTCGTATACGAAGGAACTGGATCAAAATGGTATTCGTCTTTCAAATGCTCCAGATTCATTAATGTGGGATTATAACAAAAAAAATGGTATGATATCGGCCAGGTGTGCTTATGATTGTCTTGTAAATTCATTCAAACCAGCAATGGAGAAAAGTACAACGGCTTCTCTTTGGAATTGCTCCCTGCCACGCAAAATTGGATGTTTTATTTGGCTGTTGCTGCATAACCGGATTCTGACTTGGGACAATCTTCAAAAGAGGGGGAAGATTGGCCCTGGATTTTGTATCTTTTGTTATAAAGACGAGGAGACTGTCCTCCATCTTTTCACACGTTGCCAGATTTGGACCAGTATCAGAGATCTTATAAATGAACACTTTTAGTTTTTATTCCCCACCATTGAAAATTCTATCGCAGAGTTTATGGAGTCCTAGGTTGTTAATCACCCATGTGGTTCTGTTTATAGATACTTCCCACATCACTTATTTTGGGTCATCTGGAAGACTCGAAACAAGGCTATTTTTGAGGGAATCGGTGTGACTGTTCGAAATATTTTCCATCAGTTTTTGTACGCTGTTCAGTTATCCCCTACACAACCTGTCACTTTGGATAGAAAAAGAAAGAAGACTAGACAGATTGGTCTGGGACCTTGCTTAATTTATCCATGTGGTTTCTTTGATGGTGCCTCTATTTCCACTGCTGCAGGTGCTGGTTATATTCTGTACCTCAATGAGAATCATCATTTTGATTTCGCCCTGGGGGTTGGACGTGGAACAAATACGAAGGCGGAACTTATGGGACTATGGGCCCTTCTGAAATCATCCCAAATGATGAGTATCCCACTGGTACATATCTATGGTGACTCACAAGTCATCATAAATTAGGCCAAAGGTATCTCTGCTCTCACCCCACCAAATCTCTCACATTGGTGCGAGGAAACACAAAAGCTTATCACTAGCTTACAGGATCTTGCTTTCAGTCACATCTATCAAGAGCATAACGGGATGGCAGACAGACTTTCAAAAATAGCACTCTCCTATGAACCTGGTTATGGCTGTTTTTCTGAATATATAAATGACCAGCTGGTAGTCAGAGATACATTTCAGTTTTTTTGAGGACTTTTGCCTCATTCAGTTACTTTGATGTTGCTCCATTGAGATGCTCTTTTGAATAGTAGCA
>LPNX010973098.1:130215-196037 GCA_001517045.1 Pseudotsuga menziesii
GTAGAGATGGAAGGCATCTAGAAATTTTCCATGAGATATCCATGAATGTTGTATTGGCTAAAAATAGTTGCATGATGATATATTTATGCATAAGAATTTTCCATTATGAATATGCCTTATGAAATGTTTCTAACCATACAAATGCATTTGACTTGTAGGAAAGATCATGTACATAATCACCTACAAGAAAAGAAGGATGAGACTTGTTCCGAAGAACAAGTGATGACAGATAAAAAATTCAAGAGGCCTCAGACACAGTGCAGTTGTGTGACACTGTTGAGCGACATCATTGATGCAGATCCTTCCAACTGTGAAGAAGTAGCCAAGAAGAAAGGGAAGGAGAGTACTAGTTCAAGAAGAATGATTTCTAGGATGCAGCATCGAGACCTGAAGGGAAGTCTGTAGTATCTTCCATATGGATCTACAAAGATCCAGCATGTAATAAATGACAACATCATGGGATACAAGGCAATATTCGTAGCATGAGGCTTCTCACGGAAAGAAGGCATAGACTATGAAGAGACATTTGCATCCAGTAGGAGTTGAGGCACATGACAGGCATATCCATGTGTGCAAATTAAAGAAGGCCTTGTACGAGCTCAAAAGACACCCATGGGATAACACATACATGAGGAGCTTGATGAAGATCTGAACCTTTGCTACAAGGTTGAAGATGAAAGTCTATAGAGGATGACAAGCTCACAAATGGGTGTGAGAAGAAATTTTGAAAAAGTTCAAGATAGAGGATCTTGGTATCCAGTGATCCTAGATGGATACATAGAATATTAGTAGCAAAGGAAGCTACTTGTCACTTTGGTACAGAATGTTTCAGTGCATAAAGCATGAAAGACAGAGGGAGAATGATGCTCCGCTTCAGAGGGAGTGACTATAGAAGATCCTGAGGTTCGACATGGTGCAACAGGATGGATAGCTTACTGATGGCTCTAGTCTTTACTGAGAGTAAAGTGGATTCCAACCTTTGCTTCAAGGTTGAAGGAGGAAGACTAGTGATGCTCCTGTTATATGTCAATGAATTGTTCCTGACATAAAAGAGGAACTCATTAAAGTTGCAAGAAGGAGACTTGCTATCGAGTTCAAGATGAAGGAATTGGATATGATGCACTACTTTCTAGGCATGGAGGTGTAGCAGAATATCCCTAGGACAAGGGAAGTATGCAGTAGAGATCCTGAAGAAGGTCAGGATGATGGACTGTAAGGCCATGACCACACCTATGGCATCGAACCTGAAGCTATTGAGTGATGCTTCATCAGAGACGGTTGATGCTATGATGTATCGTCAGATGATCGGTTCATTGATGTACCTAACGGATACGAGACCAGATACTTTCTTTGCTGTGAACACATTGAGACATGCTCACATGATTGCTTCAAAGCATGCAATGAGGTACCTGAAGGGTACAGTTTAGTATGGGCTCAAGTATGATACGAATCAGAAGATTAACCTGGAGGGTTATGTGGATTCGTATTGGGCAGGAAGTGCCATTGATAGGAAGAGCACTTCGAGGTGCTACTTCAGTATGAGATCAGGTGTGATCTCTTGGTTTGGAAGGATGGAGTCCTACATGGTGCTGAGTACAGCCAAGCAAAAAGATGTTGCCACTTGTTATTTGGGAGGTAGTATGTTTCTTTTGAAAACTACTAATTGATTTGATTGATCTGACTTGCATTTTGGTATGATGCAAAGAGGAGCGGTGAAGCTCCAATTTGTGATCCAGATCGAGATCTCTCGAAAGAGGGAGTTCTAGCATAACTAGTGAGACAGGTTATCTAAGCATAAATCTTGGCGAAGCTCGTAGGTTGCTCAGACGTAAACGGTCCTGCAGGTTATCCTCGGATGTAATCAGTCCTGGAGAAGCTCGCAGGTTATCCTTGGACATAATCAGCCCTGATGTAATTCTATTCTAGAAATGGC
The DNA here is from genome assembly GCA_001517045.1 of Pseudotsuga menziesii. Classification (NCBI taxonomy): domain Eukaryota; kingdom Viridiplantae; phylum Streptophyta; class Pinopsida; order Pinales; family Pinaceae; genus Pseudotsuga; species Pseudotsuga menziesii. The sequence continues at coordinate 132,149 of LPNX010973098.1, forward strand.
CAGAGTGAAGTTTGAGTACTTCAGGGAGAAGCTTTGTGTTCTCCAGATCGAGGTTCCTTCCAAGAGGAAGTGATGAGTCCATGAGCCCTTCTGGCATGGATGTAGGATTGGTTCCTCCCATGGTCAAATGTAAGTGTTATTCCTTTCTCACATGGTGAGAGGATCGGTTCCTTCCATGGTCAGATGTAAGTGTTCTGCCCTTCTGACATGGTGAGAGGGTTGGTTCCTTCCATGGTCATATGTAAGTGTTGTGCCTTTTTGACATGGTGACAGGAATGGTTCCTTCCATGGTCAGATGTAAGTGATGTGCCTTTCTGACATGGCGGCATGATTGGTTCCTTCCATGGTTAGATATAAGTGTTGAGGCCACATATAGTATGAAAAGGGACTGGCTATGTGATGACACATCCAGTATGAAAAAGGACTGGATCTATGTAGATGCCACATCTAGTATGAAAAAGGAATAGCTTTGTGATGACACATCCAGTATGAAAAAGGATTGGCTCTATGTAGATGCCACATCTAGTATGAAAAAGGACTAGCTCTGTGATGACACATCCAGTATGAAAAAGGACTGGCTCTGTGTAGATGCCACATCTAGTATGAAAAAGGACTAGCTCTATGATGACACATCCAGTATGAAAAAGGACTGGCTCTGTGTAGATGCCACATCTAGTATGAAAAAGAACTAGCTCTGTGATGACACATCCAGTATGAAAAAGGACTGGCTCTGTGTTGGTGCCACATCTAGCATGAAAAAGGGTAGGCTCTATGATGATACATCAAGCATGAAAAAGGGCTAGCTTTGTAGAGGACTACATCTAGTATAAAAAAGGAGTGGCTCTGTAGATATGCATCCATCATGAAAAAGGACTGGCTTTGTCGATGAAGACCTACATGGAGGCTAGGCCTACAACCAGCATGAAAAAGGGCTGGATCTGTAGAACTTCCTGTGACAAGAATAATGAAGACATAGCACCACTTGATTGAGATAGCAGAAGCAGTAATGATGATGATGATCCAGTGACGATCCAGATCAAGTGATGATCCAGACTTGATGATGATCTAGTGATGCTCCAGATCAAGTAATGATCCAGACTTGATGATGATCCAGTGATGCTCCAGATCAAGTGATGATACAGTGATGATCCATATCCAATGATGATCCAAACTTGATGAAGATGACTTGATGATTATCCAGATGATATAGAGAAGAAGACTTGTGCTGATAAATTGTGTCAAGAGAACACCTTCCTAGTTAAGAGGGAGTGTTGATGTATTTGTAACTTTAGAATGTATTCACTTGTATATTTTATGTATTGTACCCTGATGTTTATTCCGGGAAGTATCTGTAATGTGATTGAGTCATGTCATGCCCTGATGTTCCTATCGGGAGATTCAATAATGTAAACAAGTCATGTAAAGTCATTGAGGTTAACCCTCCATTGTAAGTTGAGGCAATAGTTCCCACAATTGTGTCAAGGTTAACCCTCCTTGTTGATTGAAGGGAAAAGTCCCCACAGTTGTGGGGCACTAGGGTTATTAGACTCTCCTAGAGATGTCAGCCCTAGTTGTAATACCTCGGTTTTAACCCCGCTTGCATATATTGTAAATAATCTTGGTGTCGAGCTAAAGGCCAGAGCCCACCATAGATTTGGTTATGTTGTGTTTCTGATTTGGAATGGTCGCCGATGGTATATCGGGACATACGGAATATATTCAATTGTGGCATCATGTAAACACGCATTTTTAATTAAATAACCCAACCGGCTATGTTCGCGGAAACTAAATTGAGAAGGGGCATGATTTCCAAAGGATAAGGAAGGGGAATATTGAACATTGAGTCATGGGGGAAGAGCCATGTGTCACCCCTCTCTTTTTCTCACCACCACCTTAGTTTTTTGTTGTTAGTGGGGACAACGATTTGCTAGAAAAAAGACCACTCCTACACTCACGCCTGCACTCACTCTCCACGACGTGCCTTTTGGGTAACGGATGGTTTTCCCACTAGGGAGATTGCGAGTCTGTCCATATTCCATCACACTGAGCGGAATTAAAGGAATACATAATTCATTGTTGGGGGTTTGCCATTCCTTTTAGACATGGCTTGCTAGTCAAAAAAATGTTCTTCCTCTGTTCACGTAGAGTTTTGCATCTTTTTCCCATCAATTTCAGACTGCATATGGTTCTGTTATGTCCATCGTTGGTTTGAGGCTGTGATTTTCTTGGATAGTTTGATGGATTGCATTTTGTCTTTCCGTATAGAGTGGTAGTTTGTTCTTTCTCCCACTCCTCTGCCTGTGCAAGTTCTACAGCGATTGTATTGATGATCAACCGGGCGCTGTGAGTCCCTGCGTTGTGTGGTCGGTGGTTTCATCCACATTTTCATTTTGGTTGTGTCTTTTTCCCCCTCACGCACAGACTGAGAATCGTTTTCCTTTCCCATTGTTGTCTGTGTAATTTCTCCAGCGATTGCCTTGAGGAATTGATGTGGGTTCATAGTTGTTGTTGGATGTTGTTTTCCACAATGGATTGACTATGTTTTTCCCCTGTAAAAGCTTGAATAGCTGTTTGGCTGCTTGCATGTAGTGGTTTTGTCCTTGGACTGCATTGGAGTGGTGAATGAGGGCTTGAGGTGCTTGATAAACTTGGTGGACTGAGAACCACACAGATAGAGCTACTGAGCTGGCTTCCTTCTCCACAACCCCTGAATAGCACTAAAAGGGAGATCAGGGTCTGAGGGACTGTGTTGCAGAGAAAGGGTTGATTTCCTTGTGTTGGGTGTGTGTGGGTGTTCTAGAAGCCAGAATGATCCTGGTGTTGGTGTTTGTAGCTCTTCAATGAGCTCACCAGCTTAGCATTATCCTTTCCCAGCTCTTGGATGGCCTGATAAACCCAACTTTGTTGGCTTGGCTGATTCGTTGTTCGCCTGATAAACCCAACTGTGTTGGCTTGGCTGAATTGTGTACCCTTGTGGTGTTGTTATCCATGGCTATGTGTAAGTCTATTTAGTTCCTTATTCCTTAGGGAATCATGCCCAGCCCGGGGGTGGTAGCGTTTCTGAGAGATTAAAGAGCACGCGAGCCTACGGTTGGGTGGAACATTGCAGCGACGTAACTGGTTGCAAAACAAGCTCTTTATAAGATAAGTATCCTTACCTAACTTGTGTCTGCAATCATATTTAATGTTAATGAATGCTGAAATACATGTTAAATGTTGATCGGTATATGCATGAAGTGTTGATTGATATGTTTTGCTTCTGTTGTGTATAATGAATGGTTATGCTTCGTGATATGTTTTATGATTTAAAGTATCATGCTTCAGCATTATATGTATATGTATGTTCATGTTCATGGGGCTAGATCCTCGGATGATTGACGTATAGTAGCATCCTCTTCACCGGTCGGAGGGTCGGGGACGTTACACTAGTAAGTAATTGTTAAGTGGGGCCAACATGTTGAAGTGGACATGTCACATACCCCAATAATGTAAAATAATGTTATTTGTTTTAATTTGATTCCTAAGACATTATGTTAAATTTAATGCTAAGTAGAAACTGATGACTCAGCAGAGTCAAAAGATGTGGAATGTAATTCTGAATATTTTATTTTTAATAATAAAAAAAGTGGAGACAACAGCTTAAGAGAGTTGTTAATAAGAGTGTTACTGGTCAAATTGGTGGAAGGAACTAGGTGGAGAGCAAAATACAAGTGGCAGCATCCTCAAACACTTCCTATGTTGCAAGTGGCAACTTCCCTACATTTGGGGTCATGATCCCCCAAGAAAGTGGGATCAGAGCAGGTGGCTCAATTAATGACAACTAACCCAAAAAGACCTAGGCAATATTTTAAAAGTACCCAATGTAGAGAGCTGGGGCTGCTCAGATATTTTCCAAGAGAAGAATCATTCAGGTGGAATGCACTTCAAGGAATTCATTGGGAAAAAGGGAAAACTATAAGGAAGGTGTTTGAAGGATAAACTGCAGTAACTTGATCTGATACAGCTTTCTAGCTGAGAGATTTGACTGACAAGTTCAGGACTGGTATTGAGTCTCAAGACTGGTACTTGATTGTTTGCTGCACCTAGTTCCAGCCAAGGAGACCAAAGCAAGCTCGGGGGTCCTGAGGAGTAGCTGTTTGAGCGCTCTCTAGGAGTTGGTAGGGAGGAACGGCCTCCCATTGCTGTTGTCGACCAAGCTCTAAGAACAGGTTCTGTTATTTATTAATTTCTGTGTTATTATCTGTATATGTTTGAATGATGCATTTGCAGTTTCTGATGAAAAAACTTAGAGGATAGGATATCTTAGTTCGTTTAGTAATGAAGTTATTCTTAATGAGAAACAAATACTACCTGTGTTTTTCCCCATCTGGAGTAATACAGATCGTACTCTAGCACAAGTGGTGTATTTAAATGAAGATAGTATGATGTAAATATAGAATAAGAAGTTAGCTTTATTAATAGAATGTTTTCTTTTATCTGTTATCAGAAGAATTACTAACCTGTACATAGAGTAGGGTTAGACCTAGACTGTAAATGTCAGATTATTAGTAAGGGAAAAGAAGCTATATCATTGTATTAATAGTAATATGTTTTGGTAGATAGCAGTTCTCTATACATCATTCATTTCTGTAATCTTATTACTTATTTTGAAACCAAAAGAAAAGGATATATTAGTTAAAATAGAGTAGGGTTAGACTAAATAAAAATGCTTTTAACTTTACAGTTTATTTCTTTCATCTTAGGATAATTAACTACTGTATGTATAGCAACTAAACTGTGAGTAAGAATAGCTAAAATCTTGATTTAATTGTACAGATAAACTAGTTGGTTTCAGAATTTACTTATGGATGGTAATGTAATTAATTCATTCATTTTTATCTAGCTAAGATTAAACAAGATCTACAGTTACTAACCTATCCATTATAAAATGTTAACAAATATAGAACATAGATAGTTGTTTTCTTTCTTTTATTTTATAAATGCTAATATTATAACATAAACAGTATAATATAGAATACAAAAGGTATTTTTTTATAAATTATTTAGTGTAGAAAGTATAAGAATACAACAATAAAATACTATCTTATTATATATCTATAAATAGACAAAGAATAAAGATAATATATATAATGGTAGGAACAACATTACTTGCAGGTAAAATAACATTTATCTCACTATAATAAATACTAAGTAATACACATTTTATACTTAAAAGATGTAACTATCAGTTACACAAATACAACTACAAGAATATTAAATTACATAAGTTCTGAAAGTTAATGAATACAAAACAATATTTATAACCTTACTAGAACAGAATGAGTTAAGGTAAGTTCATATAAAAACATTATACAGTTACTCTGAATAATTTACAGCTTATAAATTAAACAGATTAACTTGCAGGAATCCAAGTAACAGAACATAGATATGCTCGATTTACCGAGCTTAATAACCATTTACACAATACAAATAATAACCAAATAAATTACAGTAGTGCATTGTAATTAAAAGATAATTTAAAGAAGCAGTAAATACTTTTCCATATCGCCAAGTTAGGGTAAAACCCTAATATCTCAAAATTTACAACAGAGGTGTAAAACCAAGAGTTTAAGCTCTTCTAATGCCTCTCGGCTTCAAACAAAATTGACAGAGTAAGGCTTTACCAGCCTTCTTTCATTTTTTTTTACATATATACACAAGTAAACAGATCAAAAATCAAAATTTACAGTCACGGCCTAAGTCGGAAGCCCCGCATAAAGCAAGGGCCTTTTCTTAACAGAGACAGCGAGCAAAATAAACCCAAGTAAACCAAAACCACGAGGGTTTTATAGGCCACAGGGACCAACCGTCAAGTGTCCCGAATGGGACTGAACAAGGACGAACTGCCATGGGGTATCCAAGGCTTACCCGTGAGCAACGCTTGTTCCAACCCTGCACCAACCACGCAGAAGGACAGGTCAGCACCTGTGTAACATCAAACATTAAAATTGTTATTATCTTGCTATATATAAGCTGGAACGTATTAAAAAAAGAAACGAAGTAGCAGTAATTGCTTCTTACCTCAATTCTTAACTGAAACGTAACCACCCACAAACAGCAGTGCAGTTACCAACGCGAGGAGGAGCCAAACCTTCATCTGCTGCAAGAAAGAAGGAGTTTACTAACACAATAAACAACCAACAGTGATTGAAAGCAGGAGCAGCAAGCCAAGCAAGAGAAACGCTTGAGTCGTCACTTATTTCCAGCCAAAGAAACCACCCTGCGGTGAAACCCTAGGACCCATTAAACCATATGATGTGAAGTCATGACCCCACTACCGAGCCAAAGAGAATTGAAACTACACAATCTGAAGATTCTTGTCTGAGCTAGCCTTGGTGGTGAAACCTCGGAGCAAAACCACTAACCTAGCCCAAGCAACAACAAAATTTTGTTACAACATTTCTCTATTGAGCATTTGGGCGTGCTCATGAGGTGCAGAAGCAAGCAGGTTTACGAAGGGTGAAAAACAAGAAACAAGAATTGGAGACTGTAACTCAAACTAGTTGCAGAAATCGGCATGGAGGTCGAATGCAGTAGCAGAGCAGCCGGAGGCCGAGAACGACAGAGGGAATGACGAGACTAGGGCTGAAAACTTCCTTATAACCACACAACACTTGGCTACGGTGTTGCCACGTCCACAAAGAAATTATTTGCATGCAGTGGGTAATCTCTATAGTCCCAACAAGCAATCATGAGAAGACTGATATTCCAATCATTTTTTTTGCTGTTTCGAAGGTTCCACCATAACCCTTAGTCCCGAAGTCAACCTAGCATGCAAGTTATGATGGTCAAAAGAAATTATTAATATACAAACTATGCCATAGAACTCACCAAAGGCGTGGGGAATAATACGACCCATCATTATACAAATATGGTATACATTCATTCAAACAATTATAACCTTGGTAATAGTTAAGCCTTGGTTTTTGTTATAAAAGAAATTCATAACGTTTATTTTGGTGAATACATTGCTTCAAACAAGCATTCATTCAACCAAATAATTGTAACATAGCAAAGGTGTAAAACAATACATGACCTAGCACGTTATGCAAGTAAGGAGGTATTTAATAAAAGATTATAGAACTTTAAATCAAAGTTAAACTATAGACTCTCATGGGCGCGGTCTATTCTATGACCCCTTTGTTTATACAAACATGACATTCATTCATTAAACCAACTTTAACTCTATCCATAGTTAGGCTAATTGAGGTTTATAAAAGAAATTCATGAAATCAATTTATGGTAAATATCCTTCTTGCTAGTGTTAGTCTCATTGCCTTTGAATGTTTAACTATTAAAGTAGTAAGGTTTGCTTTGAATGTTTAACTATTAAACTAGTAAGGTTTGCATTTGAGCATGATAAGTCTTAAAATGCTGAAGGGCTTGACATTGAAATTTTAATGTTATATTAACCATAACTGGATAATATTTTCCAAGCAAATATAGTGCAGAGGAATTTAATTCTTCAAACACTATTATAGTCTAATTGAATGTAGTATGCAATAAGGTTATAATCCCTTTAAACTTCAAAGTTTTGGAAGTGGGATTATTGGTACATAAACTCATTATCAATATACATTACGTTCATATCACAAGCAGTAACCAAATCTATCATGACGTAAATGGTATTTGTTCACAATTTAAATTAAACCCTTAACATAATAACCCTGCCATTCTTGGTCTGTATGCAAAGAAAGATTAAGGCGTTTACACACACGAAGACCATGGTAAACATCGAAGAATCTAGTACGCAATAAGAACTATAAATTACAACTACTAGAGAGAAAGCAACTGTCATCAAAACTGATAGGACTGAATCTCGTTTCCATGGCGCCTTTAAAAGAATAACGATTTAATGGTTTTACCTCATAAAGCATTGGAATTGAATAGCAGTTATATTCTTTTACTGAGCTATTATTTTTGCAACGAACTTATATCTGTATGTGTAATGATTAATGACAAGCAACTCCAGATCTTTCTTACCTGTAATTTGTAAGAGCAGGTAAACTTTCTGCGTTAGCTCAAAAGCTAAGTAAGCCCAGAATACCAAGACAGTTCCACCTTGTGGTCGCAAAGAAAAACAAGTCATTAAACTGAAAAAGAATTATTCTATAAGATAAACATAATCAAGTAGATAATTCAGATTATGAAATCATTAACATATAACTAATTAAAACAATTAGTTGACTGCAATAATGAAGTTTATCTGTATTTACAAAATTTTAAATTTTTCAGAAATTATGGGGTTTTTGACAGGACATTAAGTGAACGAAAGAATATAAATAGAGATTGAGCCTCTCTATTTATCATACACACACACACTCATTGAAGCGCATGAGTGAGAGAGGAGAAGCTCTCTCAAGTGAGAGAGAGAGAGAACAAGCTGTTGGAGATCATCTTTACGTTTTCAGGTTTTACTGTTGCCATTGGTTCTCATTCTATCTCTGAGGAAGTTGCGGGGTTTTCTCCTTTATGGTTTCCCCGAGGAAAATTCTTTGTGTCTCTTGTCTCTTGTGTTTATTGTTGTGCATGTTATTCTCTCAGTTAAGATCCTAAGATCATATTGCTTAAATGATAAAAATCTAACAGGCTCTTGTTGCTACAATAATTTAACATTACCATTATTGACAAGCCAGAGAAAGAAAATATGGTTGCAGACTTCCTTTCTCGACTGATTCATGATGATAAAAATATTCCTGTAGATGATACTTTTCCTGACGAACATCTTTTTGTTGATTTTGTTAAAGTACCATTGTTTGCGGACAAATCTAATTATTTGGTCATAGGTAAGGTACCAATTCATTTTCCATCACATTAAAAGCAAAGAATCATCCAACAAAGGGCCAATTATTCATGGGCAAATAATGATCTTTTTTCCCACAGGTCCAGATCTCATTATTAGAAAATTTGTCAGAGAAGACGAAATGTATGATATCCTCCGGGCTTGTCATGATGGACCTTGTGGAGGTCATTTTTCATATAATCATACATCATACAAAATGTTACACCAAGGATACTATTGGCCCACGCTTTTCAAGGATGTTTCAAAATATGTAAAGCGTTGCGATAGTTGTCAATGGATGGGAAGATCCACAACAGATGATGAAATTCCCTTACAAACTCAAGTAATGATAGAACCATTTCAAAAGTGGGGTTTATATTTTGTTGGACCAATATCACATGTGTCACGGAAAAATAAATACATATTATTTTGTAATGATTATGTGACCAAATGGGTAGAAGCAAAAGTTATGCTTGGGGCCACTGAAAAATCAGTCATAGAATTTATTTATGAAGAATTTTTTACTCGTTTTGGTGTTCCCTGTGAGATTGTGACTAACAATGGAGCACAATTTGTTTCCAAATCAATGAAAGAGTTGATTGAACAATATGGAATTAAACATTGCAAGTCTTATCCATACCACCCTCAAGCAAATGGTTAGGTGGAGTCAACAAATAAAGTACTGGAAGCCATCCTCACAAAGATTGTACGAATACATCATAAGGATTGGGAAGATAGACTTCTTGAAGCATTATGGGCTTACAAGACTATATGGATAAATACCACAGGGCATACTCCATATGAGCTTGTTTACGGGAAACAAGTTCTTCTTCCTATAGAATTCCTAGATGAAAACCTTCTGGACTGCTGCATAGTTAGGCCTAAATTTGGATGAGGCACAAAAACAAAGCTTGATGCAGATTAATGAACTTGATGAGATTCGACATGATGTTGTGCAGAGAACTATTTTAATTGAATATCAAAGGATTAAATGGTATGATAAGTTTTTGAAGTGGAAATTTTTTTAGGAGGGTGATTGGGACCTATTATTTGACTCTAGATTCAAAAAATTTAAAGGTAAACTTACAACCAGGTGGATGGGACCATATAAAATTGTAACTGTTTTTTATAATGGTTCTGTAAAAATAAAAACAATTGATGATGAACAGGTTACATTTGTGGTAAATGGACATTAGTTGAAGGTATACCATAAACCTATTTCTAAGCAAGAGTTCATTCATAATTTGACTCATCAATCTGAATTGGAGTTGGTAGGTGAAGAAGTAACTTCTTCATCCCCTCCTCCTGCTTGAATAATATTTGAGTGCACTTTTTGTTGTATATATCTACATACGCATGTTTTTATTGTTACTCATTATGTTCCTTTTAAATTTTTGCAGGTATTTTTCCTCATAAAAACTCGGGGTATCCAAAATGGAAGTTACTTCATGTCCTTTGATATTTCATAGAATGTTGGTTTTTTCTATAAAAGAATAATCCAATTAATTTTCTAAAAGATACCCGAGACATTTTTTCCTCTAATTTGTTAAGTAACAGCTTAAAGGAAGATACTCCCATTATAGATAAAGGGACATATCATTTTTAGTTAATTGCTTTTATACAGACATATCTAATATTTAGCTCTGATTGTATTAGTTGCTTTAAAATTCAAGAGGTCTCACTTATGGGAGCCACAGAGTGTTGGTAACTTTAAGTCGGATTCATAGTTGATTAAACAGGTATTTTTACAAGTAGTAGCACCCGAGGACAATGAATTACTATTCAGAAGGGCACCACAATAAGCTTATAGGAATATGGTTGTCAAGACTGAGGGTTATTTCGATTATTATCCATTGTTTTTTCATTTTACATATGAATAACTCCAGTCATCTCATATTTTTACATTCATATGACTACAAGAGTTACTTGTTCATGCAAACAAACCTTTACAAGCACTTTTCAAGGAAAAGTTTCCAACCCAATACCATCCCACCCCTCAAAATGTTTTTAGAGATGCTCCCCCATTCATCCATGCAGAAGCAATTTATAAATATTATCTTTAAGGTGAAATTTGGGACAAGAGGCTCTGATAGAAAAGGGTGTAAGAGGCTAACCTGCTGGGATACTGAACAAGTCTTCTCAAAGCGGGTACTGACCTATGGTATGAATAGGAAAACCCATCAGGGTACTGAACAGACTTGTTGGAAATGGGGCTTTCTGCCTGGGGAATAGATATCTTGGATAGTTCAGTTACCCCATCAGAGTTTTGAAGAGGCTCGCTAGCAATGGGTTCTGACTTTGATATCTATTATAATGCTCTACGTATAATTGTTTGTATGAACGATTTGCTTTTGTAAGAATTGGAAAGAGAAAGTGTTTTGTTGAATTAAAATTAAACTAACCTTATTTAATATCCATTGGATAATCATCTTAAGATACTTAAGCCTTTATTGCATGATCCTTAATATATATGAGGTTTATACCTTAAGAGTGTACTTATGTTTAATAATTCGATGGGCTTAATTGTGACCCTTATGCTTATCACTTGAACATTCTTGTATGAAGTTGGGTCAGAATGAATGGTACTCTATGGATTCCATTTAGTAAGACTTATGTTTGTTACTCTTAATTGAAAAAAACACAATATTTTATGATGAATTTATGTATGAATAAAGGGAATTAAGCCTGTATTTGTAAGTCAGAATTTTGGGTATTTGAATCTACATGATAGCCAAGGAAAACAATGAGGTAAATAGATATTAGGTTCCTTTTGATTCTATTTTTTATGCTAATTTGTAATCTTCTTATCCATTTTCTCTCGGTATGTGGCTAGATGAATGATCACAAGTTAGATATCATTATATATGAAGAATTGTCGAGGGACCTGTTGGAGGAGGAAGAAAAGTTTCCAATCAACAAATATATTTTTTGTCTAACCACAGTCTCCTTCTCCAACTCACGGAAGTTTGAAATTTAACAACAAGCTATTTTTTCCATGAAGCATTTTCCTTTCCTACAACATTTCTCCAATTCCGAAGGCAACAACCTTCCCTCTTTGAAATCCTGAGAGTAATTTTGCATTTGAACATGAGAATACTGGACTAAGTGTTGGATGGGGTGTTGGATGGAGTGTTGGATAAGGTAATGAAAAATATGTGAACTATGTAAATTGAATTTCCAAGGTAATTTTCAAGACATTAAGTAAGTTTTGATTGTTGAAATCCATGTATGTTGTTAATTTGAAAAATAACTAAATAATGTGAGATTTACCTGAATATTTACATCTCATATTCTATAAGCATTAATTTTAAATCTGAACGTTGGTTCCTGAATTTTTTATAATCAAATATTTTTTCTATAACCAAAGTCACCTATATTATTCCATAATCTGTTGAATGACATACGTTGATAAGTAATATTCAACATACGTTGATAAGTAAATGTATAATGGAAAATTTTATTTTAAATCATTGTTTGACTATTGACCTATTTTATACAATGATTGATGTTTTAAAATTCGTTTGCCACTTTAATTGTGTATGTCATTATTATTTTAATGGGTGAAAAATGTTTTTGACAATTCTATTTACCTCTTTGAAATTTTAATATCTCCCAAGACTAAATTGCATATTCCATACAAACATAGTATTCGATTCCAATTTGCTTATCATATAATTTTTACATAACTTGATTTGCTAGGTTCTGGAAACATGTGATTATAATCATGAAGGGTAATGAGATGTGATATATCTGTGCCCCTTATTCCCGATTTCATTATGACTTGCCTCTTATATATATAAATACCATCGACCACTTGGTTTAACCATCCCCTTCCACCATGCCTTTGATGGACCGGTTCCAATTATTATTAATTCATCCTGATGGGATTTTCATAAGGGTTTTTCATGGTATTTCAAGCTGTTGCATACCTCCACTTACTAGTTATACCTCTTCTTCATCTTGCATTTGTGTTTCCACCATGATTATCCATGCCTGAATTTCTGGTTTGCCATGAATTGTTTGTTCGAGTCGGGTGGAATCTCTTCTTAACTGCTCTCTAAGGACATGATGATGTAGTTTATCTAAAAAATTTCCTCATATTTGATGGTCATAGTGAAAAGGTAGGGTCATTGGTATTTCCAGTCTCATAAGAGTTAGTCGCGAAGGGCACAAGACTTCCACGAACCGGCAAACGCTTGTTTAAAAATTTCAATCTACCATGCAAGAGTTATGATTTCGTCTTTAAGCTAGAATTTTTTATTGTGAAAGGCTAAAAAGGGTTTTCAAAGTTCTGTCTTAGATAATAATTCATCAATAACCTAGTGTTCATTACCAAGCTCATCACCTATGAAGGTAGGTTTTACACTTTCAAATCTTGCCACTTCCGATTATTGTCACATTTTGAATTTGGTAGGCTTATCAATTTTCCATTCTATTTATGGAAAAGTTTGGTGAAAATGGCCTCCCAAGTTCAGAAGAATGTGGAAAACCCTACCCTTAGCTTATATCATCATGGTCTTATTAGGATGTTGGTTTTAGCAGAATTGAAGCAACGAAATCAAACTTGGGAACAATTTTATATGATTTTTCTAATTCCCATGTAATTATGCCTTCAATGAGCTAAGTGGAAGTATCCCCTATCCCTGACCCTCTTGAAAAAACATCCTCTGTAAATGTCGACAAAAGCCATAATTCTGTTGGATTACAAGATTTTAGTCCCCCTAGACAGGGTATGAAGAGAGAATAAAAAAAACCATAAGAAAGGAGGGAGGTCCAATGCTAAGAAACATTAGGGGTTAGGAGGTCGAACATAGTGTTCTCAATCTAATCGTGGTCAGAAACATCGATAATTGGGGAATTCTCTCATTGACATCATTCCTCCTACTCATAGGTTTACTCGTAGTATAGCTGCAAAAGGGAAGAAAATTGAACCTGTTGTTAACATGCCTAATGAGCCTGCCCCTGTTTGAATCTCTTTGTATACTTCTTCATCTTCATAAGAAGATTCCCAATATGTTTATTCTCACTATAACACTCCAATTCCCAATCATGTTAAAACCTCTTCGTTGTTGATATGTTCCTCATCCCCTTGCATACCAGACTTTGAAAGCAATTATGTCATGCATGATCAATTGGCTACCTCTTTGGGTCCAAGTATTGAATATTTTAGTTAGAGGAATGCCTGGTTGACTAAACAATTGACTAAACAGGTTCAGTTGGATCGACATCTCAAGCATGAAAATGCAGTGTTAAAAATGAAGGTTGCATCTCTACAAAAGCTGATAGATGACATGACTAGATCTAATTGAAGCCTCAAGAAACAAGTGAAAAAGAAAGAGAATCAACTTGAGGAACTAATAAAATCAAAACAAAGGCCAATTCCATCTCCTCCTTAAGTGCAGGTGTTGTTTAACACTTCAAACTCGGCTTCAAGGATTAGACCTAATTTTCATTATCCATTTTTTCCTGTCGAATTTTGCTCTCTTGCATCGAGACATGCAAGAAATTCAATCTGGGGAAGTGTTGGTCTCCCATTTTTTCCATATGTTATCCAGTTTCTAATTTAATTCTACATGGGAACCAAGCATTTTAATCTAATCCGACGATTTATTTTGATTGCAATCATATGATTTTGAAGACTATATCACAAAGTTTGAAACAAGGTAAAATCCCTATTATTTTAGTTATTTTATTCATTTTTATATGGATTTCAACTCATTCTCAAATCTGATTAATTGGTATAGGATTTATTTTCCCACGCAGGTGCCTTCGTTTCTCTGGTGGTTCGATCCAGCACCTGTTTCAACAACCTTAGCGTAGAGTATCATTGGTTCATATGTTTGGGAGATTTTTTTGTCAAAATCCAGACATGGGTTTTTTACCTTATTATTTCGATATGGATTGCGAGCTACTAGTTATTGCTTAACCACCCTGTTCTTTCCAGAAGCTGGTTACAATGTATATCTTCTTTGAACAATTTGGAAGCTGCCAATTGTTTTTATTTCCTGAGTCATCGTAGTTTATTTTGTAGGTTCAACCCTTTCATTGGTCGACCCACAATGTAACCAATGTGTGTGTGTGTGTGTGTGTGTGTGTGTGTTGAAAAACTCAGAACATTATAGGCATATGGAGATACTGTAAACTTTGATTTGGGCCATTAACTCAATTCTTCATTTGTTTTAATCTTTTAAGACTTGGTTTAACAACGTTTGGAGGGGGGCCACCTTCAACCATGGTGTGTTCATGTGTTTCTTGTTAATAGATCTATTTATTCATATTACTGTAAGAACTCTTGACATATTGTTTGTTTATACTCTTGTTTCTTGTTAATATATTTTCTTCGATGTTAGTCTATGATTTTATGGACATGAGTAGGTAGGGACAATGTGAAAAAATTTCATTGATTTATGATTTGCAGAACATTGTAATATTCCTACGATTTTATTTTGTTCACCTAATATGCATCAATTTGTTCATAGTAATAGCAGCTAGTTTAAACTTAGTCTTGTGGATCTAGACTTTTGATTTTAGTTACAGAAATTGTGAGTGAAATAGGAGGACAAATCATAGGAGTATTTGTAGATCTGAACTTCTTTTCTCTTTTTAAATAAATCGTGTTTTGGATAATGTGACTTTAATTTTATTGAACCTATGTCCATAGTATGTAGTTTAGCGATCTTGAAAGTTTAACATTGGTAGTGTATGAAGTTCTTGTATTCATTTTGACAAAAGCTTAGATCATTTGTAATCTATTGAAAACTTGAATAGATCTGATAAATTTACGGTCTGTTGAAGGTCGAAGTTACTAGATAAATTCTTAGATGAGTTAGTATTTCTTCCTTGAGTTTGTTTTAAATCTAGTAGTAAGGTGATTTCAATTTAGAGACCTAGAAAGTTTGGCAGCTAGTCTACTTTGTTTAAGTTTGAAAATAGTAATGATTATTAAGATTAGCATATCTTTTATAATAGATTTTAGATTTGAATGTTGTTTTGTTTGCAAGATCATTTGTTGTATTGTTTAGGACTCCTTAGAATAACGAGTTAATGATTTGTTGTAAGAATAGGTTATGTTGACATGTCCTTTAATTAGTTGTTTGTTTGATTATTTGGTTGTTTTGACTTAGAATACTGGAATAGCCTTAGATTATTTGCATTAGGAAAATAAGATTAGAGTCATTTCTAGAAATTGGGACTTGAAGTAGTTTAAGATTTGGTTGTGTTGTGAGAAGTTGTTGAAGATTTCTTGAAAAAAAAATTGTAAGCATAGAACTCTTCTCCTTTGACTTATGATTGCATACAGTAATTGATTTGCAGTAGAATGGTTAGAATTTGGCTTAGTGAGTGAATGTTTTTTTTTGTAGATTAGATTTCAACATTTTTTTTGTTACTTATTGATTGAGTGCCTCGTGATTTATGAATTTGTTTTGGCATTTATAGAAACTGATTATGTTATATTAGATCATATTATAGTTCTTTGAGATTATCATATGAATTTAGCTTCATTTTCCACAAATTGTCTTACTTTGCACATATGGTGTAGCAACTCTATGTTTACTTACCTTGGTCAATAATTTAATTGAAGGTAAATTAATTAGTTATATATTTTGCCTGACAGGGTGCCAAAACATATCCCTCACCAAAATGATTCACAGTCCCGAAAATTGAAGCACTTGTTGGCGTTTCCTTCCCTTCAACCTAGGTTTAGACCCTTGTTTGACTGTCAACAAAGACCAAGATACCCACCCAACAGAACAGGAATCAGTCGATAGCACCTGCAACACAGATGCAGTCTCACCCGAGATATCTCTATGGGGGACAACATTTAACGTGGAAACCCATCTGGCAAAAACAGCAAAGGTGCTCTTCATCTGGAATGAGAAATATATAGCAACTTTCGTATGTCCACTTAACTTGCAGACTATGTTCTTAATATTCTCTACAATCTATACATACTTCTCTCCTCTCATGCTCTCTAGTCTTAGGTCTCTGAAGTTTTCCTCTCTTTCACTCTACTATCGATCCACACACAGCCTAGATCGGATCTCTTCTCTACAATTCTTCAACGCTACAACTCTAATAAGACAGGAGACAGTAGAGACAAACCTGCAAACAACTTGGGTTCTCTCTTTTTATAGTCTCTTACATGTCGTAATCAACCAACTCTATTTTGTTAGCCGACACGTTGTCATTCCTATTCTCTTACATTCAAACACACTAACAGTAGGCACTATCAGCCCAAAAATACAAATATGTTTTACTCCCAAAGCATGCACTATTCTAACTGACTTCTTACCCACGATCAATTGAACTATCCTTTCAACCACTGTACTCTTCTTATGTTGTGGTTCCTTCCATCATGAATGTTCTCTTTGCAACTTCTCTTCTATCACAGACTCTTCTCCCATAGTTGCTTATGTCACAACTCTTCTTCCATGGCTGCTTCTGTCACAACTTCTCTGCCATGACTGCTTCTGTCGTATTTTCTCTTCTCAGCGTAGAATCTTTTGTTGTGTGAATGAAATCTTCATATTCCCAAGATTCTGCCTATCTTTTCCTAGGGCCAATAGGTGTGTTTATGTGTATATATGCATCAGTACGTTTGATTTGATAAAACACACCGATTTGAAACTTGTTTTCTATTTTGAAGGTCTGTAATTTAATTTGATTATATATTGATAGCTTTTGCATTTAATGGTCCAGGTTGTTTATTGATAAAAATGCATGTTGTGGGTTCAATGAATAAAAACTTTAGTCAACATGATGGAAGTACATCCAGGATTACCAAGAAGGAAAGTGGTTCTAATTAATTTTTTATTTAGATTAATTTATTTGAATTATTTGTAAATTTCACTAATATGTATTTGTTAATGTGTGACATGTAGAGCCAGAAAATCAGGAATCTCGATAAAATTCTTACCAATCTAAGTCCAGAAGAGTGTAAAACCTTGATGGAAAGGTTGCAGAGGGATGAATTAGGTGAATAAAAAAGAAGTCAATATAAAATATTTCTTCAAATTTAAGTAATAATGTACTTATAATTATTCACTAGTATGTTTCAAATAATCTAATTCACATATGTTGAATGTTATCTAGGTACTTACAGCAACATAAGTCAATGTCATCATAAGAAAAAAAGATTATGGAAGATGCAAATGATGATCAATTGGTCCTTAGCTCTTATGGAGTGGCACTATAAGTTAATAGAAGGGGCAAAGAATTTTATAATACTACCAGGGATATAGTGGAAATAACATACATGTGTACTTTTCACTTACAATACAAAAACCAATCAAATGGTTCAAAAACCATCAGTTCCATGTAATTAAGCCTCTCTGATGGTACACTCCATTCTTTCATTGATTCTCTTGACTTGCTTAAGGAGATCCCACCATGTTGATGCTCTGCCATTTAAATTAAAAATGGTCACCCATGCTTTCATGTTTTGAGAGTAGTCATGGAGTTGGAAGTACTCATCCCAGGAGGCCAAGCCTCAACTTATTTTCTGAATTTCACTTCACCATCAATGGTAGGGGGTTTGGCCTTCTAACATTCTCCATGTGTGTTGCCCTTGAAAGGTCTCTTCCTCTTATTTTTGTGAGATGGAGAACTTGTATTGATATTGGATTTCTTAGAGGCAGATGACTCACTAGTATAAAATTTTAATGTATATTTCTATCTCTAGAAATTCTTCTTCAGTTATCATACCTTTTTGGGATAATGTCTACTGTATC
This sequence comes from Pseudotsuga menziesii, assembly GCA_001517045.1. NCBI lineage: Eukaryota > Viridiplantae > Streptophyta > Pinopsida > Pinales > Pinaceae > Pseudotsuga > Pseudotsuga menziesii. The sequence goes on from LPNX010973098.1 coordinate 150,701, forward strand.
TATTACCACTCTTATCATCATTGTTTGAGTTCTACCCATGATGAATTTTCCTCTATATGTCTATCAAGGTTTGAAGCATGAATGCAATGAACTAATTTTGCTCTTGTCAAGCTCTAGCCAGCCTTTAATTATATTATTTGCAACTTTGTAACTCCACTCTTAGACTTCTCATGGCTATTTCTACAATATTTGGAGTTATTTTGTTTCTTCGACCATTAGATTCTATCTCTACATTTTTAAAATGTATATTTTCTCCCATAACATATATTTTAGCTTCATAGGGATCATGTACATCACTCATGGTGATAGTGCTCATGGCCCAACCAAGACCAAAGGCTTTCTAATTGTTCTATCTTGAATGTCAACCCCTAACTGTCCTTGATATGGTATTGTATCTCCAAAAGTGTTCACATAAGTACACTTGTTAGTTGGCTTACATCCTCATAAAATTTTAAAATAAATTTTGATGCATTCTAGAAACTATCCATATTGACATTTTTTGTCAAATCAAGGCTACAAGCTCTTTTCTATACACTTTTTGAGAATATTTGAAGCACTTATTCATAATCTAACATTACACTTTTTTTCATTTATGGATCACAATTCCAATGACTATAACCATGGTCATTTATGCTCTCATGCCTAAAATTCTTAGCATTGCAAAATTACTAAATTTGCCTAATTGTGCATTTTTCTTGTACCGTGTGCATTTATTATCAGAGACCAACTTCAACCACCCATAGAAGAAAATCCTGGGAGAAACATAAAAAAAATGTATCAGGAATCAATAATACTCATGATAGGGATTAATTAACAACCTTCATATCTCTAATTAGATGCTCTGGTCAATTTCTGTAATTTTATGGAATTGACTACTTTTACTTTTTGCACTTCTTGTAGACTTAGAATTAAGTTCTTGGGTCACTTTTACTTTCTGCAATATTTTTGAAAACCCCAAAATAGTGGATTTTGGGATTTTTTATAGCATTCTTCCACACCTCACTATAAAATTTTATTCACGAGGATATGAAAGATGGTGGGGGCATTATAAAGTCCAAAAGGTATTACAAAAGCTCATAATTGCCTTCAAATGTGCATAAAGATGTCTTTGGAAGATCAACCTCTTTCATCTTGATTGGGTGGTATCCAGAATGAAGGTCATGTTTGGTGAAAAATTTGGCACCGTGGAGCTCATCCAAAAGATCATCAATGAATGGAATAGAGAATTCATCTTTGATGGTCAACTTATTGAGGGCACAAAAATTAGGACACACACACCAAATTTCTTCTTTCTTTGAAACCATGACCACTGTGGATGAATACAGGATAGTGATGGGATGAATGACTCCTACCTCTCATAGATCTTGAATGACCTTTTCAATTTAATTCTTTTGGAAAAATGGATACCTATACAAGAGTTTATTTAGGGGTTTATTACCTAGAGTCAAGCATATACCTTGATCATGCTCACCTTTGGATGGGGGTAAACCCTTTGGTGTCTCAAAGCCATATTTTTGTTTGTCCAAAACCTTTTGCAATCTGGGATGCATTTCTGGTGCGGTGTTGTCCAGAGCCTGTATGGCATGGAACTGAGAAATAACTCCTTATTATCCTTTATTCAATAAATTTTTCATCCAATGAGAACTTATGATTTCAGGGAAACCTAACTAGAGCCCTTCGAGGGCATGAGTATTATAGTCTAAGGTATAACTCAAGTATAATTCCTTGAAGTCCATGGCGACTTACCCTAATGTGAGTAACCACTCTACACCTTCAATTATATCACAACCACCCATATCTATGGACATCATATCAATTTTGAGATGAAAGTCACTTAATTGGAGTCTCACATTTTCTTAACACCTCCTGCATGTCATCATCCTTCCATTGCTTATAATAATTTGAAAGTTCGGCACTAGGTGCACATAGCAATGGAATTCCATACCACTCACTCAATGAATAAAATTGTGGGTGTTGTCACTATTAACCAAGACTACAACTTTGCGATGCTTGATGTAACCCATAAGTTTCAAGGTTTGCGGTGCTCAATACTAGATAAAGCATGAAGAGAGATGAGTAATTCTTCTTGATGGACTTCAAGTTCAACTTCTTCTTGCATGGGAGCACTTTGGTCAGCAACCTCGAACTCCAATGTATCTTCAATGATTTCTTTAAAATGGGTGGGATTGTTCCTTCAATTTGAAATAACTTATGTTCTTTACATTTATGACCAAGAACATACTTTTCATCATAGTTATAGTAGAGTCCATGTCTTTGCCAATATGCCATGTTTGTTGGAGACAACCGTTGTACTTCCAAAGGAAGTGACTAAATTTTTCTTAAGGAATAAATGTGTAGGACATGGGAAAGGAATAAAGAGTGTTTGTTGGTTTATGAATTGATCATTGTCTCTAATTCTAGAGCTCTATAAGATGCCTCCAACTAGGAAACAAGCTGGTGAATTTTGACTTGTGCTCTAATTTCATCTAGGACACTAATGAAACATTCTTTATAGAAAGGATATGTTAAATTCTTTGTATGAATGTGTAATTGCTCAAAGGATGAGATAAATCATGTGACTAACCTTGTATGGCATAACTTGGTAAGCCTTTGCAAATAGCGAGTATCTCACTTGAAACAAGGATGGATAGATTTAACATATAGACTCCAGGCAATGTTGCACCCATTGGATTTTTTATGCCACACCCAGCATTGCCATCATCTTGGATGCAAATAAAAGACCCATAGCCTAAGTTCCATCATGTCAACAGTAGCCATGGAGAGAAAAATAAGGTTTCATCTAAACGAACCATCTTGATGGGTTAGAGTCATCAAACATATTGTTCAGGTCTACTTTAGGAAGACAATGTTGCATGTTATTATCCATGGAGGGTGGTTTATCGATGTGAGGATTGGAAGGGGGTTGTAAGTGGCTAGATATTCCTTATTGAGAAGTTTCTTCCCAGTGTGGCTAATTGTGTTGTGGATTCCAATGGTCTTTTGATTATATGTCACTAACTATCAAATGTGTAAACATCTCATTCAACTTCTTATCTAAGAGTTAAGGGTCTGTCAATTTTTCTCATCCAACTTATGATCTAATGTATGATTCCAATTGTCAATGGTCTGCTACAAGTCTTGAATTTGGCCATTGAGATTTGTTTTTTAAGCTTCCAGGTGGTCCAACCTATCAGTATTAGACTGGGTGGTCATATTTCTTGGGGTGTTAGTGTCATGTGGTTTATAGGGATCCGCCATGTCCTAATGGCAAGGGAGTGTTAGGAGCTATAACTCTCTAATATAAGTGTAGAGTCCAACAATAGTACTTATCCTAATATCTCAAGGCAATAACTACGGAGGCTCAAACGTGCCCTTATCCATACTACTTGACTACCAAGGAACTAGTGAGTGATCTCCCCAAGTGTTGTTATCGTTGTACTATAGCAGCAAGACAGTCGATTAGTTTTCTAAAGTTGGTTCGAGATATACCGAGGATATTCCTTTATACCTATGGATATGTGGAAGTGAGATTATGTATACATGCATTGTTTGGTGCTGTACTACTCAAAGGGGTACCAATAAATTTTACAAGGGTGTCTAACAATGCAACTAAGTACCACTTGCATTTTGTGTGTATATGCTTCCCCAACCACATGTTTACCCGCTTACCGAAAGATATATGTGTTATTTAAAGATGCTAGAAAATGTCTCTAATTTTTATTTATTTATTTTGGAAACCCCCTAACCCCATAAATAGCTCTAAAATAATTGGAAAATTACTTTCTTTTCATGGTAGGGTTGAAACCGAAATTTTTAAATAAACACAACTCCTTGCAAAACCCCAATTTGAAGACAATCCTACAAGTTGACCTTTAAGCTTCTATAACTATGAAATTTCTATGCCTTTGAATCTAAATTTTTGTTTTGAAGTAGCTTGATATGTATACTCTATAATACCATAGGTTTTATTGAAGTTTGATGTGTCGATATAAAAATTAGAGTAGTTTTCCCAAAGCTAGTTGATTTTGTTCTTCTCGAATGATTGAACTTGTACGACCTGCCACACATCCAATATTTTAGTTACGAATATGAAATTGCACCAAAAATATTGTGGTCTATCTTATTTTTTATGCAACTCATGGCACTCGATTTAGATATTTCCAACTTCATAAAATAACAGTTTTACCCGTAAAACTATTTTAAGTTTAGATTTTGGGCTTGCAAAAAACTCTAACTTACACAAAGTGTATCTCCAAAAGTACAGTGATCTAGAAGTTGGAATTTCAAAACATGTTACTTTCTTATGAACTAATTTTAACTTGGAAATTTCAAACCTGAAAACTTCACAGAAAAATATTTTTGGAGCAAAAATTCCAAGATGACTAGTTTGAAGGAGCCAAATCTTTCGGAGTGCTACTAAAAAACCCTAACTTACATAAAGAGTATCTCTAATTCATAGCAACCTATAAGGTGGAATTTTGAAACACATTACTTCACATGTTATCATTATAACTTGGAAATTTTAGACTCTGAAACTCCACAAAAACAAATTACTTGTCTAAAGGATCCAAACCCAAGTTTTTTTTCCTTTTCAGCCTAAAAAAGTGCTCTCGAATACCACTTGTAAAATAATTAAACCTGAAAATTCATAGCAAATATAGAAACACAATAGAGAACATATAAACCCTTACAAACATCTCTTGTACGAAAGATCATCAAAATGGAGAGCTATGTTCACATGCATATTCAATGGGTCAACCTCTAAGAGCAAAGCTCCACATACAATAACAATTATTGACAAAGATTACATAACTTACTACACTATATGTAGTGCTTTAGTAGCCAACACCTTTACTACTCATGGTCCCACTAGTAATGAAGCTCAACCACCTCGGGGTGTTTTTTCAATAAAGAGAGAATTTTTGCAATAAGTCATTATCCACTAACTATCTAATGGGCCTTACGACCTTGTAGATTGATGAAGTAGGGGAGTCAGTGTATGACCCTAATAGCATATGTGGCCAAAGGTGATTAACCGATTGAATTAAACAAAGGGGAAAAGACCAAGGATGAAGGTAATCAAACCTTCATATGGCCCTAATGTTAATCAAATGGGACATAAACTAAGTTGAAGACTCCAAAATCTTCTTTTTAGACCCAAACAATGGGCACTTAAGGAGAATACTTGAACACTTGTGATATCAACAGAGAGATGTTTTGGAGTATTTCCTATTTCCAAAAATTGATATGTGCATACAAACCACAAAGTGCAAATTCTATATATAACACCATCCACATACGCATTCTCATGATATGTTTATTAAAGATACAATATACATAATTTAAATGTTCAAGTAGGGAAAGTCAACCTTGACCCAAACAACTTATGTTGTCCACAAGACACGATGCATGAATAATCACAAATGAGCATTCCTCTCTTATCTAGCATTGAAGACACAATGAGTTGCCTAAGGTTTATCACCAAGAAGCAAATTGGTTTACATGTTTATGGAAATATAACTACTAAAAAATTACAACATATATTTGACTATTGATCACAAGCATTGACTAAATGAATGGTGCTAATGTCATCTTTCAATGCCTATAATTTTTGCTTAATGACTATTATCTATATAAGGTTTCCCACAATCTTCTCTGTAGTTTCATTGATTTGTGTTATGTTAACATTATTTAGAACAACATCTCCATATTATCATGTCACAATTTATTAAAATTATAAGATATCTCAAAACCAAGTTTAGACGAAGATTTTGTAACAAAACTTGAACACAAAAACAAATCATTGAAATCCCTTTTAGGTCCTCCGTGTGACTGCATCAAATCATTTTATTATTATTGTTTTATGGTTCTTTTAGATTTCCTCCATCTTATTTGATTTGAGGGGGTGCAAAAGTTGGGATATGCAAAATACACTTTGATTTCATCCTTATTCAATCCAAATCTTGCACAAGTTATTTTAATAATAGAGGTCCCTAAGTTCATGACATTTGTAGGTAATGCTCACAACATTTCCCTATACATGGAAACTTTCATTCTTCAATACATTGAACTAGCAAAAAAGAGAAATATAACAAAAAACTAGCACTTGTAGATATTAAATAACATTCCAAAGGGACCCACTAGACATTCAATAAATGGGTGGTCCATAATACTTCCACTCATGGGATATACATACCCGCATATGCCATCACACAAGCCTTACAAAAGAAATATTTGTCCTACAAGCATGATAGGATGTCCATTTCGAGATTTGTAACACAAGGGACCATTGTCATGGTGTAAGCCATGGTGTAGAGTTAAAAGTAATGGTTCAACGCTGTCCTAATTATGACAAGGACTCATAGGTCATGCATTATTCCTTATACAACCATGTAAGCTTAACATGGGGAATATTTAGCCCATGAGTAAGATATGGTAACCTTTTTTAGGACTAGTACAATGAGGATGGTTCTTATAACCTCTTCCATGGTATACAGATGAAAACCGAGCACTTGGGCCACAAAATTTGCCTCAATAACTCATTACCATGTATGGCGCCCTAAACCCCCACATAGCCCCTCCATGGGGAATCTTTCCCCTGTGAGTGGGACATGGTGGCTAATTTCAAGTTTGTCATGGTTCAATGCCAAAATCTAGGATCTTAAGCCAAAACTAATTGTCTCTAGGGATTATGGTCCATGTATATGGTCAATGCCATAACATATGTCGTACAAAGGGAATCTTTGGTATGTGCATAGGATATGGTGCCCATTTCAGGGTTTGTAATTATTGGAAGTTCTCATATACCATAACATCTATTTATATGGATCATGGGATATGCATAAGACCCAAGGCCATGAAATATGCCTTTCATATGGAGTGTTTATTATATAAATGAGATACGTTGGACATTGGGGATTGTTCTAACAATTTAGGATCAAAATTCGATATCAAATGCCATACCAATTACCTTAAGAAGTCACGGACCGTGTCCAGTGCCTCGCACCACCACACAAGCCCTGGATAGGGAATCTTTACCTTATGAGTGAGATATGGTCACCATTTCAAAATTTGGCATCAACGATGGTTCTCGAAGTGCATTCTATGTTGTAGGAATAATAGGGTGTTATGCCATTTAATTTATCTTTAGAATTCATGGGTCATGTGTGAAGTCTTGGACTACCACACATATCCTCCTTGGGCAATTCTTGGATCACGAGTGGATTATAGTGAGTATTTCAAGTTTTGGCCCCAATGGGATAGTTTTTGGAGCTTAGTGAATGGATTTAGTGGGTGGGCGGGTTGGATCAAGGTTCATGGGTTATCTCTATACTACAAGTGTGATATGGGGGACCTTCAGAGGTTTTGTACACATAGGATGGTTCTCAAGGACTATGACATGATCAATGTTGAAAGCTATGGTTTTAAGTTATAAAATTTGTCTTTAGAATTTATGAATGTGCATGGAACCCTAGGCCACTGAGGTCTTATCACATCACATTTTTCTCAATGGCTTGTGGGCAATGTGTGGGGATCTAAGAAACCACATAGTGCCTATAAAGAAAATCTTTAACATATAAGTGGGATATGGTGTCCTTAATAATGATTACCATCCTAGGGATATTTCACACAACATAGTCCATGCTCCAAAGTAAAAGGCTAGTTTCTTAGGCCATGGCATTTGCATGTGGGGATGATGGACCAAACATAAGGCCCCAAACCATCAGACAGTCCCTACAAAGGAAATATTTTACCCACAAGTGTATATGGTGGTTATTTTCATATATGTAACACTATGGATGGATATCGTGTCTTACAACATGGTCTAAGGTTGAAAATAAGGGTCTAATGACATAGTAATTTACTCATTGGCTTGGGTCATGGACCATTGACGATTCCATATACCACTATGCAACTCCTTGATATGGAATATCTAGTCTACAAGTTAAACATGGCTGTCATTTGGAGAACCGGTACGTTGGGGATGGTTTTATGATAAAATCCAAGGCATTGAGACATGACATTTATCTCTCGTACTCATGTACCTTGTATGGGGATCTGGGCATGGGTGATGCACTATTGTATTCATTATTGAGGGGCTCAACATCACCAATGAAATAATGAGCTCTACATTAGGAATATACATGTCATTTTTATTATTAAAGGGACTAATTATAATGACTATGGTACCGACCATATCATGCATCATATCATCGAGGTGTTGAACTTCAACTATGAGTATCACTACTTCTAGATGGGAGCGTGTGTTAAAGTATCTGAATTCTATTGATTGTAATGAAATAATGCTACTAGATTCGATGTTGATTTCCATGTGGAGGTCTTTCACCCATCTAACAGTTTAAAAACTCCTTGCCCATATAACAATCTTTATGTTGTGCATTACATGCCTACAACGTTATTGAGCTAGATTTTCCTTATTCGTGTTATAAGACCCGCCAGACCTACCTAAACTATAAATCTAAAAGTGCAAAAGAATGGACAAAAATTAAACTTTTATAATCCTTCGCAAGAGCACATAGAATTCGACAAAGCAAGAGAGAGGGAGAATTGGAGTTGTAAAATAACTTATTATGTTGGTGAAAACCTTTAATTAGGTGAGTTCAAAACTAATAATGTTTCTTGGTGTATAATAATGGAACATAAAAAAGAGGCAACCCAAACCAAATTGGGTTAAACCTCCTCATGATATTTGAACATGTATAGATATAGGTACATAAACTAAATAGACATGCAATGAGAATCAAATCAGACATCAAAACATTATGTAATAAATGGATAACATAAATTACTACACAAGAAACTCATAACATAAGATAATAATAATGATCAAGTTCATTTAATTGAAAGAGAGGTGGGGTACAATATTTAAAGGCTATAAATTCAAATTATGATTGAAAGGAATTCGAATTGTGCATGCTTATTAGGCTTAACAAGAGTTAAAAAACCCTTAGCTAGGCATGTTATCTCTACTAGACTAAGTTAGACTAAGTTTAGACTAGTAACTGACGGAGTGGTTGGTTAACTAATGGAGTGCTAAGTTAATTGAGCTAAAGCTCAGTTAACTAAATGGATGTTGAGTTAACTAACCAAAAATCACTAATTAGGTCCATGAAGGTGAATTGGGGTATGAATGGTCTTAGTTAGCCATGTTAACTATCCTAACTGTGTTATATTAACTATAGACTTCACAACAACTAGTTATTTGACTAATTGCTTAGTTAACTAATTGGAAATTTAGTTAACTGACTAAGAAGGAGTGCAAAACTCCTAATTAGGTCCATGAAGTCAAATTAGGGTATGTAGGGCCAATTAGGAGTGAACTTGAAATGAATAACCCAATTACCAAACGAGACTAGCTACTAGTCATGCCCTCTAATTGAGGAATGTGCCCTTAGATTAATGAAATAGTCCAATTAAGCTCAATTGGTGATTAGGGTTTGTGATGAGTGGTGGTTAAATGCCTTCGAATGGCTCGGGTGGCCAAAATGAGCGTGGTTTGGCCCCCATAAGTCATGAAGTTAAGGTAGGATCCTATGAGATGTTTTTAGGTATAAGACTCCTTGCATACCTAAAATCAAGTATCTTCACACAAAATACAATCATGGATCTCTTAATCTCCACATGTACACGTAATGAATAAAATAAACAAGCAATAAAAATGTAACCCAAAATAAAATAGATGTTTTGTGCCCTTAATATAATGATGTGCCTTCTAACTCATAGGTTATAATTGAAGTCTTACTTTGAGGTGGCACTTAGATGGAGGATTCCTTGAAGTAAGAGGAGAGAGCTTCATAATCACCACAAAATGCAACCTTCCAACCCAAAATGAAGAATATATACCAAGGAACAACCAAGAGCGAGGAAAGAAGAAGAAGAACAATACCTCCTACATGGAGGAGGATGGTTGAGATATAAACCCCAAGCTTGATAATTTTCCCAAACTCCAAAACCAACAAGAGCTAGAAAGACCTTTTCCAAATATTATAGTGGTTTGGGTCAAGAAAGAAGAGAAAAAAACACAAGAAAAAGACCTACACATATACAACAACTATTACAAGGCATAATAGAGCCTATCCATTAAAAAAGAGAGCGTTGGTCTTCTTTTCATACTGAAATGGTAGGTTTTTACCCCTAAACTAGAGGGGATAAAAATGAAATTGTGGTTGGATCTTGGAAAAAGGGCCTTGTTAATACCAAGATTGATTTTCTGTCACTAGGGATTGGAAAGCACTATCAAAGGATAAAGGTCCAATTTTTTATACTAGTAATGTAGCACTTGAATGCTAGGTTTACAAGTTAAGCACTAAAGAAATTAGCACTTGAGTGATAAAATTTTACTGAATGCTTGTTGAAGTTTAGCACATAAGCACTAGCCCCGACAAACGACGTGACTAGAAAATGGGAACCTGAGGTTGACTAGATTTTAGCACCCGAGTGCTAATCTTATGGGACCACATGATTAGAGGTTGAGAAGTGGAGGTGAAGAGAAAGGGGTTAAACACCATTTACTAACATGATCACCTTAAGGCATTCACAATCAACAGTATGTGATTTATTTCATGCTCGCAAGGTGCAAGTTGTTTAAACATGGTTAGGCGATGGGAAATGAGTAAATAATCATTTACAGGTGGCGGTTTTTCATTATTATCATCCCAAGTTGATGGGTTTACAAAACCACTTTCCCCACAAGGCGATAACCGCCTACCTAGGGATAGTCAACATCTACACAATCATCCACTAAGTGCACAATTGGATTCCAATCGGATCCATAGTAGGGATAACACACAAATATATGGTCCACCTCAATCACACATACATGACAACATCATGAGGGAAACCTGGATGCCACTTGTACCAACCCAATCATGATGTGTGACCATGGGGCCTGAGGTGATTTTATGATGACATCATCCAACTTTTGACAAGTAAGAAGCCGACACGTGGCAAATTCAAATTTTGATTTTAAAGATTAAAAAGGGTGGTTGAAAATGTTAATTTCTATGACTAGAAAAGAAAGGTATGGGTTAGTGTTGTTGTCTACGTAAGAGCTCACCTACACACAACCTCCGAACTGTGAAAGCAAAATAATTAACTAGTAACCCTGTACTTTTATCCCAAATTCTTTTGTATGTTGAATTAATTCAATAAATCAACAAAAATTATTCGTCAACTAGCCCTAGATTGCCCCCACCTCCTACAAAATCAATCCCAAAGAAGAGCATTTGGGCTATAGAGAGGGTAAGGTTTTCAACCCCTTTCTGTTAATACATGATATATACTAGTTATTTAAAGAAACCCGTTATAATTCGAACATTGCATGTGAATTCTCACACTCATGGGAATCGAACCTAGCTCGGGTAACATGCCCTCAAATCTATCATTTCCCATAAATTATAACATGGGGTGTTGCAAATTACTCTTTTGAGAAAATGATGGTCATGTCTTCTAATGGCTCAAGAGCCATTTTCCCTATCAACATAAAATCCAATGCCAAAATGTTATCTTTCCCATGTTAGTCCAACTTGCATCTGTTTGATGATGATGCCTTGGAACCAACCTATCAAGACCCGACCCAGCCTGAAAGAGAAGAAGTATTAGTAAGCTACATGACTAAAGATACTCCATTACCCAATAGTTCCTCACCTTACAAATCGAACATATTCTTTAATAATTCAAGAAAAGACATAGCTTCGATGTCTTAGTTATTATGTTAAGATAATGATAAAGCAATTGATGATACCATGTTAGGGTTTATGTAAGACCTCATTCCTCCATCTGGTATGATGCTAACCAAGTTTAACAATTGCCAATTTTTGGAAGAAAACATCTATGTTCATGTGACCAAATTTCTCACTACCAAATATTTAAGATTTTAATCTCACCCAACATTCCATATGCTAAATCATAATTTCCCTTATTTTGAAGGACTTTAACTACAAACAAAGGACAATACATGAACAATGTTGCCTATATATGAGTGGACATATGTGGTCATAATGCAACCTAACAATCAAGGTTTCAACTACTTTGTAGATAAATTCACGTATGTGGTGTATTTCTATTACATAATGATCTTCCTCCAAGGGTCTTCTCGGGATTTAAGTATCTTTTGCAAATAATCCCTCATACAATGGTAGAGGATTGGTACTTATTTCAAGACCACACTATTATTAGGGTCTATGGATTTGAAGAGGAAACATACATGTTTCCAGCGTTTCTCGCTCCCATAATCTTTGCCTTGTAATACACAAGGAAAAGATTAAATTCAAACCAGTTGCGTCTTATCAAATACATGCATGCCATTACTTCCAAGCTACGAAAATTAGTGGGACCTTTCCTAGTAAAGACTAGAACTGGAGCAAATATTAAAACAATTGAATTTTTCAAGAGGGGAAAGTGGGTGTATGACCCCCACCATGTAATTTCAAATAAAAGGTAAGAGAACAAGGGCTCTACTTACAATCATGAGCCAAATAAAGAAATGGAAAATGTTTCAAATATGGACACATGGAAATATGTGACCAAGGTCATAAAAATATAGGACATTATACATAGTTTATAGCAGGACAATCAACAAGCTAGTCAACTGTGGTCCCAACCCCACAAAAGCAAGAACTTGGGGCTAAAAGAACAATATTTGATACACATTTTGACATGGATATTGATGATCCACAAACATAAAAACTTAGAAAAAAAGTTAGAATTGGAGAAGATGAAGGCAAACAAGAGGACATGGTAGAATCTACATGTCAGGAATTAACATTTAGTGGGTCAAAGACTAATTCAATTGAACCTGGGACATCTTTAAAGGGCCTTCCATCCCCATTAAGCATCTCCCATCTATAGTATTATCGACCTTAGAGACACAACAAATTGTTACATCGACAAGGACCTCGTAGTCCCAATACTCTTTATTTTTAAAATATATGGATATCAAATGCCACAATATTGATATAATTAGAGACACATATCCAACTATGAGGGGACAAAAGACCCAAAATAAGTTGTTGTATGTTATGGTCCTTAAGGAGGGAACCTTTAATTTGGCCTTGTTAGAGACAAATGTCCCAAAGGTGCAATCTTATCATGATTATAAAGCCACTCATATTAGAGTCAAATTGAATTAAATTAATCTAGTTGATAGAGTGGAATTTTACAGACAATATGGTGAACAATTGTGTAGGGATGTTCTCCAATCTTCTCCAATCTTTCGCTAGCGTAAAAAAGATGCAAACCTTAGTGCAAAAGATTGAGAAACTATTGAAATAGGAGAAGGTGGCCACCACGGCCAAGCAATTAACAATAAATGAACTTGAACAAAATATAATAATATTAGGTGTTGATCCAAATACCCCACACATGTTCAATCCTTAATTCAACAAAAGGACAATGAATTCGAGTATTGAAGAAGAAGATTAAATTTCCACATGTAGAGCATGTACATACTCCAAAACTGTTGGCTATGCAAGAGGAGAAATAAATGATTTATAAGCATATGATGGATTATAAAAAATCCATGGAACAATATAGAGACAAAGTCACCGGTTTAGATTTGCATGTTTCGAGATTGGAACTGAAAAAGACCACCATCACATCTTAGGCTAATCCACGAAAGTCTATTGAAGTCCCATACAAGCTCTTGCTTGACCTAGCCACCAAACAAATTCAAATGAGTAATATATAGAAGAAGTTGGATGCCAAAGAAGAGGAAATTGCAACATTAAATGATGTGGTGAAAAGCAAAGAAAAGCTCATTGAAGAAGCCCAAATTTCAAAAGACCAATTGCACAAAATATTAGATCAAGCTTCAAAGAGGCTCATAGGGAAGGCATCCCTAAAAAGAGCTAAATGCATACTATGGGACAATATATCAACATAAATCTTTAAGTAACGTGACCATTTTGTGTCAATATGGGATGAAATAGATTTGGAAAGCACCTCATTGGCATAAATCAAAATGACAACTGCAGAATTGGAGATTGTGCTCGATAAAGCAAATAATGTAATATTTTTTTGAATAATAGAACCAAACCTTAGATGTAAGTATTGGGAGTCACCGATAACATAAATATTTAAGTATTGTGATAATTTTGTGTTGATATGGGATGAATTAGATTTGGAAAGCACCTCATTGGCATAAATCAAAAGGACAACTGCAGAATTGGAGACTATGTCTGATAAAGCAAATAACGTAATAATTTTTTGAACAATAGAACCAAACCTTAGATGCAAGTATTGGGAGTCAGCGATATAACCAATGTCATAATGGAAGTCAATAAGGTGATAAGAAAGAGTAACATAATGAACAGATCCCAAGCAAGGGTAAATAGTATGATGGGAGAAATTACCTTATTTAAAGCCTTGTTTAAAGATGTATTGGAGAGAGGATTTCCATCCTCATGGGATGGACATGGTGATTTTCACATTGAAGAATTATATAAAAAGCTATTAACTAACAAAAAGGAATAACAATGCTAAATTTATAGATATGGAGGGACCCTTAAAAGGAACAATTATAGTAGAACTGTTGCCCAAGGAGCTTGGACTCTATATTAGTCTAAGGTTGACATTTAAATTCCTACCATCTATATATTGCGAGCATTACAAAGGTTTGGATACGATAATTAAAGTTACGAACAAGCGCAAGTACCCCATGGGGAAACAATGGCAACAAATTGCTAAATATGCCAAAGTTTTCTTGCCATCTCAAGGACAAGCTTCAACATCACAACAAGGTTACTAAATGGGTTTAACCTTTAATATGGTGTAAAGAAGCAGTGATTTTGACGTAGTTTTAAAGAAGCAACAATTCTGAGGCAGTTTTAAGAGTGAATTAAAGTTAAGGCACTTTCAATGTACAATTTCAAAGAAAGGGAACGAACGTGAAAGGAGGATTAGACTCATTAAGCATACATCAAACAAATTTTGAGATAAAGAATTGTCAAGATTAAAGGATCACATAAATACTCTGAGACAAGGTAGATTATGAAGAAACATAATGCTCCAAGAGATTTATAGTTACATTCTTGTATCAATCAATGCAAATTCCATGTGTTGTATTTTTCTTTTTAATTTGACATATATTCTAGACTATTTAATCTTTTATTGATCATGAATAAAAGCCTATGGCAGCCAATTACTCAATCTTTTTGATAGTTATGCATGATGTGTATCTCCGAATGAAATTGATTTCATTTTTTATGAATAGTTTAGTTTCATTAAATGTTCATATATTGAATATTGTTGAAGTATTCTTCTACTGTTTAAGGTGTTAATAATTTAAATGTCATTAATTGTATCCTTCACAAATACCAGATTTACTTCTATTAACTACCAAATTCTATTTTTTCTCAATACATTCTTCTTCATAGAGATTACAAGATTTGTTCCTGTGAATACCTTGTGTATTCTATTTTTGTTTCCATATACTCTTCCATTAATATAAATTGAATGAAGATAACTGAATACAAAATGGGAAAATAAATTTGACGCTGAAAGTCTTACAAGCATCTTACCTATATGTCATTAGTATATGAGGAAATTGAAATAAACCTTTTAAGATTTGTTACCTAAACATATAGAGCTATAAATCTCGATCAAATATAGTTTATATCATGCCTTGGCATAGTTCCTTCACATCCAGGAACATCGCAGGGGCTAATAGGTTCTTTCTATGGTAGGTACGTGTATAGGGATTCCAACTACAAGAGACGTAGTAAGGCTAGGAAAACCACATTTTGTAAAGCATTAGGTGTGCAAAAATGAGGAGGGATGTTGACCAAAATGACGACTATATAGATCATGCCTCCTAGAGATGGGGACGATTGTAGCCCCAAATAGAGTTTTCTAGCCACTTAAAATAACATTTTGGGTTACGATGATTTGAGGGATGTTGTCATTGACTCTTCTCACGCAACTGCAACCGACCTTGAACTATACTCCACCCCAACTCTTTGTTGGTCGCTCATGATGAAGGTACATGCTTTCCCTCTTTTTGCAATTGTTGACATGACGAACAACATTACATGAATGTATGTATTTGAAAGGGCCATTTGGGACATTTGATGTATCATAATTTTTAGCAGAAGTGTAGTGAGAGTGCTCGATTGGTTTCTCTAGTAGACCTCTCCTTGTCGTGCTCTTGATGTTCTTGTAGTTATGAGTTGGGAATGGCTTGATGACAATGGGGCTGAAGAGGAGGGAAAAGGGAGTAGGCTCCTACCCATGTCACTCCTATCATGCATTGAGTGGTTAATACAACATGCACTTTTTGCAATCTGGTTCCTGAGAATATTCAAGCTAATATTGCCATTGAAAATAATTCTTACTCTGAGAGGACTCTCATTTTCGATGAGGAGGTAAGGGTTGATTTCAAGCAACGGGTAATAGACCCAAGAAACACTCAGTCATAAATTTTTCTCTATTAGAGAACCGTTGATGGTTTGTGGGTCCATAAGTGTCTAATTGGAAGGCATTGAGTAAGCACGTGGAATACTATAACGAAATCTTCCTTCAATAGGATGAAACGCATGAAATTGTTAGCTGGTTGGAGGTGAAGGTGTATGATTTGGACAAGAAGCTGGTCCTTTTGGCACAAGGGCTCAACATTGATATTGGGTATCAACTGCATTTGGGTCTCACACCAGCTTTTCCTGCAACTATCTCCTATGACAATCCTGATACTCATGATTGATATATGTTTTCATTATCTAGACTTAGTTTGTTTACCCTCAAGACACCATTATCTCGTGATTTTGAGTTGGGTCAACTCGTTCTTTATGTTTATTTTCTTCCGCTTTTTGTTTAAAAACTCCATAACTAAATATTACAGTTTGGTCTCCCCTTAGGGCAAGATCATTTTGTCGACTCTTTTAACTACGTTGATTGAGAGTCTATTTTTCATATGGAGGGTTGTCAACTACAAGCAACTCTGTATTGAACTTTTACTCTAAAGATATGAAAGGTTTTGTCCTTTATATTACAAAAAACAAAGTTTAGACATAAAAACCAACTTTAGTGCAAACAATTGAAGTTGTCAATAAAACACCATACATGGTCAACAAATAAATATTCCTCTTTCAGGTAATGTTGGAGTCATAATGAGTTACCTAAATTTAAGCATTACAAATTAGTATACATGTTCATAGAAATACAACTATTTAAAATTTATAACAAATATTTTACTAATAATCACAAACTCTTTAGAGTTTAACTAAATAAAGGCTATTATGATCATCTTTCGATTAAGTAAATCTCCAAAGTTTGTATTATTTTGTTATTATGTTATGAAAGGACAAATAACATTAAGTAAACCTATAAGGCTTATTTTGTTGTGTTATTATGTCCTTATGTCCTACAAGGACATATAACAATTAAACCACTATATTATCCATTTGTAATATATTAAATTTGTTCATTTTATAAGGATTTGAATATGGTTTATATTGCAATATCATGGATTGGATGGGATAACACCTTTGGAATTTCGTGTGACGTGAGTTTAGGACTATGAGGTATGAGACTATGATAGGGTGCTATGAATGTTAGAATGGTGATTTGACAATGGTTTTTTTGTCAAATTTAATTATGTTTTGTTAATCGAAATACAAGTTTTTTGTTGCTAAGATTTGGTTATATTTATGTTGGTTTATGTTAACAATAATGAAAAAAAAAAGATTTTAATCAACCAATCTAAGCAAGATAACAAATAGATGGTAATGGTATAAAAAAACAACTTAAATGTAATAGTACATTAAATAATGAAACAATCATGAAAGTAGAGGCATGTAATGATGTTCCCATCTGCTTCTCAATTGTAATTGCTTGCTTCACAATGGCCTCCACCATAGAGTAGGCCCGGGGATAGGTTGTAGCATAATATGCTGAGTTCAATTGAGTGTCTGTAGTGGTTGAAAACATGAGCAAAGTGATGCATGTGAGAGATAATTACATTATTGTAGGCCACAATGCTTCAATGCAATGAAATCTTTAATAAATTCAATGGCTTTTGTATTTGCAAAGATTCGATTTGAGGAGATTCCGTGAATGCAACAACATGAATTACACGTGTAAAAAAAATGTAGGTGCATGTTGTGTTTGACTTGAAATCTATTTAAAATCCACTACTCGAGATGGATGCCATTAAACACTTCACCACAAGTTTGATTTTATCGATTTCAAGAAAACAACTATCAAACACTATACTTTCATATGACTTATTTACTCCTATTGATATAACATCAATTTAAGCAAAATAAACAATTTTTTCTATGGTTTTGCACATTTGTTTGCTCCAGGACTTAGACATATTGATGAATTGACAAAGGAATCCACATTTCTCCAATTCTCTTGTACTCAAATAAATTCATAATCACTAAAAAAAACATAAAATCCAAAAAACTATAAAAATCAAACCTACTATTTTCTTCATTTCAAAGCACAAAACACTTTGAGCTGAAATCCAATTTAAGCAAATTA
Organism: Pseudotsuga menziesii; assembly: GCA_001517045.1. Taxonomy (NCBI): domain Eukaryota; kingdom Viridiplantae; phylum Streptophyta; class Pinopsida; order Pinales; family Pinaceae; genus Pseudotsuga; species Pseudotsuga menziesii. Next base: position 169,202 of record LPNX010973098.1, read on the forward strand.
TCGAAAGGTCTTTCACGTCCATCATTTTAAATCATTCTCTTTTTTTATAACTAAAACGGTTATGAGTTTTTATAAAAGAATGGGGCTGGGATTACTCCAGATCAACCATTATTACAAACTATTTTTAGTCCCTTTATGGACTTCATAATGACCCCTACCAATTCCACTTGACTACGGTATGGGAGCCCAACGGGCTTCTTCTTCATTTACCCTCAAGACTCCTTGATTCAATAAACATCCCTCATTTGCCTTTACATCAGTTTCCTTATTTATCCCACACACAATATGATAAAAAGAATGCAAAGAGAAGTAGTACATCACTGATATTAGTCTTTGGAGGACCTTGTTGAGTAGCGGGTCATTGAACCGGTCATTTGAGGAGAGAGTCTTAATCAGAATTTATGAGTCTTAGAAGACTTGAATGCCTTTGTTCCCTTTCTCCCATGCAATATGGAAATATTTTAATAGGGCTAGGATTTCTGCGTGGTTGTTGGTTTTGTGTCCAAGGCCCCAACTGAAGTTGTCAACACTTTTACCATCGGCTGAGTAAATTACCCCACCAACTCCTGCCCTCCCTGGATTGCCTTTGGAGGCACCGTCGAAGAAGATCGAGACTTTCCCTTGAGACCTCCACCATGACTGAAAGTCAAACTCCGAATCTCTTATTCTCCATTTTGGAATTATGCTTGGCCTAACTAGGGCCTTATTCCGATCTCTAAAGGTGTAAGTTCCCATCCATTTTTTTCGTCGGGAAGGAACGAATTCCCCCTCTTAAAAGTATTAGCACCAACCGTTTCAAAGAGAAAAGCTTTGGCTTTTGCGTCCACCTTCACTGGTTGATGTTGAACATTGTTAAAAATATTATCATTTCTGGCCAGCCAGATGCTCCAGCACACGTATTTGGGTATAGCTTCCCAGATTCCGCTCCACACGGACTTACTGTGTATTAGGTGAGGATATCTCATTTTCCAAGTTGAATATAATGCTGGCATTGATGTATTCCTCAGGACTGAAACATTTAGACCAAGAAGAGCGAGTGACCAAACCTCCCGCGCGAAATTGCAATTCACGAACAAGTGATTGTTGGTTTCTAATTCTCTACAGCACAAAATGCATCTATGGGGACCTATGATGCCACGTTTTACCAGGTTCTCTCCAGTTAAAACCTTTCAGTTCATAACAATCCAAAAAAAGAAATTAACCTTTGGCATGCTGCTATTATCCTAGACACGTTTCCACAAGTTTGCAGGGAGGACCGATTCATGCGATTTTTGTTGGGAGTAATTTCCTTGGGCTATGGTATAAGAGCTTTTTTTCCCCAACCCCAATGATCTTCCTCTTGTAGATGAACAGGGGGCCAGATCGGTGAGAGCAATCAGAAATTGCATTTTTTTTATTTCCAGCTTCTTCATGCATGTGTGGAAGAGACCAATCAATCCAGCCACCGTTTGCATCCCAGGTTGATATGTCTGCCAGCATGAAGACCCCACACAGCTTTAGCCAGTCTCTGAGACAGTTAATTCCCTCCACGATGTCAAGAGGAGGCTTCCCCATGACGCTGTCATTCCACAGGAGCGTCTTGTTTCCTCTGCTAGGAATTCTGAAGAGTCTAGTTTTAAAGAAATTGTGGCTTTTCCTGCATAAATTCCAAGTGACAGACCTGTTTTGAACATTGATTTCCTGAAGACTGCATAGGGACTCTCCTCTCATGTATTTAAATCTCAAAATTTTGCTAACTGGATGTTTGCTATCTGTGTGGAGTTTCCACAGAATTTTACCTCTAAGTGACAGTTTTGTTAGTCTTGGATCTCGAATCTGAAGACCGCCATCAGTCAGAGGAAGCTTGACTTTGTCCCACTTAACCAGGTGAAATTTCCTATGGTTTCCTTTGCCTCCTTGCCATAAGAAATCTTGGATTAACTTTGAGAATTGATCCATGATGGAATTTGGAGCAAGAAGGAAAGAATCTTGGAAGACGACAAAGAGGAGATGCCTGCTTCTATTAACGTTAACTTTCCTGCTCTATTGATCCATTGTCCTCCCCAAGCCTTGATTTTATCTCTTAGCTTATTCATCACATCAGTCCACAAAGAAGTTATGTCAGAGCCCAGGGTGAGAGGAAGCCCCAGGTACTTAATTTTATCCCAGCTAGCATAGCCCGAGAAGCCCAAACTGTTTGCAATTCGATTTATTACATTCTGATATGTGTTCCAGCCATATACCACACTCTTTTTTTTATTGATGAGTGCTCTGGTGATATTGCAGAAGTCTTGAAGTATTCTACTAAAGGCTTTGGATATTATTGTGGAAGCACCCCCCAAGAGCAAAGAGTCATCAGCAAATAGTGAGTGATTTATAGGCTCTATGCCTTTTACTATCCTTATGCCTGGGACATTCCCTACCTTCTTCTCAGCATCCAACTTTATACTGAATGCATCTGCCATTAAAATGTACAAAAAAGGGGAGTCAGGGTAGCCTTGCCTAATTCCTCTCGTGGCCTGGAAATAGTTGGTTGGTCTCCCGTTGACCATAGGAGCTATCCACGGATTGGAAATGCAAGCTTTGATCAAATCGACAAAGTTAGAGCTAAAACCAAAAGAGAGGAGAGATTTGAAGAGGAATGAGTGTTTTACCCGGTCAAAAGCATTCTCCATGTCTAGCTTAATTATCATTCCTTGCTCCTTCCGCTGGAAGCTCGAGTGAATGGATTCTTGAACCTGGATCACATTGTCTATGATATGTCTTCCTTTGATGAAGCTTCCCTGGCTGGTGGAGATGAGTTTCCTTAGGATAGGTTTGATTCTATTTGCCAATAATTTCGCTAGAATATTGTAGGACGAGTTACAGAGGGAGATTGGTCTAAATCTTTCAAAGGTGCTCGGATTCACTTCTTTGGGGATCAATGCAAGAAAGGTAGAGTTAGTGCTTCCACCCACCTTGGATTTCTGCTGAAAGGCTTTTTCCATTCTCAGGAAATCCACTTAAATGGTGTCCCAACACTGATGGTAAAAATGGATTGAGAAGCCCTCCAAACTAGGGGCCTTGTCAGGTTCCATTGCCCAAATTATATTGCAAATTTATTCTTCTGTAAATTGCTTTGAGAGGGATGAATTATCTTCCTTGTTGACAAGGGAAGGAATATGGGAAAGAAAATCAGCTGAGGCATCCTCATTTCCTTCTTTGTCTTCTCTAAACAGTAGTTGATAACGAGATTCAACTGCAAGCTTGATTTGATCTTGAACTTTGAGAAGGGTCCCATCTAAAGTGGTGATTTCAAAAATATGATTCTTGGACAACCTGATTCTACATTGTCTATGGAAGTATGATGTGTTTCAATCTCCTGCTTTAAGCCACAAGCTACGAGATTTCAGCCTCAGGAACTCTTCTTCTTGGCAGAAAGAGAGAAAAGTTTTTGCTTGGGCTTCCTGCTCTTCTTCCAAATATGTTCTGTTGATGTCTTTCTTCTCGAATTCCATTTGAAGATTTTCCAGAATTTGGGTGGACTCCTTTCTTTGGGTAGTTGGGTTCTTGACGGGCTTCTTAATCCATTCCTTCAAAGCTACCTTCGTGGCTTTTAATTTTTGCTCCCATACAAAGGAGGGGGACCCTCTCATTGAGGTAGACCAAGCTGAGTTTACTGTTTCCTTGAACCCTTCCTTTTCAATCCAAAGAGGGATGTACCTGAAGGGGATGGGCCCCATGTTCTCTTCTTCCTCCAGCTGAAGCAGGATGGGTTTGCGGTCTGAAGTCAGCATTGGCAGATTTTTGGAGGAGATCACCTTCTGATCAAGTAGAGTACTTTGAACTAGGAAGCAGTCCAATCGTGTAGCTATATGTTCTGCCCCAACTCTGTTATTTGTCCATGTGAGCAGACCTCGATTTGGCTTGATATGAATTAGATCCCACAGATGCATGAGGTCCTCAACTAAGGGGAGCATTTGGTCCTTGTTGTTATTCCCTCCCCTCTTTTCTTCATAGTTGAATATCATGTTTAGATCTCCCGCAACTATTATGTTCCGGGGGGTGTAGATTTCTATGAAATCTGCTAGAGTTAGCCAACACTCTTTCTTTTCTACCTGTAAGACAGGGACATACAAATTGAAAAGAGAGAGAATGAGCTTACTTGAATTATGGTGGAGCTCACTGTAGATCCAGTGATGAGTATCAAAGGAGCTTTCAAGTGTGAACTCCTCTTCTGCCCACAATGTTTCTATACCCCCGGAGGAGCCTCTGACACTGATGGCCTTCCCTACATTTTTCTTCCACTTATTGCTACTGATATGGAGAAGGGAATCCCCTTCTATCGTAGTCTCTTGGAGCATAAGGATCTTTGGGGTTTCTATTTTCAGAAGGTCTTTTACTGCTTCGGCTTTCACATGGTTCCACAGCCCTCTGCAATTCCAGGAGACCAGCCGCATTATTTACTGAGATTGGGGTGAGCTGATCCTCCATTGGGAGGCCTTGTTCGGGTGTTTCTCCCCATTGACATTTTGATTGTTACTTGGCTGCCATGCATTTTTTGCCTCTCTGCTTCTTCCTCTCTAACTTCCCTGCTAGATTTCCTCCTTGCTATTTTTTTTATGGCTTTTCAAATGTCTCTTCATATGATGACCCTGAGGGTTCCAGAGGTTTTTTCCTTTCAACCTCAGCATAGGAAGGCGAGGATAAGATCCCGGCTAGGGTGCTTCTCGATCTCCTCCAGGGCTGTTTTAGAGTTGTCTTTTGGTTCCCCTAGAATTTCAAAGGGGTTTTCCTCCATTTCTAGCCTTAGCTGATATTTGCATCCCTTCTCTTGTTCCTGTCTTACTTCTGGCACATCAGGCCCCCCTGTCATTTCTTTCCCCTTTTTCTTGTTGTTTGACCTTGACGGGGCAGATTTACGAGCCTGGATCCATTGGTCTTTGTTTTTCTCTGCCTCTTCTTCCACCTTCTTCTTACAGTATCTCGCGAAGTGTTCGTGTTCATGGCAATACCTGCATTTGAATGGAAGTTGTTCATAGTCTAGTTCTTGAATGTGGGACCAATCTGAGACCGTTAAGTTGATTGCTTCTGGGAGCCCGAGTTCCAGATCCACCTCCATGCAGTTTCTCGCACAAGAGTACTAATCTTTTCTCTTTGCCCGGTATATGCATTTCCCAAGGGTGCTACCAATGGCTTCCAGAGTCTTCGGATTCCAACAGTGTAGAGGTAAGTGGGGAAGGCGCAACCACACTGGGACTGTCGACAACACAACTTGCATTGGATCGAAGTATGGTGTCCATCTATTCAAGTATAAACCCTGGGGACCCATGAAATATGGTTCGTTCCTGAATATAAGGCTTTTGTCCTCTTCTTCCTCGAACACAAATACGAAGAACCCCCTACCTACATAATAGCTTCTGATGTCGGCTTTTACTAGCGATCCCCAATTCCTCTGCACCCATGCTTCCATTGCCTTGGGGGAGGGCCACAAGCCTGTGAATTGACCAATGAGGCCCCGATCTGACAGATTCAGAGTCGATCTGCATGTTTCTTTAGCTGGTAGGGCAACCGTAGGGATGATGTCCATCTTTTTCATGAATTTTTGCTGAGCCTCATTCAGCTTATGTTTTCCACTGCTTGCAATTAATTTCCAGAAAGCCACGAGCTCTGGAGGAGGAGGTGAGGAGCCATTAGGGCCCCCATCCGGGCTTATGGGGCTAGAAAACGCAACAACAGGAGGCTGCTGCTTGGCCGATGTTGAGAGGAGGGTGTGCAGTCCAAGGAGGATGCATGAGCATAGCCAGACCGTGCGTAGAGCAAACAAAAAAATTTCCTTTCTATTTTTAATTATCCCACCGTTCTAAATCATTCTTTCTTTGAGTTTGCCGTTAGATTTATTTTGTTTGATTTGGTTTGAGAGAGTGTGGGAGTCAACTCTATCTTCATTCGATTTGAGCACTAACAAGCATATGATTCAATCATTCAAAAAGGGTCGGGCCATAAAAATTTCAAGTCACTTTCACAATAGAAATGATTTAACTAAATTGGAGTGTAGAGGGCTCTATGAAATCATCTAGGTGAGAGAGAAGGAATTAAGTATGGAAAGTTGAGTAACTAGTCGAGGGACCTTTCTCTCAAGAAGGCAAGATATATAGAATAGGAAATGGGGGTGGTGTGGAGAGGGAAAGAGAAAGCAACCATTGGGGGTTTCATCATGTTATGGAACAAAATTTGTTGTAGAAGAGGTTCATGGGAATGTGTCAATATTATTGATACGATTCTTGAGAGACTTGTGAGACCTTTAATAAACAACCAGGTCGAACTCAAAAAACTCACTAGACATTCAATAAACAACAGGGCTAGACTCGAAAAAATTACCACACATTCAACAAAAAGCCTAGCTAGAGAATTTGCATATCAATTTTAAATAAAAAATATTATTCTTGATTTTATAGCTCACACACACTTTCAAGTATTGAATTCAATTTTTGACATTTTTTTCCATGGAAAAAATTCGTAAATACTTATATTCACATTTAACAGATGGCTCTAATGTCCATTTACACAAAAAAACCCAACCTTAAAGCTGGTTAATACTTTCAAAATATAGCTTCATATTGAGCATAAAAACAAGATACGTTCATAAGTTTATCCATCAATTGATCAACATCAACTAGATAATCATTACAGAACTGTCTCAAAAAAAGAAGACAACAACCAAATAAAACAGTCTCACCATTGCTCATCTGTCCCATATAAAACTGATAATTGCAACCTCAAAAAAACTTCATGCATCCAACCATGATGCTCCAAAAATATATCATAACATGTTGTCACAAAAACAACAAACCCAAATGATCCTCAAACAGATATGATCAGCAAAATGGACTCATGTCCCATATAAACAACAACAAAGTCTTCATGCATCCTCATATGTCCCATATTTAGTCAAAAAATTTGATAAGTTTCCACAACTTCATCTGCACGATGTTCCTTGATGTTCCCAAAACCCTCCAAAATTAGCCCTCCAGCTTTTGCCAAAGCATCTGCAGAAGTTTTTCTTTCCCGATATATATGTTTGAGCATCACATAATCAAAATAGTCAGTAATCCTGTTAACTTCGTGAAGAATCATGGATAAATCTAAACTTACCAAATGCCCAGTTAATAACTAACTGAGAATCACCAAAAATCTGAATTTTAGCCAATGAATTCCTCCTAGCCAGATATAGAAGTAGCTTTATGGCACATAATTCTGCATAATTATTAGTACCCAAACCTAATCCAGCCTTATATGAGAAATAATGTTAATCCTAGATATACAACATGCCCCCAGCTCCACAGATTTTTGGTTCCCTAGCTTCAGAACCATCAAAGAAACCCCATGCAAAGGATTTGTCAATAACTTCCACAAAGATAGATCTTATTATTACCATTGGACTCTTATGTGGAAGAGCCATCATCATACCCAGACTGAAGCTTGAAACCTGTGCTGGTGACAAAGTTAGATCTTCAAAACAAGACAAGTTTCTGGCCTTCCAAATAAACCATAAGACAATAACAGGTAAAGGTTCAATGTGAGCAACCTCTAAATTTAAACACCAAGTTTTCAAACATTCTGACACAGTTTCTCCACTCCAAAGGTTATTGCAATTCAATGATTAACCAAACACTCTGAGTAAAGGAACAATCCACCCTAATATGAAAATTGGATTCAAAATCCATTTTGCATAAAAAACATCTCCCAGGTCCTTCTCTGCCTTTCTTGACAAGAACATCCCATGTCAAAGCTTTTCCAGATAAGATAAACCAACAATTTTTTTTTTTGTTTTGAGTGTGTTAGTGCCAGAAATTGTTCCCAGACTACAAGAGAACAAGCCAACACAATCTCAATAATCACAATAAAATAAAATAGGGTTTTCAAGGTTTTTTGGTTGAGCAGTTTGAAGACAAGAGGGCAAACATTCATAAAACCAAAGTAAACACTAAATCATGAGCATTTGAATGACTGAGATGCATAACATATAAACCATAATCCAACAGAAAACATAATACTGAGTTTCACCCACAATTAGCAAGCATTTCAAGCATAAAAACATTAAACAAGAAATGAATATACCAACTGAGTAATTAACACAAATTAGAAATAAAACCAGTCAATAATATGAAGGGCATATAGTGCATATATTTCATAGTTCAGTCCTCAAAAAACACATAAGAGTCTTTACTTAGCTCATAAACAAATCCTGATAGCCTCCCCTTGTCAGCAAAAAAAATCGAACCCATTATCTTCTTTCAGACTTACTTACATTTATCCTATTCCTTCAAAATCAGTAGAATAACTGAACCCTAACTTTTGGGCTATTTGCCAAATATTTCAATCTGAACTATCATTATACAAAAATAAAATAACTTTTCAAACTTAACTAATAACTGACTTTCTTGACTAACTTTACAAATCTTTAGCTGCTTCAGCTAGTAAAGCAATTCCCTCCAAGGCCTGAGCTTTCCTTCTCACTTTCAATTGATTTGTCTCCAAGTCTGCAACCCTCCTTGTTAGCTCTTCATTCTGCTGTTGCAGCTCCTTGATGGTTTGCTTTAACTTTGTGAACTGATTCTTTGTTTGCCTTTTCCTTTTAAGTGCTTCTCTTGAAACTGTAATCAACTCCTGGCAATGACTGTTAACTTCTTCCAAATCTTCTCTAAGTTTCTTGTTTGCAGTAACTAATCCATCATTTGATTCATGCATATATTCAATTTGAGACTTGTATTGTTTAATGCTTCTTTGTAGGTTTTCTTTTTCATAATCAATACATTTGTCTCCTGATATTGTTTGCATTCCTTGTGTCCATGGGATTTTCAGTTTCTTATAGATTTCTTCATCCTCTTTCATAAGCTCCGTGGAGGTCACAGGAAGCTTTGGATGTTCTTCATTTTCAGCATTGCAGTGAACTTCTTCTTCAACCATCTCCTTTTTCTCTAGACAAGAACTCTTTACCTCATTTTGCTACTGTTCTTGAAACATCTAATTTCGAATCTCCAGAAAAATATCAGAGATCTTAGTGTCAGTGAAGACAAATTTTTCTTTTGATTCTATTGGTTTTTTACCTTTATTGCCATCTTCAATATCATCCAATTTCTCTTCAGATGATGAATCCTCTATTACTGTAACCTTTTCTTTAGCCAATTTAGGATTCAATAGCTTTTTCATGTTTAACCTAAGTTTGTTCTTCAGCCTTGTCTTAGGTCTCCAGACTGTAGCAACCTCTACCAACATCTTCAGAGCCTTTCCTTGATGAGTTATTGAGGCAAATTCAACAACTTCCATTTTTTTCCTTCTTGACACCGTTTCCTCATCACAATGAGTGTGAATTTCTTGCTTAGCACAAACCCTAGCTTCATTAGTAACATGAATTCTAGCCTCATCAAATAAGTATTTTTCATCCTCTTCTGATAGTACTGTAATAGGGATTTGCTTATGCTCCTCAATATCTTCTTTTACATCTTGAATTGATTTTGCAGGTAAAACTTCTTCAACAGGCCCAGTTTCTTTCATCTTTGACTATAAAACTTTGCTTTCCTCATCATTAACTCGCTGTCCAAACTCAAAGTTTTCATTTTCCTAATTTGAAGCTTCTCCTGGTTTATCATTTTCTTCATCTTTAATTGTTACCTTTTTTCTAAGCTTCTTAATCAGAGTTTGACCTTTATCTACTTGTCTTCTCTGAGACTGTTCCTCCTGATCAGTCTGGAAACCTGATCAAAATATGAAGTGCTCCCATGTCTTTTCCCTTTTCTACAATACAATACTTATGATGAGCTTTATAAGCCCATGGTGAAAAACTGATTATTTTGTATGGTCTTGGTGCTCTCTCACCCTACATGACATCTTCTGTAAGCTTTTCAAAAAGAAGAAAGGAAGGTTCATTTTAGATTCATGACTGAGATGTTGAAGGAATCTAAAATGATATTTGAAAATAAAGACAAATCTACCCTCACAGGTGACATAGCTTTGCAAGACTTTAATAGGCTCAATCCACTCAGGTTTAAAGTTTTGAATTGGAACACCTTTTCCCCAGTCTGCAACTACACCAGGAAGCAAATATCTCCAAGCATCAAAGGTGAAAGGCACCTTTTTGAACCAGAACTCTCCCTCATCCAGAATCCCTGTTGCTTCAGCTAGTAATTCCTTGGTTAATTTGAACTTCAAGGTGTCAAAAGACACTATATCCTTGTCTAAACATTGAGCAAACTTGTAAGAAACCTCTGAATGATAACCTTCAATCTTTTCGAAGAACACTAACCATCCTGCTTCTGCAAACAACTGTGCACAATCTGGAAAGTTTTTTACCCAGCTTAAGTTTGAGGGTTCTACCCTATTGGTCTTTCCACTCTTTTTCATTTTGAACTATGGTTAAACAACTTCTATCAATACACCACAGTCTGACTGTCTTCAAATTTTAACAAACTGACAGAGAATACAGTATAGGGAAACCCAAAAGACTCTACTCTGAATTCTTCTGTTTGAATGATGAATACTATAAATCCATTGATTAACAATTCATCATTTAATATGGATTAAGTTCAAAACTAATACTCTGCCTTCAATTCTGTCATTAGTCATTTGTTCAGAAAAACCCCAAATTAATAAACCTTGGTAATGGTACGCGAACTACCTGTTAAAAATGACTAATTCAACTGTTGGAATCTTGTTATCTCAACTGTCAGGTGTCGAATTGCATGCTCCACTTTTCTCTGACCGCTTAGACCACTCCAACCAACCGCTCCTGAAAGCCCTAATTTTTGCTCTGTTTCAAAATCTCGATTACCAAGCACTGATTTTTTGCCACGATCTTCACTTGCTCTTCGTGCATTTCAGATAAAAACATAATTCCATACACCTTTGTCTCATTATACTCTGCTATCATTATTATATCTGCTCTGTAAGATACCGCCACGATTTTGCCATCATGATGATATTCCACCTGCCTCAGTGATTAAACTACAAAAGACACGTATCAAATCCATCACATAATGTGATTGACATCTCAGGTGTGAGAATCCCGAAGAAATTGAACCAAAAAATGATGATTTTAGCTTGCGCGACTTTCTTGTAGCGCCTTTGTGCATCTGTTTTTGTCTTGCGCTACAAGAAAGTCCAAGTTAATGATTTTCAAAATATTAAGCTAATGATAAGGGTTTAAACTTGGTTTAGGAGTTTCAATTTAACTTTTATGCTATTTTTAGACTTTTTTAATCCATATAAGCTTTATATAAGCCCTTTGATTATAAAATCAAAGCAAAACTTGTAAAAATAAACTAAGAAATAAAAAATCATGAGAATTAAAGGGAAAAAATCATACTATCTCTATCAACAAAATTTTCTAGAAATAAAAAGTAAAAGCAAGCTTCAAAATATAAATAAAAGTATCAAAAACAATGTAAAACAAAAACATGACCTAACAGAGTGGACATTTCAGCTTCCATAATACTTTCCACCACCAGGTATACTCCACCTCCCTATTCACCATAAGCTGTGCATAACCCTCTTTAGGTGAATAATGAACAATTTTGGATAGGTTCCATACCAAAGCAGCATCATCATTAAAAAAACCTTACATGGCTCAATTTTTGACATACCTACACATAACAATAATTCTTTAAGGCGCAAATTATATATATTTTTTACAATACACATGCCAATGCTAGCATGGATTATATGTTAACAAAAATTGCATAATTTCAACTTTATACTATATAAAGGGAAATACTCCATAAATGGATAAATAAAATTATTTATTATTTTCAAAAATTAATAATTTTATTTATTTATATATTTGATGATTTTAAAATTAAAAAAATGAATTTATCGATATCGTTATGATATCATATTTATATTTAATGATATGGTGAATAACGCTCGTGCGTGGGCAGCACTAAAAAGCGGGCAGGCACTTGTTCCGAATTCATCTGCCATAAATGGAAGTGCTGTATCATATAAGCTCGTTGTATAACCGGGAGTAAGCTCGTTATGGAACCGGGAGGGTTGGTTTTGTTCAATCCAGGACCCTTATTGCTCTATGGGGTTGCTTTGACGGTTTCTCTCGTCATCTTCTTTATGCTCTAATGGGACTCAATTGCTGTCAATGGTTCCTAATGAAAACGAGTACAGGTTCCCGAGACTCGACATCGATGACAGCCTTCGCGTCTACCGGGTTTCTCTCCGATGCCCGGACAGAACGATGTCAAAGCCTGGGACCCGGATTTCGAATTGGAACCATCCAATAAGAATCGAATATTGTCCAGAGCCGGTGGACCTTTTGGCATCTGTGACAATGGGCATTGCAGCTGCTCAGGCTCCGGGGACAGACGATCAATTCGACCAAAACCAAAGGAGATGAACCAGTGGAACTATGCGTGAGGTTCGCTCAACAGGCCAGGCTCCAGGTCCGTATTATCAGCTTTCTGCTATGATTTTCCTGTCATTGCCTCCATTTTCTGGCGAGCAGCAGGATGCAATTGTTAGGTTTCTCCTAGCATTTGAGTTTCCGCTTTGTTTTGTTAAGGTGTGAAAGGATAAATCTCGGTTTTATCATGATACCTTCTGGATTTCAAGGTTACCAAATAACCTAAGGGCATCAAATAACCGAAGGGCATATATCTGGATTTCATGGTGACCAAAAAACCCAAGCGACATATCTAGTGTTTTACTATTTTAGGCATCATTACTTAAAAACCCTAGCGGCATACCTTTGGTCGAGGGTTTCATTTCATTCTAATATAACTATCTATGTCATCAAACCTCCTGAACAAAAGGTCTTTGCCATTTGGGATTAATGAATATGAGCAGTTACAGTTTTGATATGAACTTGCTCATGGAATATGCATGGAGGCTATCGTGCTCATAGTTTGGGTCGAGGGTTTCATTTCATGCCAAGATAACTATCTATCTCATCAAACCTCCTTAACGAAAGATTTTCGCCACTTGGCTTTATTGAATGTGAATAGTTACAGTTTTGATATTAACTTGCTCTGGGGATATGCATAGAGGCTATCATGCTCATAGTTTTGGAAAAACTGCCTGTGCATATGATTATATAGAATGGTTTGTTGACAAATGGAATATGAAAACTTGAGACCCAGGCCTGGACTGTTTGTATTAAAGTTCTTGTTGAAGTGATGTATTTGTTCTATTCGTGGTGATGTTCCGATAACCTATAACCTATAGATTGGTTAACATAATCGCTCAGAAAATTAATTTGATCGGTTCGCAATTACTGGATTGCGATGTAGAAACAAATTTTTTCAGCCTGCATTCTTTGATTTGCTCTGCTGTTTGACAGGTGAGTCATTAATTAAGTGGTAAAAAAGGTTGAACTAGGCTACTGCGATAAGGGCTGCTCTTTTTGTGAAAATCGCCCCCATACTAGCGCCTGTCCCCAGATGCTTTTTGTGCATCCAATGGAATTGAACTGCCTTATTACCTCACTGGCAGTAGTATTATATTGAACATGCTTTATACCTCTCATGCTTATTTTTTTCGATAAACATGATTGTGATTGGTTTCAAGATAATTTCTTTGTCTCCATCTCTGCCTAATTTCATTTTCTTTTCATGAGAGAACTTGAATGAGTTTGCTTTCATCTTGCAATTTGTTTTGTTACGGCCTTTCATCTATATTGTTGTAGCCTCTCTTCTATATTATAGTAGCCTGTCTTGAATATAAGGTTAGCCATTCTCATATTTTTTACCCATTGAGATATTATTGTAGTTTTAATTTTATTGTATAAGTACCATATGATATTTACATTATAGTAACATGTCTTGAATATAAGGTTATCCGTCATCATATTTTTTACTCATGGAGATATTATTGTAGTTTAAATTTTATTGTATAGGTACCATATGATATTTATATGCCAGTCTTTTGTTTTTTAACAGAAACTGGAAAGTAAATATATATTAAGAGGGTTGTGCACAGCCATTCAGTACAGAGCTGAGAAAACTGAAAGAAGAGAGCTGAGATAGAATATCTACAAAAATTGCTGTCCAAAAAGAAAGCCTTTGAATACCGTCGTGACATTTCCTACTGTGGACAATAACTGAAGCAGAGTAAATACGTATGAACTGTTGGTTCAAAATAGTACAAAAAAACATTAACTAGGAAGAGGAAATCATTTTGGTTTGCCTGAGAATATTTTATGTAGTTTTTGGTTGACCGGTTTTTTGGTCTGATTCTTTTTTGGTTTTCCCCAGTTTCGGTAGGGAATTGGCATTTGATCAAGCTTATCAACCCCTCTATGCATCTCGATGGTTATAGTGTTGATTGTTTAACACCTTTGTCATGACCTTAAGAAAAATGTGACTTCAGCCAAGCCATACTTAATAGGAGGTTTCATCAAAATTGTAGGGTGTTTACTATGCACAATTAGAGTCTGGACTAATAGTACCATATGATCAGATTTTGGACACTAGACTATAGTTATTAATTATTACTATGCTTATTTTTGGAATCTAGGGGCCATTTAGAGCCTCTTTGCTGATGTATTTTGGTTTCTAGAGATGTATTGCACTCTGTGCTATTTTGGCTATATGCAACATAATTGCTATATACATGAGAAACTATGCATATCTGTGTATAATGGTTTGGATTCATATGGATGCACATGAATATATATGTTTGTTTACAAAACTTGAATATTTTATGTAATTTTTGGTTGACCGGTTTTTTGGTCTGTTTTTTTTTATCGGTTTTCCCTAGTTCCGGTCCGGTTCAGATCTTTGCGCTTTACTGGTTCGGTGACCGGTCCACTCCTCATAACATTGCTTACAACTCATAGGTCTCAACCACTTGAGCTAACCCATCGGGCTAATAGAACTCTCAAACTTGCAACCTTTCTTTAATGTTGGAAAATAATACATTGCTACATCTCAAAAGAACTTTACTAATCACTAGTACCTGTTGAAATTGTATCTATGAAGGTCCTCCCATTTTTTTGGTGTGGGGTGTGATGAGAGGACTAGAATTTTTGTCCTTATGTATTTATGTAGCAAAGTGACGTTTATGTAAATAAAGTGAATGTGTTTTTATAACTTTAGAAAAGTGGGTCTCACTTAAAACGTGTTTAATAATTAAAAGTGAGTTTAGTTGTGGACCCTTGATTTTGTAAAAAGATCTTCAATCGTAGATTAGGTAGTTATTGAAGATAGTTACAAAATCAAAGTATAAAAACAATGATAAAGGACAAATGAGTACATTCATCCATCAAGAGAGGAAGATTGAAGACCAAGAAGAGGTCCCCAAGAAGAAAGGGCACATTTCCCAAGAACAAGAGCAACACGCATCCCAAGATAGTCAAGAACAAATCCGTACAACAATTTGTCAGAGCTGTACAGTAGCACATGTGGAAACATTTCCCAAGGTAATTGCTGGTGCATTTATTGCAGACTGACAGAACCGTACAGCAAGGGTTTTCTGGCAAGTGTGGGCACATAAATCGAGGCAGAATTGAGTGCAGGCCGTACAGTCTGTACAACACGTGTGGGCAGCTATACAGTACTTTTTGGCACTGATTTCGAGGTAGGTTTGCTGCTGTTCTGTTTTGTGAAATTTTGTCAGTGAGGGTTTAAAAGAAACAGAAGTTTTCTAAGTTGTAGAAAAGTTTCTGAGTTTTACTCTTCTTAAAGAAAAATTTTCTTCTAGGGTTTCCCCCAAAGCAATGGGGTTTTGCCCAGTCTTTTGACCAAAATTCATTGTGTCCATTTGCTTAAAATGTTTCAGTAGTTGACAAAAAAGTTGAAGTTCATTTTCAGCAGTGTTGTTTTACTTTCAGAATTTTGAAGTTAAAACCCTTGTGTTTGCAAAATGTTTGACAAAATGCATGAATGAACAGTTTCATTTTCAAAGTCAAATTTCTTCATGGTATCAGAGCTGATGGTATCAGATCTCATTTTAATAGAGTCACACTGAAAAAGAAGTTTAGCAGGTTTTCTCTAAAGGTTCAGAAAATTGTTAGATATCTTCTTTAGTTAATTTTTGGTTGCAAGTTATTTTTCCATGATGAACATTAGGTATGAGGATCGGTTGGATGGAGTGTCCAACCACATTCCATGGAAGGTAAGAATTACTGTTGTTTTGAAAGATCTTAGGGTTTGGAGTTTTATTAACAGTGTCATGACTAAGCCAACAGAAAAAGATGAGCTTGTGGAGTTTGAAGCTCTTGAAGCCAGAGCCTAGAGAATTATCTTGGATGGGGTTAAAGATATCTCATACCACACCTAGCAGAAAAGAAAACTGCTAAAGATATGTGGGACACTTTGACCAAATTAGTCGAAGCAAAGAATGAAAATAGGAAGATGGCCCTAAAAGACAAGCTACATAGCGTTAAAATGAAAAGTGATGAAGGTGTAGCCTCTTACTTGACTCGTGATACACAAGTTAAGGACGAGTTGTAAGCAGTAGGAGAAACCATTCCTAATTCAGATTTGGTGAGGATATCCTTGAAGGGCTTCACCAAGAAGTGGGAGGTTTTTGTGAAGTGTATTCTGGGCAGAGAAACTCTTCCAAGTTGGTCTAGATTGTGGGATGACTTAACCCAAGAAGAAATCTGAGGTGGCACAAGTTGGCCAAACTAGTGAGGATGTTGAGCAGAATGTGGCACTTGCAGCAAAGTCCAAGAATAAGAAGAAGAAAGATCTAAGTCAGATCAAATGTTTTCATTGTGGCAAGTTGGGACACTATGCCACAAAATGTCCTGAGAAGAATATTGTGAAGACTGAAAGAGATGTAGCAGCATCTGCAGTTGTAGAAGAGTTTGCTACAAAGTTTGAGCAAGAGTTTTGTCTTGCCTCAATTGATTCCAGCATAGGGAGTTCCATATTTGAGAATGTCTGGGTTGTTGACAGCGGTGCAACCAAACACATGACTGGAGTCTATGACTCTTTTCAGATGATTACAATGCTGGGGCCGGGACACTTCATTTAGACAGACATTGACAGTCCTTAGATTGCTATTCAAGGGGTTGGAACAGTCAGATAACAACTAGACCTTAGAGAGGTCCTTGAAGTACACAGAGTTTTATTTGTACCTGGGATGAGAGTGAGCAAACTCTCAGTTTCATCATTCGAGGATGATGGCTTTGGGATGATCATCGGGTCTGGTCATATCTTCCTGTATCACAGGGATGAACTAGTTGGCACCACCATCTTGTTGGGAGATCGCAGGGACAGATTATATGTCTTGAGAGGGCATGTTGTACGACTAGGAGCAGGAGCATGAGGATGGCTTTCAGAGTCAAAGGATGATGATGTTGCATTTGATAGAGATGATGAGAATGACTCTCTCCTGAGCATTGGCAGAAGACTCAACCAGTCAAGTGATGGTGAAGTTGAGCAGGATGATGGGACTCAGGTTGAGTCTTAGATGTCAGAGTTCCAGTTCGAGATCGAGCATTTATTTCCGAGGTTGATTCCAGAGCAGAACTGTTGCAGGAGTCCGAGGTGAAGACAATGCTGTGGACCTTCCTCGTTAGGAGGGAGTGTTGAAATTGTATCTCTGAAGGTCCTCCCATATTTTTGGTGTGGGTGTGATGAGAGGACTAGAATTTTTGTCTTTATGTATTTATGTAGCAAAGTGACGTTTATGTAAATAAAGTGAATGTGTTTTTATAACTTTATAAAAGTGGGTCTCACTTAAAATGTATTTAATAATTAAAAGTGTTTTAATTATTAAAAGTGAGTTTAGTTGTGGACCCTTGATTTTGTAAAAAGATCTTCAACCCTAGATTAGGTAGTTATTGAAGATAGTTACAAAATCAAACTATAAAAACAATGAGAAAGGACAAATGAGTACATCCATCAAGAGAGGAAGAGAGGAAGATTGAAGACAAAGAAGAGGTCCCCAAGAAGAAAGGGCACATTTCCCAAGAACAAGCGCTGCACGCATCCCAAGGCAGCGAAGAACAAATCTGTACAACAATCTGTCAGAGCCGTACAACAGCACATGTGGGCACATTTCCCAAGGTAACTGCTGGTGCATTTATTGCAGACTGATAGAACCGTACAACAAGGGTTTTTCGGCATGTGTGGGCACAAAAATTGAGGCAGAATTGAGTGCAGGTCGAACAGTCCGTACATCATGTGTGGGGCAGCCGTACAGTACTTTATGGCACTGATTTCGAGGTAGTTTTGCTGCTGTTTTGTTTTGTGAAATTTTGTCAGTGATGGTTTAAAAGAAACAGATGTTTTCTGAGTTGTAGAAAAATTTCTGAGTTTTACTCTTCTTAAAGAAAAATTATCTTCTAGGGTTTTCTCCAAAGCAATGGGGTTTTGCCCGGTCTTTTGACCAAAACTCATTGTGCCCATTTGCTTAAAATGTTTCAGTAGTTGACGGAAAAGTTGAAGTTCATTTTCAGCAGTGTGGTTTTACTTTCAGAATTTTAAAGTTAAAACCCTTGTCTGCAAAATGTTTGACAAAATTCATAAATGAACAGTTTCATTTTCTAAGTCAAATTTCTTTAGTACCCAACTCAATGTCACAAAAACTGAATTGAATAACACCTTCTCCTATGTTTCTTTTATAGACTAAGAATGCTAGAGGAGAAGATAAACACAACCTATCTGCATGGTTGACAAAATTATCAAAGCAAAACCCTAATCTAATTTTTTCCTAGAGAAGTGCACATCCCTTCATGCGCTAACTACGTAGAGATGTACCCTCAGTACGAGAGGGTAATCATGAATGTACCTTGTATCTAGAATAGAGTGCCCTATCTAAAATTGGAAATTTATTTGACTCATGCTCTTAAGCTTACTTTTGAACAAAAGCTAACTGAATATTAAAACAACCTACATGTAAATTTGAAATCAAATTCCATAAGAAGAAAAGCATCTATTTTAAAACTAGAATGCTAAATTTGGAACCAGAGGTATGAAATCTAGAAGTGGATGTGCCTTACCAATCTCTTACCTACATAATTGCAATGTTGTGGTGTTGTGCTCTCATTCTTATCAACGTGAAAGTGTTCTCGACCAAATAAAGTCTCTCCCACTTATCTCAAACTTGTCCTCTGTTAGGTGCTTCGTCATATCTCAAATTTGCTCTGTTAAGTGCTTTGTCATATCTCAAATTTGCCCTATGTTAGGTGTTTTGTATTCTTGTTGATCATAGAATGTTCAAGTTGTATATCTTTAGAACAAGGCAATATTGTGAACAACCTGCAAACCTCCTTCATCCTTCATGCTAACTCTAATGGTCAAACACTTTTCACAACACATCATGACCTGTACCGGTAAAACTCTTTCATAGCACATCATGAGTTGTACTCCACATGTAAGCCATCCTATTGTTGAAGGTAATGTGGTGAACTCTCGTCCATCTACCACCTACACCAAAATTGGTGTTGGAGTAGAGGCATAATACCATTGAGAAAGTTGTCTCAAGTTTAGATGCTAAATCATCAGCTCCGACTAAAGCTTCTACACTCCTTGCAAAATGCTTCTATTATTACTTCGCTTTCATCTTCTCGAGACATTGAAATTCGACCAAATAAAGTTTCTTGCTCAATATCTCAAACTTCCTTCGTTAGGTACTTTGTCATCTTGTGCGACCAAATAGAGTCTCTCCCTCAATATCTCAAACTTTTGTTGGACTCACGATTGTCGTTAGAACAAAACCCACAGGTATTAATCTCTGCCACAATTGCCAGAGTTAGGATCTCGGGAGGCACTTGGTTCATGTCACGAAACTCACGGGGAGTGTTGAACCCAATGTCCAACAGTCTCCCTCCCAACGCGAGCTGAGTGAGTTTCAAACCGTTGTCTTGTTGCTTTGATACCATTTGTTGGACTCACGATTGCTGTTAGACCAAAACCCGCAGGTATTAATCTTCGCCACAATCGCCAGAGTTAGGATCTCAGGAGGCGATTAGTCCATGTCATGAAACTCATGAGGAGCGTTGAACCCAATGTCCAACAACTTCCTCTCTGTTAGGTGCTTCGTCATCTTGTTGACCATAGAATATTCAAGGTGTAAATCCTCATCTGCTCTGACTAAAGCTTCTACACTCCTTGTAAAATGCTTCTATTATTACTTTGCTTTCATCCTCCTGAGACATTGAAATGTGACCGAATAAAGTCTCTCCCTCAATATCTCAAACTTTCTCTTTGTTAGGTGCTCCGTCATCTTGTTGACCATAGAATATTCAAGGTGTAAATTCTTTGTAGAAGGGAACAT
The DNA here is from genome assembly GCA_001517045.1 of Pseudotsuga menziesii. Taxonomy (NCBI): domain Eukaryota; kingdom Viridiplantae; phylum Streptophyta; class Pinopsida; order Pinales; family Pinaceae; genus Pseudotsuga; species Pseudotsuga menziesii. Next base: position 189,395 of record LPNX010973098.1, read on the forward strand.
TGTGAACAACCTGCCAACCTCCATCCATCATGTCAACTCTACTGGTCAAATCCTTCTCGCACCACATCGTGAGTTGTACTCTTGATGTAAGCCATCTTATTGTTACAGAAAACTATTAAATGCCTTTTTGTTGAATGTAATGTCATGCTCCCCTGTCTATGTACCAGCTACACCCAAAATGGTGTTAGAGTAAAGGCATAATATCATTGAGAAAGTTGTCTAGAGTTTAGATGCTAACTCATCTATTTCAGCTAAAGCTTCTATGCTCCTTGTAAATTGCTTCTGTTGTTACTCAGCTTTCATCTTCTCCTTGTAAACTGCTTTATTGTTACTTGGCATCTTCTTCTTGTAAATTGTTTTTATTGTTACTTGGCTTTCATCCTCTTGAGACATTGAAATGCATAGTGGCCTATTTTGTGGCACTTGAAACACTAAACATGAATCTATTCTTTCTCTTTCTGGTCAAAAGTATCTGGTTCTTCCTCGGCCCTTTGGATCCCTCTAGGGTGTTCCTTTCTTGTTTCCACTGCTCGTCTTCCAATAAGGGATAGGTTCTCTATCTTGTCCACTCGTTGAAACAAAGTCTCATTCGGTCTTCTCCTAGAAAAAATCATCCTAAAGCTTCTGAAAGATATGAAGCCTCTCCTCTCTTGTGCACAAGTACCCCAAAATCATCCTAAAGCTTCTGAAAGATAGGAAGCCTCTCTTGTGCACAAGCACCCCATAGAAACATGTTCTAGGATGAATGGATCCCATTAGTGCGATAGGCACCAACTCCTCATCCTCCACCTTCATTTGGTGGTTAGCTTGTTCTCCAGCGACATATTCCATTTAACATTCTCATTCTTAGTAAGTTAGTACAGAGTAACTAAGGCATCAAACATACCTTTTGCATACATCTTCTTGGGCGGATCAAATGGTCCTTCACAAAATCAAGAATGGTTCTCTTTGATTTGGCGTTTTCCTTGCATTCAACCCACTTTGCAAGGTTGATAGCCTCTACAACCTTAGTCAACCATCAATATCAACTCTTTTCACCAAGAGATGCTACCCAACATTATAAGGGCCTTACAGCAGTAGAGGACGATACCCAAAACCTACAAGGCAATATCGGTTAGTAAGCAACCCACTCAAAAGTGAAGTAATACTGAAGTAATAAAGAAGGAATAAAGGGCAACCCGCTCCCAGCAGCTAAAGGATGCTGAAGAAATCAATCTAAGAAAAGCTATCTTTCTGTAAAGGGATAAAACGCAAAAGCAAAATTAACTGTGCAAAAGCAATATTAACTGTGGACTTGAGTTTAACTGTGCCATTGTCTGGTGGTAACTGTGGCTGTTGTCTAGGGTCCCGTCCCAGGGACTGAACCTCCGTCTCCTGAATCTCCGCTGCTACACTTAGATGCAACTCATGTAAAAAGTGCTGATCATTTCGATGGCGCACATATTCCTGGCATTTGGCAGTGGCCATCTTTTGGATCCTCCAAAAGAATTTATTCGTTAAAACATCTGAACCCAACTGAGCTCTCACAACATTCTCGAATGCTGCCCTGTAATTATTTGTGACCATCCTCCCGAACATTTCCTCATCACCTTTTCTCACCTCTGAAATTGGATGCAAAGGTAACTCACTGAATAATTTGGCACTCCCCGCAATCTCGAAAGAGTTCTCCATCTTCATGATGCTTTCCAACTTCTCAACATATGGGCAGAATTGGCAGGTTGAACGACTCCACTTTCTCCTTCCCAATAATGCCCTGCAACTCTTCAATCCATCAATCAGATTCCATGTAATAACATTAACATTGACAGTGCTGTGGATTCAATATATATATATATATATATATATATATATATATATATATATATGAATGATCTGGTTGATAAGCTCTTGAATCACAGCTTCCATGTGATGAGAAATGTATCCAATTCCGCTCTNCAGAATTACGAGCCTCCTCTAGGAATCATCTCTTCTCCCTGTGCTGCTAAAAATGCAGAAAATTCTTTGTGAAACTGGGAGATATAGGCAGCACCCACTTCATATTTGGATATATAAATAGCCCCTCCATTCCAGGCCGGAGAATTTCCATCTACAACGCTATCGGGAACCTTCAATATGATTTTTATTATTGAATTATTATGTTGCCTTCTGGCAAATGAAGGTAACAAACGACATCATACCAGATAATAGCTAGGGAGAAGATCAAATTTTATAAGAGTTAGATGAACTCAATAAAAACGTTAGATAAACTCAATAAAAAACGTCTTTTTGAAGATGAGGATACAAAAGGAAATCTCTATACGAAAGGGTAAGTTAGAAATGGGAATCATAATGAAAAATGATGACGGGATTCATAATATTAACGTTTTATTACTGCATATATATTGGAATGGGTGGATTTTGGCCATATAAACTATCTCAAAATTTGAAAAAAAAAATTCATAACCATAAAACACCATATTTGGTGTTCATATACATAAATCAATGTATACAAGAATTTACATTCCCCGTCGTTATGTGTACTAATATATCAACAAGATTAAGAAAAAAACAAAATGTATAAACAAAATCTGAAGATGTGCATATCATCAAATCCACAAACAGTAAGTATAAATATTTTACTACCCATCAAACCCATAAACTGTGGAAACAAAAATAGAACAGCTGGACAGTAGAGAGTAATTGAAGTTGTAAATGATTATAAATATAAAATTACAAAAAAAAAATTTGATATAAAAAAACGTAAAAAACTGTATAGATGGCAAATTTAAGGCACCTGTAGCTATTATTACTACTCTTCTCTGCGCAGTCAGAGATGGTTCCATTGGTCGAGTACTCTTTCATGCAAAATACTGGAAGTTTGGAACATAACTATGCCAAACATAGCAACCTAAATAAAAATCAAATAAACAAGCTATGACATGTGTGAATGAACACTATATTCAATGGAGCAACTAGGGCCTCACACTTACTAAGATCCTTCGATTGCTCTCTCTCACATGGAGCATCTCACACCATACACGAATTTGACATTAATCTGAAATTCTTAAAGACATTGAAACTGTAAATTCTAAATACTTTATTCTAGCACACGATATTAAAAATCTAGGACAAAAAGTCAAAACAAAACTCTCAGGCTTGCTGTCAACTGTAAATTCTAAATACGTTATTTTAGCAATGTCATATTGAAAATCTAAGTACAAATCAACAAAAAGTACAAATCAAAACTCTCAAGAAAATTTAAATGCTAAATTTGGAAGAGCAGTCATAAAATTTAGACAATGTTGTAAAATTTAAATTATCCTCTATTGCAATGGGTAATTGTTTTTGTAAGTCCTCTGTTAGTATCTTTAGTTGTCATGGAAGTTTGTTTTCATTTTTTCGAAAAATTTAAATGCGAAATTCTCCTCTATTGCAATGGGTAATTGTTTTTGTAAGTCTTCTGTTAGTATGTTTGGTTGTCATGGAAGTTTGTTTTCATTTTTTTCGAAATTGCACTCTTGACATACTCTGTTAGTATGTTTGGTTGTCAAGGAAGTTTATTTTCATTTTTTCGAAATTGCACTCTTGACATACTCTTGTATTCCAATAATTGGGGTTATTTTCTGATTTCCAAACTCTACATTTATGTTGTGGTATAATGTTTTATAAACTTTCCAAGTTATGCAATTTTGACATATCCATGAACCTTTTTATAACTTTTTTTACAAAATTGTTGTTATTTTTGTGGTGTCCAGATTATCCAGAGTATTTTTTTTTTTTTACCATATGTTAGCTATTGTTTCTTTTAGCAGTTCAACATTTTTCTTCAAATAATATACTTTGTTACATGTCACATGATTTTGAAGTATTTTTTTTATTTTTTTACCATATGTTAGCTATTGTTTCTTTTAGCAGTTCACCATATTTCTTCAAATAATATACTTTGTTATTGTTTCTTTTAGCAGTTCACCATATTTCTTCAAATAATATACTTTGTTACATGTGACAGTATTTTCAATTATATAATTGTTATTTTCAACTATATAAATGTTATTTTCTTAAGAAGTTGTGAAAGTTTGGCGCTAAAAATTTAATTATGAATGCCACAATAATTTAAAAACATTTAGATATCCCATTCTCACTTTTCCGTTAAAAGCATATTAATGTTGATTTTGTTTTTCAATTTTGACATTGGCAATTATAAATTATTTAAAGTCTCTTTTCTCAAATTATTGGATATTATTCAAAGATTGAAATCTTTTTTTTGACAATGTACTTAAAAATTCTATTATTATAATTATGTTTTCTTGGTACTTAATGAATGATGTGTTATTACACGGTGACACTTTTAATTATCATCATAAACTTAATTATGCAATTTTTCGTGGTAGATGATCATTGTCTTTTGACCATATGTTAGCTATTGTTTCTCTTCGGAGTTCACCATTTTTTTTCAAATAATATACTTTGTTACATGTCACATTATTTTCAATTATATAAATGTTGTTATTTTCAACTATATAAATGTTATTTTATTAAGAAGTTGTGAAGGTTTATATAAATGTTTTTTTCTTAAAAAGTTGTGAAGGTTTATATAAATGTTATTTTCTTAAGAAGTTGTGAAAGTTTGGCACTAAAAATTTAATTATGAATGCCACAAATGTTTTTAAACATTACATGTCCCATTCTCACTTTAATTTTTTTTTTTCATTAATTGAAAGTGAAATGCAGATATTTGGAGATCATCCTTTATCTATCCATGATATAGATCTCATTCAATTAACGAATGGTTTGAAGTGGAGCATTTAGATATGTTTTCACTACACTTTCCATGATCGCAGGGGATTAGTGAGAATCTATCCATGATATAGATCTCATTCAATTAACGAATGGTTTGAAGTGGAGCATTTAGATATGTTTTCACTACACTTTCCATGATCGTAGGGGATTAGTGAGATGGATTAGTGAGATGCAGGTATTTGAGGATTCATCCTTCGTTATAATGACGAGGTTTTATAAAGTTGACAATAACTTTTCTACTTATTATAACAAACATGAGTTATTTTGATGAACTTGGAGGGCTTTTGCATCTTATAATGTAAAGAGTCATTTTTGTGGCTACAAGGTTTGTTTTAAATAAGAAAGCATAATGTGTTAAAGATTTGTATTTTCATTGTTAAATTGATAACATATTATCTTGTAGATAAAACTTGAAGTAGATAACTTCAAGTTTATTTACAAGTCTTTTTTCTCAAATTATTTGATGTTATTCAAAGATGATGAAATGTTAAATAAACTTGAAGTAAATATAACTTGGAGGGCTTTTGCATCTTATAATGCAAAGAGTCATTTTTGTGGCTACAAGGTTTGTTTTAAATAAGAAATCATAACGTGGTAAAGATTTGTATTTTCATTGTTAAATTGAAAACATATTATCTTGTAGATAAACTTGAAGTAGATAACTTGAAGTTTATTTACAAGTCTCTTTTCTCAAATTATTTGATGTTATTCAAAGATGATGAAATGTTCTTTTGACAAAGCACTTAAAAATTCAATAATTATAGCCATTTTTACTAGCCCTATCTTCACTTGTATTTCTTTGTTTTATTTTCATGAAGTCTCTTTTCTCAAATTATTTGATATTAGATGAAATGTTCTTTAAACAACACACTTGAAATTCTATAATTATGGGTACAAAGTTGGCAATAAGTTTTCTAGATCTTAATGTACTTTCTCACCTTACCTATTGGCCATAGGATTTCAATCTTTAAATTGAAATGGTATAGGTTCAATCTTCCATGTCTTTTATGAAGCCATAATCTTAGATATAACAAACATGAGTTATTTTGATGATGTTTTGTTTTCAATAGGATTTCAATCTTTAAATTGAAATGATATAGGTTCAATCTTCCATGTCTTTTATGAAGCCATAATCTTAGATATAACAAACATGAGTTATTTTGATGATGTTTTGTCATTGAAAACATATTGGCTTGTAAATAAACTTGTAGTAAATCACTTGAAGGGCTTTCCCATCTTATAATGTATAGAGTAACTTTTAATGGCTACAAGAGGTACAAGAGGTTTGTTTTAAATAGGAAAGCATAATGTGCCAAAGAAATTTATATTTTCATTGTTAAATTGAAAACATATTATATTGTAGATAATAACTTTTGGCATGTCAATGGATTTCTCAAATTATTTAAAGTCTCTTTTCTTAATTTTTTTGATATTATTCAAAGATGTATAGTCTCTTTTCTCAATTTTTTTGATATTATTCAAAGATGATGAAATGTTCTTTGGAAGACTCACTTAAAATTTATATAATTATAGGTTTGAAAGGCAATAAATTTTCTAGATATTAATGTTTTTCTCACTTTACATATTGTCCATAGGATTATTATATTTAAATCGAAATGGTATATGCTCAATCTTGATTGAACTGGGATATTTTCAATCTTCCATGTGTTTCATGAAAGCCATAATCTCGGATATAACAAACATGAGTTATTTTGATGATGATGTCATTGTAAACATTGTCTTGTAAATATACTTGAAGTATTGTTTCATGAACACTTGTATTCAAATAGTAGATTATATATAACCACTTGTATAAAGATTTGAATTGTAGCAAATACTATGAAACTTTAATCTTATATATATA
>LPNX010973098.1:196157-217151 GCA_001517045.1 Pseudotsuga menziesii
TAAATAAATAAAATGATTTCATTATTTAATTTATTAAAACTTAAATTAAATGTTTGATTATTATTTGTGCTTTGTTGTTTAATTTTTTGAATATTTGGTTTATGTATTTATTAAGATGATTTTATTATAATTATGATGTTATTTAATTTCTTAAAAGTTAAATAAGATATAATTGTTCATAAATTTTAATATTAAAAATAAATGGCAAATGAAATAAAACAACAAATAAAAAATTAAAACAATATTAATAAAATAAAAAATTAAATAGTTTAAAAAACCAAAATGTAAAATTATAATATATATTATTATATACTACTAATAAACATGTTTTTCCCTTTTTCAACTGTAATGTTCATACATATATAATCATAGGTTATATAAAATTATACTACCAATTAACATACCTATATTAGCAAAATGTGTTTGACCCAGTTCTTTGAGAGCAGTGTCTTCCTCATAGAAATTACCAGCCTCGTCTGACAGGGACCATATCGAACTGACTAGAAGCCAACATGTGGAAGTATTTAGTATTGGAATCACCCTGTAGAGCCCATTTTGCTCTACTTTTTAATTGCCAAGTAAGAAGATAATGATTCAAGATCAGTTTTCTTTCAGATATCAGATGGGCTAGATGGGTCATATTCGCAGATAGGATACCATTGGATGAGCCTGAGAGGAGAGAGGTGATGGCTTGTTGGATTATTGTTTGTATTTTGTTGTTCTAATATTAACAAATGGGATGTTTAATTTTTAATATTTGGTTTATGTATTTATTAAATTGATTTTTATACCTGCAGGTATATTGTAATCGCTTAGCAGTAAAACTGAGTTGACTATGTATTAGTTAGCTGGTAAAAAAAATTAAAACATGTATTTTCCAAAGTTAAACTTTAGAACTTGCAAAAGATTTTATTAAAAAAATATTTATTAATATTTTGTAAGTTGTTGATTGGATAATCAAAAGCACTGACAATCTTGGAATTTGGTATCTGGATTTCAAGTGACATTTGGCACTTCCGACATCATGAAAAAATACCCAGTCCCATATTGATTCGAGGTAATTATCAATAGCTACCCAATCAATCAGGTTACGCCAAAAGAGCTTGAGCTTGTTTTTCATATTTGAAGCCGTTAGACTTTGAAGTGTCTGTAGACCAGACAAAGATGCCTTCTAACTTGCCCTTCTGCTTCAGCGTCTTGCACGCCTGAAAGAAGCCATGGTCGGGCAAGAGACCTGTAGCGCCACTCTCTGTATTGAAACTAACGAGTGCCCTCCCTCCCTTGTACGGAGATGCCCGAGTATTGTAGTGTTGGATGAACTGTGAAACCGTGGTGCCGGCATCGTAGGCATAGAATTGGAAGTTAACGTAGTCTATGACATGCCCGTATTTGCTCCATAACGCTCTGTAATGCGATTGAACGATGCCTCCGTCGTCCAAGGGAGCAATGGATGCGAAGGAGATGGCTTTGCTCTGCTTTAACTTGGTGATCAACTGCTCGATGCACTCTACAAACGTGTTAGCGTCGGCCTCAAAATGCTCGTAGTCAATGTCGATGCCGTCCAGATGGTATTGTTTGATTATCTTCGACAGCGACGAGACTGCGTTGTTTACCCACGAAGACATTGACGATGGCTTGAATTGCACGGGGTGACCGTTGCCTACGCTATCTCCGCCTAAGCTTAGAGCGACCTTTATGTTGTTGTGTCGAGCCTTTATGGCCTGCACGGCCTGGAGAGTTAGGCTGTCGGTGTCCCAGAAGATGTTGAACTTTCCGTTTGTGGGAGAAGGGGAGCCGGATCTGGTAGTGTAGTCGACGGTGAATGAGAGAATGAAGTGGACCTCCACCGCCGGATTGATGGGCACGTCTGACAATTTGATGCCGTTGCCCATGGCGCCTATGTATTCCCTGAACAGATTGACACAAACAACACAATGTTATATTACGCCTCGGCATCTTCATAAAGAAAACAAGTTTAAGCCATATTCCTGCGACTATATGTGGATTCGAAAGGCGCACCCATACCCATAGCGATAGGGAGCAGATTAAACAACAAAATAACGATGGCGAAAAGTTTGCGTAACTCCATGGAGGCCATGACAACTTGGAGTAGCTGGACTGGAATCTAGATCGTTTGATATTGAGAACACTTGAAGAAAGAAATAGTAGATTGATTGATATTGCGCCTGTATCATAATGAAGTCACTTTATATAGACCCTTCAAAGATTTATTATGACTTGATTATAAACCATAGTTGGTGATTTGATTTGATCAAACCCTGGTTGGTGGTGTTAGTAATTCAAAAAGGTCGTCGCGCAGCTAAGTATAGGCAATATGGATTGGTGGCATGACTAATTGGACAAATGAGATGGGACTCGATAAGCTTCCAGAAAATTCTAGAATATCAAATGTGACGTACAAATTACCAATTCATCACGTTTGCTTTCTTTTTAAAAAATAAATAAATCAAGAACTTAATTTTTTTATTTATATTATAAATTTTAATTGTAATGTGCATTCTGTGGTTATACTCGTTAGAATTTTAATTAATTTAAAAGGATTTATGGTGAATGATTTGTAAGATTTAGATGGGATTAAGAATTTATTTTTGTTAAATATAAAATAAAAAGTTAAAAGTTAAAATTTTATTGGTAATAAAATAAAAAGAAAATTGAAAGACATATATATTTAACATGTGTATATAAATAAAAATGGTTATTAAATAAATCATTTTTTATTTGTTTTTAAAAAAATAAACAATTCATGAAATTTTTTTTTGGTAAAATTTGATAGCAATTTTATTTTATAATTTTAATTGTAATCTGCATTATGTAACTATATTTACTCAAAGTTTAGTTAATTTAAAAGAATTCATATTGAAGAATTATGTAAGATTTAAAATTGTTTATAATTAAGTAACAAATCATTTTTATTAAACATAAAAATAAAAGTTAAGAGTTTAAATTTTAATGGACAAAAAAAAAGGTTAAAATTGTAAGACTTATTTACAAAGTGGATATAAATAAAAATAATTATTAAATGAATAGCTTTTTTTAGAGTCAACTTTTTTTTAAATAAAAAAAATAAGTTATATCTACCAATTCACAACTAATTCAATTAATTTATGAACTTAGTTTTTGGTAAATTTTGGTAGTAATTTTGTGTTGCCTTATAATTTTAATTGTAATCTATATTTTGGTATATACTTACTAAAAATTTTAATTACTTTAAAAAAGTTTATATGGAAGAAATTTGTAATATTTAAAATCATTTATAGTTTATTAAGAATTCATTTTTATTAAACATAAGAAAAAAATAAGTATTTAAATTTATAATTAAACATTAAAAAAATATTTTAAAAATGCAAGATCAATCTATCTTTAACATAAATAGATATAAATAAAAAAATTATTAAATTATTAAATTTTCTTTTTTTATTAAAACAATTCTTATTTTAAACCCGCTAATCTCTCATCCTATCCTCTTTCCAAATTGTAATATTATTTTTCTATAATAGACCAATTCGTGTTATACTAAAAAAAATCATTCATATTATTAAACTCTTATATAAAATTTATTAATTTACTAATATTAAACTATAATAATAGCAGTTTAATAAACACTTTGTATCTTCCATATTAAGAAGTTTTCTTTACATTTAATTGTTGTTTGCAACTTAGTTAACATTTTTCTACAAACAACATCGCCGGTATATAATGAGAATAATAACATTAGCAGAGACCCACATTAAATAGTTCATCTTACATTCAATTATGTATGTATTAGCATTTTTACATAAATGTATCATTTTTTTTCATAAAATTTAAAATACCATCTTATAGATTATAAAATTTAAATAAAAATAGTAATCCTTCGTCTTTGGTTTGCTCAACTAACCTAACAAAATAGTTAACATAATATAATATAATAGTAATTTTAATTTTGTTATAAACTTTTTATTGTAGACAACCAAGCTTTACTTTTAGATGATTTCGTAGACAATAATATATTTATGAAGTGATCATAGATGCAACTTTAGATGTGCTTTTCTCTACCAAGATTAGCTTTTTAAAGTGCCATGCTTTGTTTTTCTACAGTCATAAAACTCAAAATAAATTAACCTATTGCTATTTTTCCCAAAATTTTCCTAAGAGGCAGGCACTAAGCAGCTTTGCTGCTAATTTCACTTGTATTATAGTTATGGTATTATTTAATTTATTAAGAGTTAAATAAGATATAATTGTTCATAAATTTTAATATTAAAAATAAATGACAAATAAAAAAAACAACAAATAAAAAAAACAACAAATAAAAAATTAAAATAATATTAATAAAATAAAAATTAAATAATTGAAAAAAACAAAATGTAAAATTATATTAAGTTGATTTTATTATAGCTAAAACAAACAAATAAAAAATTAAAACAATATTAATAAAATAAAAATTAAATAATTGAAAAACCCGAAATGTGAAATTAAATACAAATATAAATTTCATATTTTAAATTTAATTTTAAAATAACTATATTTCAATAAAAAATATTATTTGGGAGCTTTTCTTATTTTTGAGATTTTAGAATGTTGTTATTTACAACAAAACCAATTGTTTAATTTTTTTAACATTTTGTTTATGTATTTATTAAGTTGAGTTTATTATAGTTATGATATTATTTAATTTATTAAAACTTAAATAAAATGTTGAATTATTATGTGTGAAAAAAGAGTTGTTTAGTTTTTTTAATATTTGGTATATGTATTTATTAAGTAGATTTTATTATTAGTTATGATGTTATTTAATTTATTAAAAGTTAAATAAAATGTTGGATTATTATTTGTGTTTTGTTGACTTATGATGTTATTTAATTTATTAAAAGTTAAATAAAATGGGATTATTATTTGTGATTTGTTGTTGTTATATCAAGATTCAACAAATGGGTTATTTAATTTTTTTAATATTTGACTTTATTTATTAAGTTGATTTTATTATAGTTATAATGTTATTTAATTTATTAAAATTTAAATAAGATATAAATGTCCATAAATTTTAATATTAAAAATAAATGACAAATGAAATAAAACAAAAAAATTAAAAATTAAAACAATATTAATAAAATTAAAAATTAAATAATTGAAAAAACCAAAATATAAAATTATATAGTGTGTACTATTATTATACTACCAATAAACATACACATATAATCATAGGTTATACATAGCTTACATAATATAAAATTCATATATAAATAAAACCTAAAAAAATATACATAAATATTTATATACTTAATTATCTAAAGTTGGATACAAAAATACATATATATAGATTTACAATCACAATCACATAGAGTTGCATACAAAAATCTATAAACATAATCACATAGAGTTGCATTCAAAAATCTATAAACACAGTTTCATACAAAAATAATGTAGAAAGATGCACAAACAGAAATACAATTATAAAATATCATGTTTTAAATTTAATTTTAAAATATTTTGATTTTTTATTAATTTATTTCAAAGTAACTATATTTTAATAAAAAATATTATTTGAGAGCTTTTCTTAGCTTTGAGATTTTAAAATCTCTACTCACAAGACCAACCACGTGAAGGTGAAAGCTCATATAGCCTCAAAAACTGTTGCTTTGTTGTTGTTGTTTTCCAACAAAGCGGATATGTACTTTGTTGTTGTTATACCAACAAAGCGGGTTGTTTAAGTTTTTTTTTAATATTTTGTTTATGTATTTATTAAGTTGAGTTTATTATAGTTATTATGTTATTTAATTTATTAAAATTTAAATAAAATGTTGGATTATTGGATTAATATTTGGTTTATTTATTTATTAGGTTGATTTTATTATTAGTTATGATGTTATTTAATTTATTAAAAGTTAAATAAAATGTTGGATTATTATTTGTGCTTTGTTGTTGTTATATAAATAAATGAGTTGTTTATTTTTTTTAAGATTTGGTTTATGTATTTATTAAGTTGATTTTGTTATAGTTATGATGCTATTTAATTCATTAAGAGTTAAATAAAATATAATTGTTCATAAATTTCAATATTAAAAATAAATGGCAAATGAAAAAAAACAACAAATAAAAAGTTAAAACAATATTAATAAAATAAAATATTAAATAATAAAAAAACAAAAATGTGAAATTATATAGTGTATTATTATTATACTATCAATAAGCATACACATATAATCGTAGGTTATACATAGTTTACATAATATAAAATTCATATATAATTAAAATCTAAAAACATACATAAAAATTTATTTACCTAATCATCTAAAGTTGCATACAAAAAAACATACAAATACAATCACATAGAGTTGCATACAAAAATCTACAAACACAATCACATAGAGTTACATACAAAATTATACAAACACATAGAGTTTCATTCAAAAATCTTGTAAAAATATGCATAAACACAAATACAAACACATAGAGTTGCATACAAAAATCATGTAAAAATATCTGCAAACACAAACAAACACATAGAGTTGCATGCAAAAATCATGTAAAAAGATTGCAAACACAAATACAAACACATAGAGTTGCATACAAAAATCATGTAGAAAGATGTGCAAACACAAATACAAACACACAGAGTTGCATACAAAATACATGTCATTTAAAGCAAACATAAAGTCACATACAAGAAAAACATGTCATTTAACAAACAAAGAGTTGCATACAAAAACATATTAATCTAACAAACATAGAAATCATTTCATCTAACAAACATAAACATAAAAAATCATTTCATTTAACAAAACATAGAATCGCATTATTTCAAGAAACATCAAATCCATTTCATATTACAAACATATAGAATTCCATACTATAAAACAATGTTTCATCTAACAAACATAAAAATGATCTCATCTACTAACACAAAGTTGCATACAAAATGCATATGTACAAAGATTTCAAACACAAACATGAGAGTTACATACAAAACACATTATTCCATCTAACAAGCCTAAAAAATTATTCCACTTAACAAATACATAGAGTTACTTTATTTCATCTAGCAAACCTTGCATACAAAAAAAACATTATTTTCATTTAACAAGCATAAAAGCAATTTTATTTAACAAACACATAGAGTTGCATATAAAACACATTATTTCATCTAAACAAACATAAAAGTAATCTCCTTTACCAAATACATAGATTTATTACAAAATACATATACAAAGATTTCATACACAACCAAAAAATTTCTTAAATTAACAAAACATACATCCAAAGAGTACACGAAAATACAATAAACATAAGTATTAAACTATATAAATATACAAAATAAATAAATATATATAAATTAAAATGTAAATATTATAAATAATAAATATACATATATTAAAATATATTAAAGTATTAAAATGTAAAATAATAACAATGTAATAATGAAAATATTATAAATAATAATCATGTAATAATATAAATACTATATAAACAAAACAGAAGTGTAAAAGTAAAACAAAAGTAAAAATGTGAAAAAAAATTGAAGTAAAAATAAAAATGTGAAAAAAATTAATATAAAATGGTTATAAATTCAAATATATTTAATAAAGTTTACTTATGTCTTAAAGAAATCATGAAATTAATTTATGTGAAAACATTAAGTAGAAAATGAAGTTTATTTATGTTGGATAAATTATAAAATTTGTTTGTGGATGAAATCATCTTGTGTGAAAACATCTAGTGAAAAATGAAATTTATTTGAGTTGGAGAAACATTAAGTGGAAAATAAAGTTTATTTGTGTTGGAGAAATTATAAAGTCAATTTGTGTGAAAACAATTAGAGGAAAATGTAAGTGAAAATAAACATACTACATAACACTAAGAGACTACTCTAAAGATGATGGGGTGCCCCACCATCTAGAGCATTTGGATGGGTTTAATCCCATCCCCAAAAAATATCTTTTTATTAAAAATAATATGTTTGTAAGGTTTTCCTTACAAAATTCTCAAAAAAATATTAAACTATGTAAGTCCATCCTATGTCACTTTAAACTATTTTAAATGACATTGAATCAATTTTCAAAGGCTGCTTGACACCTGAAAAGATAACAAACCAAAACAAATATAAGACACATCCTTATTTAAATATTACTTGAATTAAAATCATAAAAAAGATAAAGATAATTAGTTACCTTTCTTTCTATTTATTAACATTCAATTTTCAAAGGCTACTTGACACCTGAAAATATAACAAACCAAAACAAATATAAGACACATCCTTATTTAAATATTACTTGCATTAAATACATACCAAACCAAAACAAATATAAGACACATCCTTATTTATTAACAGTCTTAAAAATTGCACACCAAGACAATCAATTTTAGCTTGACACCTCAAAAGATAACAAACCAAAACAAATATATGACATATCCTTATTTAAATATTATTTTAATTAAAACCATAAAAAAATAAAAATAGTTAGTTACCTTTCTTTCTATTCATTAACATTCTTCAAAATTGCACCAAGACTATCCACTTTATGCTTGATATCTGAAAAAAAAACATAACAAATCAAATGAGACACACATAGTTATATAAATACACTATAAATATTACTTAAAAATTTATAAATACATACAAAATATTAAACAAAAAATACAAAGATAAATACATAAAAACATAAAAAATTAATGGTCATTACCTGTATATTTATTTTATTAACATTCCTAAAAATTACACATCAATGCATATGTTTTGAAACAATGATAATGGCTGTTACCTTATTACCTTCTTTTTAATGCAATCATTGTAATATGCAATCCATGTATTACAATGTAATGTTGTAGATCCTAAACCTATTCATTAACCAAAAACATCCTAAATCTATTTTTATAATTATTAAATAAAATATACAATAGATAAAAAAAAAAACTTAAACCAGTTCATAAATTAAAATTAAAATACAAATTAAGAATAATCACAAAAATAAAATAATTCTACAATATTGTATATTTCCAAACATACAGGAACTTAAATATTAAAAAATTTAAATGTATTTAAAATATTTAAAAATTTAAACTCCTCTAACTCAACATAAGAGTCGATGTATTTTTTATGAAACAACATAAAAACGTGCACATGAAACCACGTTACAAGTCTATTTTCAGGGCCTGTATAGATTTTGATCAAACTCACTATAAAATTATCTGTCTATAAAATTATGTCTTTAAACATTAAAGAAAAAGTGTTTACGCTTTTCTGTTTCCAAACAAACAGCAAAAGCAAAATTGCAGGTTAACCATAAAAAATGTTACACGTATAAGAATTTTTGAAATGTAAATAAGAACCTACACTGATCCCCGCTAAAGCTCAAATCAAATCTGTAACAACCAAACCCTACCAAAAACTGGTCAACATGTTATATAATTAATATCAAGCATTCCTGTGTGAAAACAGAAGGAAAAAAAATCAAGTACACTGTTACGCACTGATCATTTGTTATATCTAATAACTATAGCAAATATTGATTTATTCACGCTGCCTGTTGTCTTTCTGATCTTACAATATTGGCAGAGACGTAGAAAAACAGAGATCAGGAATGGCTGCAAATGCAAGTGCAATGAAGAAGGGGCACAAATCCAAGTCTAAGATGACCTGGATGACGGGCTTACCAATTTGTTTCTCCAAGAAGAAAAACAGCAAAGAGGAGTACTCGTCACAGGTTCATCCCACAATTCCTTGCCAGCTATCGCAGGTGTGGGAGATAGCAAGGCCTTACAAGCCCCGCCTGGTTCTCAACCTTCAGACAATAACAGAAGAGGAGGATCCCACCAAAAAACCCATGTGCGAGAATGCGATAAGAACTCCTCTCTACTTCCCCAGGGGCATCAACACCAAACACTTCCGCCTACGCCGCTACGCAAAGTTGATGTGGAGGGTGCACTACGCTTCAAGGCTTCGCCGCAACTTCAGTAAAGTTCTTCATCTGCTCAGGATGAGAAGAAATCCGGAGGTTTCTACCGCTTCTGGTCTCAGAGTCATTTGATCACATCTAGTCAGAGGGACACCTTACCTGACGGCCTGCAACAGCTTACCTCTCTCAGGGAAACCGAGAATGGAAGGAGGAGAGGCAATTCGATCTTTTAACTCCATGGAATTCAAACAGTGGACATTGGCAAAGGTATGCTGTTTTTTAGAGCCAGAATTGGCAAAAGAGGTTAGATCTCTTCACAGTCTTGTAAGAAATGCCATAACAAAAGGCCAAGGCCACCCTGTAGTAGTAGGTACAGGTGCAGGCTCAGGCTCCGGCTCACCGGAGCTCTTCCAGGCCCGACCAAGTTCCATTGTATTACCTACCACTCGACATTCTTACAAAGGAATCCAAGGAATTTGCTCACTGGAGATGAAAAGATCAAATAGGCTATATCCAACCCAGATTAATGAATTTGAATTACAACAATTTTATAAGATCAAATAACCAAAACACAAAGCAGAATGGTTAAAAGTCTCAGAGCTGCTGGACAAGGAGGACGCAGAGGAAGCTGCTCTACTTTAATTTGTCTGGAATTAATGTAAATTTACAGCAGAGCGGCCTGGCGAATTTAGGGTTTAAATAAGTCATACAAGAACCAAAACAACTTCGAACCCAAGCAAGAAATGAAACAAAGACATATGAACAACACCAAGCCTATGACTGATTTTTTTTTTTTTAATCACACACTGACGAGTGATTCATTTGGTCGAAATTGCAGGCAGATCGATGGAATTCGAAGGTATGTTGCATATATTAGTGCTCCATGTTAACGAAAGGCGAATCCCACCCTGTAGTAGTAGGTACAGGCTCAGGCTCAACGTAGCTCTTCCAGGCCCGGCCAAGTCACATTGTATTACCACTAGGCATTCTTTCAAAGGAGTCCAAGGAACTTGCTCACAGGAGATGAAAAGATCAAATAGGCTATATCCAACCCAGATTAATGAATTTGAATTACAACAATTTTATAAGATTAAATAACCAAAACACAAAGCAAAATGTTTAAAAGTCTCAGAGCTGCTGCGCATCGATGAGGAGGACGCAGAGGAAGCTGCTCTACTTTAATTTGTCTGAAATAAATGTAAAGTTACAGTAGAGCGGCCTGGCGAATTTAGGGTTTAAATAAGTCATATGAACAGCACCAAGCGAAGCTACGGGTGAGTCTTTTGGTCCAAATTGGTCGAAATTGCAGGCAGATCGATGGAATTTGAAGGTATGGTGCATATATTAGTGCGCTCTCTATGTTAATTTTACCATTACATAACTTCTTTCCTATTAATTAATTATTCTAACGATGAATTACAGGCTTCTGAATTAATTAATTATTCTAACGATGAATTACGGGATCAGAGCTTGCGAGATGCCCTGCTCATGCTGCACATCGATGAGAAGGATGCGCGCAGAGGATTGAGGTAACGCTGATCTCCATCCGATTGTGAAAATGAGAGTGCGAGATCTGCGGAGGAGGGGAAGAGCCTTCTGTCGCAAGGGAACAGTGGTGGGCGGAGGATTCTTACTCATGAATGCAAGGAGGAGGAGAAGAACAGTAAAAGAAAAGAAATAGAGAAAAGAAATAGGCTATATATAACCCTAACCCAGATTAATGAATTCGAATTAGATCAAATTGAAGAACCAAAACACAAAGGAACAGGTGCCAGACATTCGAAAAGTACCTGGTGCCTGCGATGGAACAGGTGACCAATTGAGCGTTGCAGTGCTTGGAGTCGCCTCTGGTTCTGGTTCTGGTTCTTCCTTGGAGAGCAATTGACAGAGGAATTCAACCACAGAAAAGTTTAACCTCTTCCTTTGTCACCACAAACACATACAGACCGACCACAAACACATACAGACCAACCACAGACCGACCGCAAACGCATACAAACCGACCACATTCACATACAGACCGACCACACAGACTCGAAAACTCTACCAGTACTCTAAAATTGTGACAGAGGAGAAGGAAACCAGCCAAACAAATTCAAAATCGCTCAAAATCGTACGTTTATATAGGCGTCTCGTCCCTCCACCGTCAATCTGATTCCAAAACACAACGGGCAGATGCTTTTAAAAAAGAAAAACAGTTTTCATTTTTTGTTTTTTATTTTTTCACCCTGGCAAATCCATTCTCTATGATACGCTGATGTTTTTTAATTTTGGTTTTGAATATCTTTTAATGTTATTTAAAAAATATCAACATTAATAAACAATTTGGATTCTAGTAAATATTAAATCCATGGTTTTGCAATGGCATCGATGTAATTCTTCCCAATGGTTATAGTTCTCAAAAGACTCAAGTATCATTAGTTTTATGTATTTGGATATGAATCAATAGGTTTTTAATTTAAGGCTTGCTTGTGGATTTAACTCCTTATTGAACCTATATGACATGCCATTTTATTCTTTATCTACCTTCATTCCATGCAAGGAGTATGTTCCTTTCTTTCTTCAAAGTTTCCAAGCCAAAGTTGGATTCACAAATCTTTCATGTTCATGGAGGTTGGATATATGATTCCTATCCTAACCCAGGAGGAGTAAAATTGATCCTTGCTCCATTTCTTAGTTACTCTTTTTTATGATTAGATTCCTTTGACATTGAGACATGACATCCCGTTGCTCTTTTGTCACATATTTCAAGAGTTGAAGGTAAGTGGAGCATTCAAGTGAATGTGGATTAAGCTTGAAAGTTGAAGGGGCTTTGCTTGTTGAGTTTTCGATCTCCAAATGTTCACTAAAAGGTTTATGCTCTTATTTGGGAGATAAAATCCTTGTATCTATTGATTTGTGTCACGAAAGGTTCCTTTATTAGGAATTTGTTCAATCTTTTACCTCTAAATTCCACACCCTGTCGCTTGTTTGCCTAGGTTGTTGATAATATGACTCACTCCATATCCATTAATTATACTTATTCATATCCATTAATCCCCGTGTTAAGGTATTTTTATATCCCTCCTTTCTAGGATGGTGTCGCATGCCCTAGCATATTTTTTTTATTTCTAAGATTTCGAGCAACTTAGTTTGAATATGATCCATTCTAAAACAACTACTACAACAATCTAATGAATAATACTCATGACAATAAAGAGAATACTTATCACTACAATAAAGTTATTCAACAACAATAACTATTGTGGTGAAAATACAGATTAAGTCCCTATTGTCCTTTTTGTTAGCAGAGACCTATCAATGGTTGAAAATTGTACTCTGCAATATGACTTGTTGATCAAGGGGGAAACCATATCCAAGGGTCGATTTTCCACCCAATCATTGTAGTAACCTAAACCAGGCATTGCCCCACCAAGAAGGGCTCAAGTTCAATGAGGTGAGGGAAGGAAACCGAGAGCACTCCATCGAGGGATCATTCAACTTAAATGATAATCCAAGGATTGAGTATCCAATGGGTCAACCATAGTGTAGTGAAGAGACTCTTAGACTTACAATGATCACCACTTCTATCCGATAATGAATACCTCTAGTTAGGCAAGTATCATACATGATAGTGATGAACCTTTGAAAATATTTTACTACCACTCTCATCCTTTATGAAAACCCTTGGTTAGGAGAGTATCATAGATGGCATGGGCATTCCAAGGGCCCACAAACAATGATTTCCAAGATCAATGAGATTTGGCACCCTTGGTTAAGAAAGTACACTCCAAGCCTCTGTAATCCACATATATCAAGTTAGAGTAACTATCACTCTACTCCATCGTCAAAATAATCCAAAATTAGATCTCTTACTTAAACATCATAATCTCAACATTCCTCCTTGGATAACACCCTCATACAACATAGCGCTCTTTCTTCTAATCTCTTAAGGGCGTACCAGTGTCCCCGTAAGAATGCCTCGTAAGAATGCTTCTTGGCCTTCCCATTCCCCTACCAGATCACACATGGGAAGAAAGTAGGCTTAGGGAAAAAATATAAGTGTTACAAAGTGGACAAAAGGCAATGTGTAGTTTTCCTAAATTAGGCTTTTTATCCTAGTTAACTTTTGAAATCAATTTTTTAGTTTGTTTCCTTCCCAAGTCTTATTAGGCACTAAAATTGGGCGTTTAGAATGTCATTGGACATGAACCTCTTTCCCTTGGTTGCAATTTCTAACCTTTTCATATTGTCTCAACCTACATGAGGTTAGATTTTCTAATAATACCATTACACATGCATTGTGAATCATTATAATTATCGTGGTCTAAAAATGTTTTATTATAGAAAAGTACATGAACATGGATATATGTATATTCCATCATCATAACATAAGTGCTCAACATTACTATTAGGGAATTTTTAATTAAGTGAATACTCATTACAACATAATGTAAACACATGTTTCAAGGATAAATGTATGTTAAAATCAACACATAAGAAGGAGATATTGAGTCCTAAACATCATCCCCTAATAACCACCACAAGATGCATAATAACTAACCATTTATGAGAATTGGGATCCACATAGTGGTCATATACTAGGGATGCCACAATACTCCCCCTTAAAAAATGACTACGACCTCGATGTCGAATCATCATTAAACAAACAAGGGTAAGGATTTCTAATATTTGATTCTAATTCCCATGTGTCATATTCCAAGTGCTACCAATATATGTTGACCCACCCTGTGACTCTATTCCTTTAGTGTCATTGTTTAGTATCAACAATTATAAGGAACTTAACAAGAAACTCTCTTATGTTCATCATCTATATAGCAACAATATTCCCACACATGGTTAAGGTTAGGAACAAATTTCATAAGCAAGGATACATGGGAAACATACTGACTCATCACATGTGAGGGAAAGAGAAATTTGTAAGAAACAACAAACATCTAAGCCAAAATCTCAGTCCAACTTCTTCCGTTTTCCTAGGTGCAGAGGGATTCTTTTTAGATTGACTTTAAGAAACACTATTTATACATCTTAGAAGGTTCATTCTGATCTATTTTGATCTACATAGCTATTATGCCTATCCTATGCGTTATTTATACCTTTTTATACATGCTTTATTATACTTTCCATATTTTCTAGGGTGCCACTTCCTTGGGTTAGTCGTGCTGCTAGGTTGTGCCTATTGATTCATGAATTGCACTTGCTTCCATACAATACCTCAAATCAATGTTTCTAGTGAGAATGGTGATACCCATTGTTGTAGGAAAATTACACTAATGGAAGGCAGTCCTCCCAACTCCTTGGTTGCTTCATTACATACATTTTAAGCATATTTTCAAAAATTTAACTGAACCTTTTCATTTGTATGTTTGTTTATGGATGGCAGGATACATTAAAGACCAGTGTCAGGAGTATCACACAAAACAAAATAGACCAAAACTTAGAGGTAAACTTTGAATTGTGCTTTATCACAATTTATTTTGGCACACAATGCAACCTTTAGATGAAGATGTAGGTGATATCCCATGCTCGATGAGTAATATTGACTAGAATGAAATGGGAAATCTTAGTGACTACTACCAACACCAAGTAATTATTGCTAAAAGTACTTGGTAATCTAGATATAATGTCCAATGATATATATTCCTATTTTCAAGAGGCTTCAATGGAGAACTTCAACTTCCCCACTTCCACCTTTATTTGTTGACATTCTAAACAATTAGTAACACAAGTAGTAGTTTCTAACTTTAGTATTAGCTAGTGGTATTGTTACTTCATACTGTTGATAATTCCTTTGGTATAATGGGTTTTTGGAAAAGGGAGATTTTTTTGCACTTCATGAAACACTAGCCTTTTCTACTCCTTGTAGTCTAGCACATAAGTTCAATTCCTCCATAGTAACTCCCGATATTCAAATAGGTGGTAGTAATTATACTTTCTAACTTATTCCTTTTCCCAATAATTACTATGTAATAGAATTTGGCATACTTCTTGGTACCACTTGTCTTCCCTGGAGCACATCTCGATCATTGTCTTTAAATCCTATTGAACTTGTGAAATTGTGCCTGTATGTTGTCTTTGATTCAAGGCATCTACTACCAAATTCTGTTTCCCTTTTATGTGCAATATGCTAGAGTCATAGTTGCTTAGGAATTCTACCCAATGTCATTATCTAGAATTTGATTGTTGCTTTGAGTATAAATAGCCTAATCTCTCATGATCTATTCCTATTAAAACAATTGCTAATCAAACAATGTCACCATGCCTTTAAGCCATTCACTATTCCAAGGAGCTCTAAGTCACAAGTTGGGTACTTCTACTCATGAACATTCAATTTTCTTGACTCATACCTTACTAGACTCCCTTACTGCATGAGTACTCCAATTCCTTTTCCACTTGCATCAGTGCACACTAGGAACTGCTTACCAAGGTTAGGGACTATGTTAACATAGGCGCTTTGAGTAGTCTTTTAATTTATTGAAAAATTTCTTCATGGATGGTTTCCTAGAGGAACTTGACTCCTTTTTTCCTACAATTTTAATAAAGGGCTTGCAATATTCAAGCAACCTTTAACAAAACTTTGATAGGAGCTAGCTAGTTGTAGGAAATCTCTTAAAGTTGATGTGTTCTTCGGAGTTGGCCAACTAGATATGGATTATATATTCTTGGGGTCCACTTCTATTGCTTCTTTGATAATATGTACCCAAGACATTGGATTTCATTCTGGAAGAAATCACACTTACTCAGCATAACATACCACTAGTGCTCTCACACATACTTCTTGGTACAACTTGTCTTCCCTTGAGCACATCTCGATCATTGTCCTTAAATCCTATTGAACTTGTGCCTATATGTTGTCTTTGATTCAATGAATCTACTACCAAATTCTCTTTCCCTTTTATGTGCATTATGCTAGAGTCATAGTTGCTTAGGAATTCTACCCAATGTCATTGTCTAGAATTTGATTGTTGCTTAGAGTATACATAGCATAATCTTTCATGATCTATTCCTATTAAAAAAATTGCTAATCAAACAATGTCACCATTCCTTTAAGATGTGCACTATTCCAAGGAGCTCCAAGTCATGAGTTGGGTACTTCTACTCATGAACATTCAATTTTCTTGACTCATAGCTTAGTAGACTCTCTTACTGCATCAGTACTCCACTTGCATTAGTACACACTAGGAACTTCTTACCAAGGTTAGGGAGTATGTTAACATAGGCGTTTTGAGTAGTCTCTTAAGTAATTGAAATATCTCCTCAAGCATGGTTTCATGGAGGAACTTGATTCCTTTTTTCCTACAATTTTAATAAAGGGCTTGTAATATTCAAGCAACCTTTAACAAAACTTTGATAGTAGCTAGATAATTGTAGGAAATCTCTTGAATTTGATGTGTTCTTTGGAGTTGGACAACTAGATATGGATTTTATATTCTTGGGGTTCACTTCTATTGCTTCCTTATATATTATGTTCCCAAGACATTGGATTTCATTCTTGAAGAAATCACACTTACTCAACATAACATACCACTAGAGCTCTCACAAAACCTTTTCAACGCCATAGGGAGATGCTCTTGGTGCTCCTTCTCATTCTTACAATAAACCAAGTTGTTGTTAATCAATACCAATACAAAATTATCCAAATACTTTTTGAATCCCTACTTTTTGAAAAATGTAGGGGCATTGATCAGTTTGAAATATAAGGTTGGGAACTCAATGTCCATATCTATAAGGTCCAAAGGTAATATTTAGTATGTCAATGTCTTTAACCTTATTTCATGGCATATGTGTCCTTAATCTAATTTTGAAAATTATCACCTCCCCCTTGAGTTGATCCAATGAAAAATCAATCTTTGGAGAGGGGAATTCGTTTTGTTCCTTTGTTCAACATCCTGCAATTGATGCACATTTGAAAGGTTCCATACTTCCTAACAAATAACATGAGAGCTTCCAAAAGTGGAGCACTTGGGTCTATGTATCTACACTACTTGTATATGGATAGTCATAGTCATGTGATTGAGTTACGGATGTGAGAAGTAACATAGGTTGTATATTGCAACCATTTCAAGAATAAATTAGTAGAAGGTTTTGCTCAGGATGTGGAAAAATTGTGGGGATGGGATAGTGCAGAAATTTGTGGATGTTATAGGAAAACATCCATGGAGCTAGAGGATGATGGGGATGAGTTGTTTTGGAGTATACTGTTGGATGATAAAGTTAAGGTGAGATAGATGATGACATATGTGTTGTTCATGTTTTGGTAGGCAGTTATCCATGTTCAACCTTGTATAGATACCCAACTTCTCTTAGGCTTGATGGTTACCTGGGATAGTATTTGAGGCATTCCAGTGAGATGGGTTGATGACCATAGTATTTCCATATACATTACTCCTAGAGAAAATTAAAGGACACTTGGTAGGTTAAGGGAATCATTGGAAGCAAAGGGTGATGGGACATATTATTTCCCTTGCATTCAATGAAGGGGCTTGAATAGAGGAAGACTTTTAAAAACAATAGCTAAAAAACATTGTAGGAAATATAGGAACATTGAAGGGGGGTGTTATTATCATACCCTGGTAAGTGATTCATTATATGTTCGTGTATTGATTGTATTTATAAAAATTTCTATCATTTTACTATTTGTTATGTACACTAAATTTATTTGATTGTTTTAATTATAAAGGAAAAGCATCCTAGGTGTGTCCTGAATAATGTGTCAAGTAGTAGTAGAAAATGATATTGCACAAGTTGAGGAATATGGATCGAATATTGAAGATCAATTTAATCCTATGGGATAATATGAAACTAATAATGCAATTAAGGATGATGGGATAAATCAATTGATCTAGGACACCCTCACAGAACATAACACTCCTTTTTCTAATCTCTTAAGGGTGTATCAATGTCCTCCCAAGAATTCCTCTTGGCATTCCCATTCCCCTACAAGATCACACATGGGGAGAAAGTAGGCTCATGGGAAAAAATATAAGTTCTACAAAGTGGACAAAAGGTAATTTGTAGTTTTCCTAAATTAGGATTTTTATCCTAGTTAACTTTTTAAATAATTTTTTAAGTTTGTTTCCTTCCCAAGTGACTTAATCAATAGTAGACCCTATGTTACTTAATCGATAGTAGACCATAATTAAAATAGTTCCCTTCCATCTTCATTTATTCCTTATTTTCTCTCTACTAGGGTTTCTAGTTTTAGTTAAGAATAGTTAACTAAAGTGTTAACAAAAAGGAAATAATTAACCAAAGTGTTTTGTATGACTGAACTTTAGTTAAACTAAAAGATAACACTTAAGTTAAAGCATGCCAATTAAGTTATGCCACTTGAGTTACAACTATTGCATGATGACACTTGAGTTAACATCCTAACTAAGTGATCCTACATCAATTTAGAAGGTGAGTTCATCCTGAAGTTAGTAGAGGATGATTTAATGTCAAAGATGAAAGGTATTGCACATTGTGTATGCAGGGTTGAAAAAACCGAAGAGTAGAGTTATTCTCCTAAGAAGGAATTCACTATATTTTGCATGAGATCCTAATTCCCCTTCCATTGATTCCATACATCTTGCATGGGACTATTTTTGGCAATTTATGTGTTGGACACATTGCAAAGTTCATCTGGTTGATCGGGAGGTTCTTATCCATTGCTTAGTTATTACAACTGGGGTGTTTTGAATTCTCTTATATTGCACCTGGGGTGCCAAAAGAAATATGCAATTATAAAAGACATTATTTGCGATCTATAATTATTATATTGAGAATATTTGTTGTGGTTTTTCATCCTCATTCTTTTGAGGGTTTTCCCCAGGGCACATCCTATGTTATGGTTGAATGTTTAATCTGTATGAATGGTTCATTGATTTTAAGTATAAGTATTTCCACACTTAAAGAAAAAAAGATCAAAGTTTAACCAAAATTCAACATGGTATCGTAGCTTAGGGTGTGAAGGAGCTAAGTTTTGATAAGCAATATTGAGCCTACGTAGATCCCGACAAGTTGAGCATAATACTTGAAGATCAATGACTTCAATATCCATGAGATTGGAAGACCAACTTAAAGGCACCTTGAATTTCAACTCTTAGAAGGCCGGAATCCTGAACATCCTAGAAGAGCATGACTTAGATGGATACATATCCAACATTTTGGAAGAGCCTACATTAAATGTAAGGAACATTGATTTCAAGAAGGGCTAAGCTAAATCCAAGAAGATCATCTATGATTCGGTGAAAGACAACTTGACGACGACGATTATTCCATTAAATACTTGAATGGAATGATTCTATACTTTGACAAACCTTTATGAGAAGAAGGATCCAAGTTAGAAGAGGGAATTGAAGAACATGATTCAAAATTTGAATATGGAGAAGGATGAGGTAGTGGTCTCATTCTTCACAAATATCTCTCATGTAAGAGATCAACTAATACGCATTGGAGTAGTGGTGGCTGAATATGATCTCATTAAAATCATGATTGATGGTATCCCATCCTCCTAGGAGGAATTATTGGATAATTTTAATGGTAGATAGGTGCAACCTAACTTTGAGAGGTTGTGGCATGATTTCCTCCAAGAGGAAGGGAAAATCCAAAGCAAGTTTGCTTCCTCTAAAGAAGAAAACGTTGCTCTTATGACAAGGATGAAGAGAGGATTGATGAGTGGGTGAATCCACGGACCTGGGTAACACTTTTTGGCAAGCGCATTTCGGCAAAAATAGAAAAACGTACCTCGGTCGAGGGCTTGTTAAGCCCTCAACCGAGGTCTTAATATCTCGACCGAGGTTTTATCAAGCCCTCGACCGAGGTATTGCGGGATTTACAAACCCTCGGTCGAGGTATTTAAATACCTCGACCGAGGTATTTAGATACCTCAGTCGAGGTTCATACCTCGGTCGAGGGCTTAAAAAAACAGACTTAGCCCTCATTCAAACAAATGGAAAATTTACTATGCCTTGCAGAGGTGTAAACCCTGCCATTCCTAGCACATAACTGAGCGACGTTAATACCGATAGATTCACCAACGAATCTTCTATCCATTGACGTATCATACACGCATTTTGGCATTCATATGATATTTATTTTTTAATTACTTCTAAAACTT
>LPNX010973098.1:217349-373021 GCA_001517045.1 Pseudotsuga menziesii
AGTTCGAGGTGTAGAACAATTTCTCCATGTAGTGATTCACTATATTATGCATGAGGCTTCCTTCACCCATGTAGATATTTGATACCTCTTGCATGATCCCAAATTTGTGAGTTAAGATGTAGTGAGCTTTTGTTAAAAAAAAAGATCAAGATCTAAGGACTCCATTTATCTCCACAAGGAAGCAAAGAACAAGAGGGAGCCCAAAAAACAATAAAAGATAAGTATTTGTATTTTGATTGCTCTCGTAAATCATATCTGAATTTTTTTAATATATTCCATTACATTTATATACAAATATGTATTCCTAGAATTAGAAAGTATGTTATTGCACTACATGATGAGCATATGTTATAGTTTTATTTTATTGGCGAATGGTAATGATCATGTAGTACATGTTTTGATTGAGTAATTATCATATAATGTTGCATAAAATACCATGATATATGGACGGAGGTTGCACTAAAACATTGGTTAAAATGTTTGCATGACCGTGTGAACTATTGCCATTGCATTGAAATATTCATATGGTTTAATTTCATGATCATGCAATGTTGCTAACCATTTGACTGAATTTGGTTGTAGGTAAATTATATGAAAAACAAAGAAGAATGAAAAATATGAATTGAGTCTAGTTAAAAATACCATATTCGAAGGAAAGAAAAAGATGGAAATATTCCAAGAGAAGATCAGAAGCCCTCATGCTATTCTAGAAGACTCTAGAAAATGGTTTTCACCACTAAAGAAAATATGAAGATTTTCGGTCGTCATTCATGTACCGAAAGAGAACCAGATAATGATAGAGAATCTAGATTTTGATGATATCCATTCAGAAGTTGAGAGGGAGAAGCTAGAAGAGTCCTCAAATTCACTAGCTCTAGAATATCTAGTAGAACTAGTTGAAATATCACTTGATGAACCTCCTACTAAGAGAATATTTGCATGGTCTC
The DNA here is from genome assembly GCA_001517045.1 of Pseudotsuga menziesii. NCBI lineage: Eukaryota > Viridiplantae > Streptophyta > Pinopsida > Pinales > Pinaceae > Pseudotsuga > Pseudotsuga menziesii. The sequence continues at coordinate 218,297 of LPNX010973098.1, forward strand.
GAGACATTCTACAATATGTAGAAAGGCATGGAGCACCATTAGGCTCATTAAGAGAGAGAAATATACCCAAAATATAGTCAAGGTATGTTGTACTGATGGGTCACTTTAGTATTTCAAAACCTTCCACCTATGAATAAGTTGTTGAGTAGCAAGTATGAAAAATACCTTGATAATATATTATGAAGAATGATGTTTGGGAAGTTGTTCCCAAAACCAGTGGGGTTTTAGTGCATGGGAAGGAGTCCCATGTATGAAAACGGAAGAAATCATTGTAAGGGCTTAATAAATACTCGTAAGCTTGGTATTCGAGTTTGACAACTATCTTTAGACATTAAGCTTCTCTGAGAGAGAAGTTGTTCCAAACCTGTACTTCATGATTGTAAAGAACCAACCTTTGATATTGGTTCTCTATGTTAATGATTTGTTCTTTACTAGAAAGGAACATCTGATATTTTGGTGCAACATGGATCTCACTTCTGAATTCGAAGACTTGATTCTTACGCAATACCTTCTTGGTAATGAAAGATTGGAAAAGGGAAGATGAGATTTTCCTTACGAAAGGCAAGTACACACTTGATGTGTTGTGAAGGTTTGGTATGATGGATTGAAAATCCATGACTACTGTAATGGTTTCTAGTAATTGTGTATTGTTCTATATTCACTGTATTCAAAATTTCCATCAACACATTTAAAAGTGAGATATAATTTTGTGAAATGTTTTAGACTAGTAGGGATGCTCTAGTTCAAAACAAGGGGAAGTGCCTTAGCTCATACTAGCACATTGCTATGGTCCGACACAAAGGGAAATACCTTAGCTCGTACTAGCACATTGCATAAACATATCTGTTATTTAGATCCTATATTTAGAATTGGGATATGATTTTACTTGGTAGGAATTATTCGGGAAAGACACCAAACTTGCTTTTAATGTTGAAAATGAAGACGCCTTCTGGAAACTATTTTCGTTGATTGGAAAACAACTAGAAGCTAAGGTTGGTGAATCCATACAAACAAGAGTATTGAATTTTGATTCATACATGGATCATTTAAATTTTTTTAGCAAAGATTCTCAATTGGAGTTAAGGATACAGTTCATAGTGAGAGATGTTATCGAACTGAGGGAAAATAATTGGATTCCCATAAGAGAAGAGGTATATATTCAAACTTGATTTTAAATTCAAATATGTTTGTTTTCTCTAATTGCATTGCAATTTTTTTTGCATTGAAAGACATTACTATTAGAAAAAACAGGATCGCAGAGCAATAACAATAAACAAGATGCAAATAAAAACATAAATATAATGTGGTTCACCCAAGATGGTTTACGTCCACATAGAAATTGTCAGTCCTTTTCTTATTATACCACCCAACAAAAATGAAGGGATACAACCTGCATCACACTTGTTGCACTTCCTCTTCACTCTCTCACGACCTCTCTCACACAATCACAAAGATCGTTTTACAATGCTACAACACAATACAAATTTGTATTACAATGCTTTCCTTTTATAATGGAATTACCATGGGAAAATACCACGGGTCATCAATACCATGGGCCCGTAAAATGTTGGCCAACAAAGACTCCAAAAAAAATATTTCCGGGGCTTCGCCCTCGAACCCCCATAAGGGTCCGGTTGGCTCCTAGACTTCCCAGCCGAGGGTGATGGTCCTCCATGCTATGACGAGTATACAGTAAAAATGGGGTACAAACAGGACTGAATAATAACATCTATGAATCTGGAAGAGTAGGCTCCACGACCAACAATCTCCCACTTCGAGACTGATCACAACAAATCAACTACTATTGCACTTGTTGGACTATACTTTGAACCTTGGACCTGAAAAATTTCTCATCCTCACCTTCACGCTTGAAGGCCAATAGAAATTGAGGATGAACTCAGTTTCTCTCTAGTTAATACCTTTGTCAACATGTTTGCAAGATTCTGGATCGTATGTATCTTTTCCAACTTTAACAGTTCGTCTTCTAGAACAAATCTTGTCAAATGGTGCTTGAGCTGTATATGTTTAGTATTTGAATGGAAGGTTGAGTTCTTTGCAAGATGTATGACACTCTGGATGTCATTTTACAACCTGCTATTCTCTTCCTTCTTACCCAATTCCTCCATGGACCTATGAAATCAAATAATCTCTTTACTAGCCTATGTAGCAACAACTTACTCTTATTTCGTTGTTGAAAGGGAAACGACATTTTTCATTTTCAAAATCAAACTTACTATTGTTCCACCTACAATAAAAACATACCCTGTGTTGCTCCTCATGTTGTCTTTAGTAGCTTCTATATCTACATCAACATATCCTTGTAGAAAAATGTCTGAACCTTCAAAACATAATGTATGAGAAGTGGTACCTCTCAAATATCTAATAATCTTCTGTACTAACCTCCAATGATCTTTAATTGGATTTTTCTAATACCTGCTCACAAATCCCACTGCATGTGCAATATCTGGTCTTGTGCACACAATGGAATACACTAGGATTCCAACTGCTGATGAATACGAAACCTTAGACATGTATTCTATCTCCTCCTATGTATTGCGACACATCTCCTTACTTAGTTTGAAATGGCATGCCAAAGGTGTACTAACTGGTTTTTTATTCTGCATTCTAATCCTCTCCAACACCTTTTCTATTTACTCACCCTGAGACAATGTCAATTTGTGATTTTTCCTGTCTCTTGTTATTCTCATACCAAGGATTTGCTTTGCAACACCCAAATCCTTGATCGAAAATGATTTAGCTATTTTTCTTTTGAGAACATTTATATCCAGGATCTTAGACACTACAACAAGCATGTCATCCACATACAGTAACAAGATAATAAATCTTCCACTATCTAGCCTCTTGAAATAAATGCAGTGGTCAGAATGACATCTATATAACGTTGTTCTGTCATAAACTTATCAAATTTCAAATACCACTATCTTGGATCTTGTTTCAGGCCATACATGCTCTTCTTCAACTTGCAAACCAAATTCTCCTTCCCTTTGACCTCATACCCCTATGGCTATTTCATATAATTCTCTTCCTCTAAATCCCCATCGAGAAAGGATATTTTTACATATAAATGTTCAAGATGCAAATATTCTACCACCATTAGACTTAAAATAGTCCCAATTGAAGTCATTTTAACAATAGGAGAAAACATTTTGTCAAAGTCTATACCTTTCTTTTGTGTAAACCCCTTTACAACAAGTCTATCCCTGTACCGCTTCTTGCCTCCTTCTTCCTTCAACCTATAAACCCATTTATTCTGCAATGGTCTTTTACCTACAGGAAACTCAACCAAATCCCATGTATGGTTTCTTACCAATGATTTAATTTCCTCATTCATGCCTTGCTCCCACTTCTTTCTAGTTTCCACCTCCATTGCTTCTTCATAGCATTCAGGTTCACCAAAATTAATCATCAATAATTAATATAGTGAAGGGGAGAATTGTTCAGGGGGTCTACTTAACCTGGTATATCTTCTTACATTTGCAGGATTTTGAGGTACTTGTTGTTGTTATTGTTTTTCTCGTACCTTTGGAACTTCATTTTCTTTGATTTCATCCAACACTATGTACTATGTGTTTTCCTTTTCCTCTTTCTTTCTCTGCAACTGATCTTTGTACATAACCTTTTCATTGAATACTACATCTCTACTCCTAATGATATTTTTTTCATAATCCCATAAGTGATAGCCAAAATCATCAACCCCTTATCCAATAAAGGTGCATTTCTTGGATTTAGCCTCAAACTTTGTTATGTTTTCTTTATCAATGTAATACCCTGGTTTTGACCCCAATTGCATTAAATTATATATGATGTAAATAGAGTTATTAAATCATGGTGTGGAGCTCAAGGAAAAGGCCCCACCATGGATTTAGTGTTTTTATGTTTCAACAATTAAAATCGATGCCGATGGTTATTGTGCTAGCTGATGGCACAATATAATTTTGGACATCATGTAAATATGCAATTAATAAAAATACCCACAACTAGCTATGTCAATGCAACATTAAATAGATGGGGGCATGACTTCACAACGAAGGGGGGGGGGATATTCAAACCCTAGAGCCAATAGGGTAAAGCCAAGTGTCAAAGGGAGAACCCATAAAGCTGTCAACTACCCATTTTGTCTTTTGTGCCCAGTCATTTAAAAATTGGTTGAGGAAGTTAATGCATGGGGATGGGAAGAGTATGGTAGTCAAATTCATATTGGGAAAGCCACCCATTTTTGGGAAAACGAATTTTGACTTATGGGCCAAGTAAATACTTGGAAATGAAGGCCCAAGCCATTATTCATCCATACGTTTTTCTCTCTCACACAGTTGGAGCTCCGGTACATTTCCCTTCACGTTTTCAACAGTTTTCTTCATTTTCTCCATGGCTGGGAAGTCATTTTTATAATGTTCAGTGGCTGGGATTTTTCCTTCACATTTTTTTGCCATTTCCTCATTCCTTCATGCCTAGAAATCCATTTTTGTTATTGTTGAGTGAATGACTAGAAGAAATTTACGATTTGTGGGTTTAGGGAGGTTGATTTTTCTCCCAAAATGCCCATATACGTCTTTCTTGATTCGAATCCACGAATTGGGGGTTTGTAGAGGTCATTTTTGCCTTTGTGAAACCATTAAACAATTCCCGAAATGGTTTGCTCACCTGGGTCATTTTTCCCTATTTACCATTTTCAATTTTGGTTTCCACGACGTTTTTGTCCATACCCAGAACTTGTATTTGTCTGTGAAGTGCATCCTTGTGTTTTCTTGGTTGAGTACGTCCAAGGAACCCATGTGTTAGATGGTTTGACTATGTTTGGATGTGATTGTTGGTTTGTCTAAGTAAGTCCAAGGAACCCATTTGTTAGATGGGTTTACTATGCTTGGAAGTGATTGTTGGCTTGGCTGAGTAATTCCAAGGAACCCATATGTTATTGGCTTGTTGCCTTAGTAGTCTATGAAACCCAATTGTTTATTGGCTTGGATGGACAGTCTGTGAAACCCAACTGTGTGTTGGCTTGACTGTGAGTGTATGGTCTTTTAATGTGTAAGTCTGTTGTTCCCTATTTCCTTGTGGAAATCATGCCTAGCTCGAGGGTGGCAGTGGTGTTGAGAGATTGATGAACACACTGGCCTATGGTTGGGTGGAACGTTGCAATGACATAGCTAGTTGCGGGGAAGATTCTTCTCAAGATAAGTATTTTCTTGTGTGTTTAACCTCTGCAATGCATTTTTTTAATGAATGTTTATGAACATGATGAATTCTTGAATGAATGATTTGCTTCCACTATATAATTCATGTATAATGCATCTGTACATATATTTTAATTCAATGCATTTTATTTTTATGTTCATGGGGCTAGATTGCCCGGTTTGATAGACAACAACAGCGTATGAGTCACGTCTTATCCATCGTCGAGATGAGGGGAGGGGACATGACAGTCAATATGGACAAATGATTCACAACCATAAGTTCTTAGAAATGAGTAGTTTACCTTTTTACCTATCCATGCCTCCTCTAGAATCCACTATCCAAAGCGCTTGAAGTCTCTTTTTTTATTAAGTAAAAAAAAATATCTACAACATCAGCCAAAAAATGTAAGGGAAACCATGCATGAAATCTCATACACCTTTCATGCTCCATGATCGTCCTATTCATCCTTTCTGACACACTATTTTCTTGTGGTGTTCCCGTGATTGTCTTCTCTCTACGAATACCATAGTATGAACAATAACTATTAAAATTCTTGTTGCAGTATTCACCTCCATTATCAAATCTGAGACATTTCAATCGTCTCATTCTCAACCAAATATTTTCACTTCTTAAAAGTAGAAAACATTAGATTTTATTTTGACGCAATAAACCCAAGTTTTTCTAGTTGCATCATCAATTAAAGTAACATAATAATGAGAGACACCAAGAGATTATACCTGATCCAGTCCCCATACATTTGTATGCACATGATCTAACTTTTCACTATTCTTCGGTTTCCCAACACTAATAAATGTAACTCTCTTATGTTTTCCATAAACAGTTTTCACAAAATTCCAAACTTACCTGCTTCAAATATGGAAGCAACTTCCTTGAGTGGAGAATTTGCATCCCCTTCTCACTCATGTGGCCACACCTATGATGCCAAAATGTTCTACCTATTTATGTGGAATATATAGAGATATAATAATTAGTATTATGATGACATAAATACAACGTACCTATCATATCTCCTTTTTCTATTACCAATGCTCCTTTAGTGATCTTCCACCATGTTTTTCCAAACATAGACAGACAACCACTATCTCCCAACTTCCATGCTGAGATTAGATTTCCTTTCATAGCAGGAATATGCCTTACATATTTTAGCAGCCATTCATTTCCATTATTTAACTTAATCCGTGCCTTACCCATTCCAACAATTTTACATGATTCATAATCCTCCAATAAAACATGTTGAAAATCAAATGGAACATAATCATGAAATAATTTCCTATGGGGTGTAGCATGACATGAATTCCATGAACCAACTACCCAATAATCACTAGTATTATCTAATGTAAGAATCAAATCATATTGTAACACATCACCTGCTACATTTTCTTCCTGAGTAGTCTCCTGCTGCATGTCTCCTTTCTTTTTTGGATCTCTGTAGTCTTTCTTTAGATGTACTCCCTTTCCATAGTTCTGAAACTCTATCTTTCCCTCTCTGTACTTGGATCTACCCTTTATATACTTGCTATGATTACTCGATCTCTTTCCTCTATCCCTTTGTCTTCCCCTGCTCTCCATGGTCAACAGATTACCTGATGTCTCACCTATGCTTTTTATTCACATTTTCTCGCTAAGAATAACACCAACAACATCATCAAATTTAAGAGTGTTTGAACTAGAGATAGAGTTACTAACAACCACGACCAAGCCATTCCATATTTTCGGCAAGGAGAACAAGATTATAAGATCCCTAACCTCATCATCAAAGTTCACTCCTACAAAACTTAGCTAATTAGTAACCATATTAAATTCATTTAAATTTCCAGCAACAGATCCACCTTCTGACATCTTCATATTAAATAAACGCTTCACTAAAAATAACTTGCTGGAAGCTGAGGGTTTTTCATACAACTTTGTCAATGCACTCATCACACCCTCAATTGTCTTTTCTTTTGAAATATTGAAAGCCACCGATGAATCTAGGTACATCTGTATTGTTCCCAGTGCCTTTCTATCAAGAACCTCCCTTTCTTTGTCCTTCATAGTCGTTGGCTATTTTGTTTTTCCAACCAACGGTAGGTGCAGATCCTTCTGATACAGATAGTACTCCATTTGCATCTTCCATAACTGGTAGTTTTGGCTGTTCAATTTCTTGACCCTAAACTTGCCTTCTTCTTCCATTGCCCCCACTCAAACTAGGAACCCTTATTTCCTGCAAGTTTACCAACCAAACAGAACTTTTGGCTCTGATACCAATTATTAGAAAAACATAATCGTGGATCAATAGCAATAAACAAGATGCAAATAATAAAACATAAACACATTACACACAAGATGGGCCACACACACACACAGAAATTTCCAGTGCTTTCTAATTATACCATCCATAAAATATGAAGGGATACAACCTGCAACACACCCACTGCAGTTCCTCTTCACTCTCTCTCACACAATCACAAAGATCGTTTTGCATTTCTACAACACAATACACATCTATATTACAATGATTTCCTTTTATAGGGAAATTACCATGAGAAAATACCACAGGTCACCCAATACCATGGGCCCGTGAACTCTTGGAAAACAACTTAGATCCCAAAAAATTTCTTTTGTGGGATTCCCCCCTAACCTCCACTAGTCCTCAAATTCCCTATCCCGGGGGGATGGTCCCCCCCAGATCCCCGCAGGGGGAAGATGTCCTCTCGTACCTCCTTATTGGTATGAGTGTACATTACAACTAGGGTACAAACACGACTGAACAATAACATCTCTGAATCTAGAAGATCAGGCTCCACAACCAACAATTACTGCTTACTAAACACATTAATTACAAGTAGTAATACATGGTGGTGGAGATTCAATGTAAGTGTTGAAACTTGACACCTATCTAATGTGTTTAATCAAGAAACAAAATAGAAAGTATTTGATGAACACCATTGGGAGATGGGGATTGAAGTAGATAGGAGGATCATGTTCTAATCATGTTGAAATAGGCAACCGATTGGAATTGACCATGAGGATGTCAATAAAGAAGTATAAGAGTAATGGTTTTGTGGATAAACATAAAGATTGGTTGATAGGGAAAAATATTGAGTTTAGGGTATAGGTTAAATTAGGGTTAAATTGATTAAATAAATATATTGAGCGGTTAATTTTCACCATCAAAAGCCAATAACTTAGTGGCTTCTTTGCATTTCTTTTTAAGCTTTAGTTTAAGCATTGCATAAGCAATTTGTGATAGATCTCATTGTTGTGTTTTTATTTTATGTTTTAAGAATTTTTATGCAATGAAAATGCACTAAGCTCTACCCTAATTCATATAAATTGGTGTAAATGGATTTTTTTTATACATGGAAAATAACAATAATAGGTGCTAAATATTGTGTAATAATAACATGTTCATTCTCAATGAAATATACAACTTATGCTGAGTTTGTATCTTTTTGGTGGAGCATTTGCTCCTCCTCCTTCACTCCCATGGTTTCTCCCGAAGAGATGTCTTGCTCCTTCGATGAAGTCCTTGCTGGTTCCTCTAATCCTTGTTGGTTTTCATCCACTCCTAGTATCTGGGAACATAAGAAGTTAAACCTAGTCTTCCTTGTAATTATGATATTCTATAGACCATGTTTGCGAAAGGAGACCAACATATCATAAACCAATTGCTACATTGCCAACAATTGTTGTAATGACAATGTCGATAAACCAAGAAATAAATAGAACATTTATGGTTCTAGGCGCCTAGAATTCACAACTATATACAATAATTATATATATATATATATATATTCAAAGCATCCAATTTAATTTGATGAGTTATTTTTGGCCCTAACTCCTTTGTTTATCCACATCTTGATAAAGACTACCTTCATTTTATATGATTACAAAAAAATTACGAATATTATATAAGAGTTGTAGGATACTAGGAACCATAATTTTTTTTAATATTCTTACCAATTTCTCCAAGTGAATTTTTTTGCACTTTTGCAAGAATCTTCAGAAATAATTTTTTTTATGTAAATGTGAAGACAATAGCAATACCCAAAAATAAAAACATTTATGTAAATGTGAAGACAATAACAATCATAGGCATACTGAATATCATTAGTTCACAAAAAATAACTTAATGATTTCCTTTTACATGCCCCTTTATGTAGAACCCTCAATCAATCCCATTCCTGCTTCAAAATCAAAGTCACCCTCGTCAGTCCTACTTCACAACCTTCATAATCAAAGTTGCACTCAACACTCCTGCTTCACACCTAAAGTAAACAACTAATACATCTCTATTGCTTCATAGTAAAAATTGTTGGACTTATAATGAAACACAATTCTAAACTTCTCGTAGCTTCTCCAACCCCTCTCCTTGGTTCAAGTCAATTCACATTCACAAATTCAATAAATGCACACTGAACTTCCCGTGACTTCTCCCCTTCCAGCACCTTTGCCTTACTTAGCCACCTCATGATGAAAGCTTTCTAGAGGGAAATGGATATAGTTAATGTGGTTCTTCAGGAAGGCTATTAAGTATCGAAAGTCATCTCTTGATTGAAAAGTACGTGTAATTTGTAGTCATTTAATTGCAAGGTAGTATGGCAATAAACATTCGAATTTATTTGGATTTTTATTTGGATTTGTGCACTAGACATCTAAGCATTATTTGAAATTGTACACTACATCACATTTATCCCTATCTTGCATCGATAAAGTTGTATCTTGCATCATTGATATTTCATTTATTAATGCAATGATTGTACCGGTATAGACTTATAAAAAGTTTTCCACATTCCTTATGATATACTTGATTTTGTTTAGTATGGTTTTCATGAGTTCTATCTTATTTTTAATTTTAAAATATTTTTTATAATTCAATAATTAATTTGCACACCAAATGGAAATTCTCAAATCCGAACACTCCACCAATCACAAAATAAATTAATCTAATTTTTAAAATTTATAATTCCTTTTTATATATTAAAAAAACAAGTTTAATTAAAAAATTTCATATACTATAAATTACATTATGAAAAAAATTAAAAGAAATTAAAGTCAACATGCCTTTGGCAACCAAGCGATTGTTAGATGATAAGTTGCTCTTAGAGATGGTTCCTATGGCTATCTAGGGTTTGCGATTTTTTCATGGTGGCTAGGGTTTTATGTGCTTAGATCCTATGACAGTGGAGGTGGGCTCTAGTTCTTATGGCATTGGATGTGCGTAGGATCACTTTAGGATTTTTTACAGAATTTCCTTGGGGGGGGGGGTTGTGTTTTTTGTGGGTTGTTAATTTTTCAACTGGTTGATCCACTCCCACCTGCGTAAGCCTCTGTCACACCTAGGGGATGATGTTTCCGAGGATTTTTTCTACATTTTTGTGGGTCCATCTATACTATTTTTATTTATTCCTATGTTCAATCATCTGACCTCATTAATTACGGACTTAGGTGGTACACACCATCCTGTTGATGTTAATCATTCCTCTCTTGGGACTGATGTATCCACACATCACATAATATATCCTCCAAACTCCTCATTATCTGGAGTTTGGAACCAGAGGTTCCATATGCATCTTTCCCTGATGGTCTTCCATCGCTACCTCATGATCTGCAACCTAATTATACTACACATATTGGTGCATCCTATGCGGCAAGAGGTTCAGAATCTGGTGAGGTCTTATCAACTTCCATATGGAAAAGAAGGAAAATTATTAAGAAGAAACCAAAAGTCCACCTTGCTCTGGGTGAGGACACACCCATGCATCAGGTTTTTTTATGTCTGAAACTGCAATTGTTGGACGTTTCAGGGGCATTCATTGGCTCTATCCAATTTGAAGAAGTGGGTTGCTCTCCATTGGGGATTTCTCCCCTATACTCCTCAGTGTTTCTCTCAATCGAAAGGATGGTTGGGATCTATTTTACATACATCTAAGGACACAAATAATATTCTTAAGGGTTTTTGGTTTTGGGGCTCAAACCCTATGAATCTCAAGCACTGGATACTTACTTTCGATACGAGGAGAGAGAAAATATTCATCCATCCTACATGGATAAAACTGCCAGTTCTTCCTACAAAATTATGGACCCATGAAATCTTCAATCTAATTGGAGATTCCTTTGTTGAATTTCTCCTATATGATGACATATTTGAGGCTTTAGGGAACATGTCAGTCATTAGGTTTTTGGTTGAACTGGATCTCCATAAGGGACTTCTAGAGACTATTGTCATATATAAAGGTATTTACTCTATATAGCCATTGGACTATATATTCCTTCCATTTAGATGCAATCACTACCATACCTATGGACATTTGGTATAGGACTGCACACTTCCTTTCACCAAGAATTTCTAGAAAAAAAGGAGGAGATGGTCAACATAGAGTTTCTTGAGGATCCAAATCCTCGAATTGATGAACCTATGAAGGATCCACATCTGTGTTGTTCCAATGATGATTTTGGGTAGCTTCTATTGTTGTCTCCACCTGTGACTGCTCGAGATTTGATTTATCCTTTTCAACATGCCATATATTTTGTAGCATTAGGGTCTATTTCCATAAGGTCACCCATAATTTCTCATCATCACATATCAATAGGTAGGTTCGTCTCCTCATCTGCACTTTTTCTCTCTCTCAACCTACTTTTCCTTTTCCCATAATTGGTTATGGAACTATTTTTCAACCTCCTCTACTTGTTGATCCTGGACCTTACTATTTATTCACAAACCTTACATTTATTCCCTCTCCCTCTACTTCTGCCACATGTTATAACACACCTATTCCTTGGGTAGTCCCAACCAATCCTACTAAAATTCCTCCCCCCTTATATGATAAGCATTCCCTATGTGAACAAGTGTCTGCTCTAGTTAATATCTTGGAGAATTCATCACATGGACCTTTAACCTGCTCTCAAGATCCGGGGGTTATATTTAATCATGTACTTAGCTTATCCTTAACATCTACTGTCTCCTCACCCCCCACCATTGATCCTCCTCCACCCATTCCACCTGTGAATGAACCATCTTCTCAACATTATACCCTAGACACATTCCTGCCTCCTCTGCCACAAAATATGGGGTAAGGAAGTCCCTGTTACCATTTCAGATCTCATTCGTCCTTTGCCCTTGATTCTCCATCAAATGTGGAAAGTGGATGCACTCCCTCCCCATCTAGGGGTTCTACACGTCTCAGGGGTCACAGTTCTGTGATGGCATTAACTCATTTCCAGGCTCACTTGAAGTTAATAGGTGCAAATAATGAACCATAAAGACGACCTTAGAATGCTCCCCTAGGCATAGGTTACCTAATGTTGTGCATTTATCCAAACATTAGGGGTATAGGGTAGCCCTCTAAAAATTTGGTCCTAAAGAGGTTAATTAATATTCATGAACCTGATATCCTATTGCTTCAAGGGATTTTAGATGTCGGGGACTCACTTACTGAAGACTTGAAGATTTTGGAATTTATTTCTGTAGATGCTATTGGTCAATCTAGAGTTCTTATTACAGGTTGTAGGTCATGCTCTTTTCCATGCAATTCCTGCTAGGGTATATTGATTGGATTGGGTGTTGTTCTATCGTCTTTTGAATAGGGTGTAGATTTCACGATCCTTAACTTGCATGGCCCTCATTCACAAAGAATGTGTTTTGGAGGGATTTCCTCTTAACGAGATTACATCTTGTTGATCAATTTGTTATGGTTGGGGATCTAAATTTCTCCATTGAAGAATTAGAGACTTGGGGAAGAGCGTCCCAAATAGATCCCATTCATGACGATATAAAATCCTTGATTGATGAGACCTCTCTTTGTGATCGAAGAGTATCTTTTAAAAACAATACTTCCATTATTATGACATCCAATGTTGGATCCACAACTAGTACATAAAGTAGAAGTAATATAATTGAATTCACTTTTGGAAAAGAAAAAACATGAACATAGAATTTTATCCTAAAGGCTGGCCATCCTTAACAAACATGTACGTTCAAGCCATCCAACGGACCAACAACGAAGTCAACGGTTGACTTCGCTGTTGGTTCGTTGGATGGATTGAACGTACATGTTTTTTAAGCTCAAGTCTAAAGGCTACTTCAACCGCCTCTATATCCTCTCATCTCATCATTTGTCCTTTCCTGCAACCTTTTCTCCACTCTTTCCATACATGTGCTTCACATACTCCTCCCTACACCCATCCAACCCTTTTTTCTATTCCCTGTAATACCCCCTATATCCCATCCATCTCACAACTTTCAACCCTACACTCCTCACCATTTCCCATCATCCTTGCCACACACCCTGTACACTCTCCCATTGCTACACTCCCATCACCACACATTGATCTACCTATGCATTACCACCTACGTCCACACCACAATTCATTTGCACCCACACGATAGTTCATCTCTCATGCGCCTGCGCTCTCCCTTTGTCAAGTATCCTTGCAACCTACCGTATACATCTCCCCACAACTCCACTGCTACCTCTCAACACCACGGTTTCTCCAATACACCACCCCCACTCCACCATACTTCTCCCATGTGTGGTGACCACTTGCATACATCCCTTCTCTCCCCACTATACATTCCTATGATCTAAACTCACCATGCAAACCTTCATTCTCCTGCTCACTCTTCTAATTATCACTACTCCTCTTAATTGTGCCATCTCCTCCTCGCCTCACTCCTTAGCCTCACACATCCATGCTCATCTCCTATGCCACTACACCTTCAAGGCTCCTCTCGTTGCAATTCTTTACTAAGGCCCTTCCAATGCCACTCCTCTCTCATGCACATACACCCTATCTCTGCCCTGCACTGCAATCAATATCTCCCCCACGTACATTCTATGTTTTTTACTAGGAGAGGGTCCAGGGATCCAATCCTGCTACCACTATATCCCTAGGTGCATCCATAGGGCTCGAACCATGGAACACATGTAAGTAAGTTTGGGGGGATTTGAACATGAGACCTTCCATTCACAACATTTGAACTTTACCACTTGTTATGCCCCCCTACAAGAATTATCAATAATTATTTTAATAGTTAATCTATAGATACACTTTCTATCAATTTTTTAAGGACCCTATTGTACATCATCCATGAAATCATTTAATGAAGAATTGAGTGAGATATTCTATCGACATAGGATAAAGATGGAAGAAATACTTGACTGTATGGAACAATCGATGGAAATAACTATTGATAAAGAATTCAATGAAATAAACCATCAAAGCAGACCGAAGGCCACCCAAGACAAAGACTTAGAAACTAAATCCAAATTCGATTTTCAAGGCCCAGAAGAAAAACCTGATAAAGAACATGAAAGTGATAAAATTGATGTTTTATACATCAAATTGAATGAAATGACCGGTTCCATATCACCACCCAATTTTCATGTCAATGAAGATGAAAAGGTGCCCACAACACTTGCATATTGTCCTCAACCAGGTTTGCCAAATAATTATATTGAATTGATTAATGGAGTTGGAAGCCATGGAAGCAGTCAATATCTACTTCAACAGATTGGAAGAAGTGATGATTGTTCTACAAACACAAGTGTAAATAGTTATGCAAAAGTTGTGTCCTTGTCTACTGTTGCTTACGTTCCAAATGATGTTGAATATGATAGTAAACCTATTGTTGCTAAAATAGATGACATAGTAGTTATTGCGTCCACATGTTTATATGTGTGTCATATCTATGACAACCGCCACACATCTTTGAATTTGTTAGAATTAAACTGCACACTCACGAAGGCTATAAGATGGAATCCATATACAATAATATGGCTTGATGAAATTGAGAAGGCTCACATTAAAGTCCTCAAACTCCAAGCACTAAAGAATGACCATCACCTTGATTTCCATGTTTGAAGAGTATATCTTTAAAATACTTCCATTATTATGACATCCAATGTTGGATCCAAAAACAATACAAAAAGTGGAAGTAATATAATTAAATTAACTTTTGGTAAAGAAGAGCATGAACACAGACTTTTATCCTTAAAAACAATAGTCATGAAATAATTGAAGGGTTATTTTCAAGACATGAGTGATGATGATATGATCAAAGAGCTATCCAAAACAAAACTTTCTGTAATGAGAGGTCTTCGACATCCTAATATTGTGCGGCTCTCAAGGATCCCAATAGTTGCAAAAATTGAATGGATATGGACTAATGGCTTAACCAAACTTATACCATGAAATTACAAGATATCATTATTTATAGATGTAAGACTCAGCATTCAATGTAGTTTCTTTTTTATGAATACCAAACAAAAATGTGTGGGTAATGAAGGTCCACAATTTCTAATAAATGGAACAAAAGACGACATGGAAAACAAATAATTGCAAGTTGTATTTCTTCAAAAACTCACCACTCAAGAAGAAAGGAATGCAACATAAAGGTCCAGGCTCACATCCAGAGAAAGGATTAGATCCAAAATACACATCTCAAGCCAACACTTCAACACAGATACAAAATAGGAGTTGATATCAGTAAAATCAGGTTTGAGGACAAAGCTTCCCTTAACGAGGGTGGCAATGTAACGAACATAATAATTAATAACAAATAACGATTAATAACAATAATTATTAATAATTAATATTAAATATAAAAATTAAGAGTCGCGACTCTTCAAATATTGGTTCCCAAGCTATATTTAAGGCGAGCACGTCTTGTAATATAACATCATTTATCTATCAATTTATTTTTACTCATATATTATTATAATGGAATTTGGATTCGATTAACTAGTCTAAACAAAGAGTTGAATGAATCGGATGAAGAGGTGGAATAGTATACTCCAGATGGTAGGAGGTTTGGTTGAGAAAGGAAACAACCAGAAAGGTATATCCCCCCTTGTAGTTCACTCTTCTTTTAAGTTGACTTCCATAGAAGATGATCCCAAGACGATAAAGGAAGTGATTGACTCGACATAGCGTAAACTTTGGAAAAATTCCATGGAAGAAGAAATTGAGTTATTGAAGAAGAATGAAACATAGGATCTATTCACATTACCAAATGGAAGGAAACCCATTGACAGTAAGTGTGTATTCAAGAAAAAGTTTAATGCAACAAGTAGAGTCGAGAAGTACAAGGCTTCATTGGTAGCAAAAGTGTATTGATAGGTTGAGGGATTTGACTTCGGTGAAATTTTCTTGCATGTTGTTAAGCTAACTTCCGTAAGGATACTAATGTCTTTAGCTGCATCATTTTTTCTTGAGATAGAACAAATGGATGCAAAGAGAACATTTCTTCATGGTGATTTTGAAGAAGAAATCTATATGAAGCATCCTAAATGTTTTACAGTGGAAGGAAAAAGTAGTTGGTTTGCAAGCCCAAAAAGTCTCTCTACGGTTTAAAACAGTCACCCAAGATGTTGTATCAAAAGTTAGTGTATATCCAATAGCTGGGGTTTGTGAGAAGTCAAGATAATCATTATGTGTATGGGAAGAAAGTTGATGTTCATTTCATATATGTAGTTATGTATGTTGAGGACATGTTGTTGTTTAGAAATAACATAGATCTAATAAAGGAGGTGAAATACAATTATCCTCCAAGTTCAACATGAAGGATCTCAGAGGGGAAAATTTTATTCTTGGGATGGAAATTTAGAGAAATCGTTCAGGTAGAAGGCTCTTGAGACAGTTCTAAAACGTTTCAACATGTAAGAGAGTAGAACAATCAAGGTCCCTATTCCTGTAGGATTCAATCTATTTTTTGAATAGTTTCCTAATACACATGAAGAAATAGATTACATGTTACATGTGCCCTATGCTAGTGTTCTAGGTAGTTTGATGTATGATATGGTGTACTCGACTGAATATTTCCTATGCAGTGGAAGTATTGAGCAGGTACATGTCGATACCTGGGAAAGAGCATTGGACTGCAGTCTAGAGAGTATTTAGGTATTTGCGTGGCATGATAGATTATGCAATCTATTGCGGAGGAGAGCCTGAGGACAACAAGAAAATAAAATGAATTAAGTATTTCCGCTTCTGACTAAGATGGAGACATCAACCGAGTCCACACACTAAGGCATCGGTGCATGGCAAGCCTAGACGCCCAAGTATTCACTCGAAATCTCGACAGTTGGGCGACACTGGACGTTGGTGTGGAACATGTTGGAAGCTTAGGAAAGGGCGGGTCAAGAGAACGGGAAAAGCATGCCAAGGAGAAGCGTGTCGGAAACATTGGATCGGCATAGTGACAAAGACTTGGAAAAGAAACAACAAAGTTCGACAAAGTGGCATTATTGGCTAAGTGGGCGAGATGGGATGTCGGTTAGCAAGCAAACCAACAAGTTTGGCTAGAAGGATGTCGGCATGGTGGGCGCATCCATGAATTGTGTGGAAAGGAAAGTGTTGGAAGGAGATAATGTGCACACTAAGGAAAGGAGTCGTGGTGGGTGACCATGCAAGGGTTAGCGCGTCGACACACTAAGGAATACAAAGGGATGACAAAGCTCATCCAAAGAGGAATCTAAGAAGATCAATGAGGATTGCAGAAGAGAGACCAACAAGAAAAGGACAAATATTTTTTGGGGTTTCTGTAGGACGTTGGTAGGTTGTTAGGGTGTACCTAGCACAACTTGGAAAAGGATTTGGTCTTGTGGGGTTTCTGTTGTAATTCATGTAGGGCTTGTTTGTGCCACCATAAGAGCTCCATCAATTGTGCAACTCCCTTGTTGTAATGGTGTAATATTCTCTTCTATTATATAAAATTTATGGCATTCTTTTTTGGGGCTATTTCCACCATATTTTCATTGTCTCTTGTGGTGTTTACTTAGTTTCTGCAATTGTGTTGATGTGTTAAGATTTGGCTAAGTGTGGGATGCTAAGAATACATAACATAACAATAACCTAACTTAAGATGAAAGTTGCTAAGTAAGGTTTCTGTAGGTTGTTGGGGTGTAGTTTATTGGAGTGCGTCCAAATTGGTCTTACCCTTGGGATGCTTCCGGGTAGTGCCACAGGACCTGATAAACCATGAGAAAAAGTGTGTGTGATCCAAGCCCGTGACAATTGGTATCGGAGCGCCAATTTGCGGACGTGTCACCAATCATGGCAAGAAGTTGGTACCGAAGCTCATGGAAGCCTGGTGAAGCTTGTTGAAGCTCATGGAAGCTTGAGTTGTCGAGGAAGCTCGTTAATAGAGTTGGGAGTTGGTTGTAGAGATAATTGAAACCCTTGAGGCTCTTAAAAATTGCTTGATTGGGGCATCATGACGACAGTTCGGTTGGAAGCTCATGAGTGTTGCTTTGTAGGGGCATCACTTGAGTTTTACTGCAACTAGTCAGACAAAGTCATATTTCAACCAGAGGATACCCGTGGGTGGACACCTAAGAAACCTAGAAGGGTGTCACTGGGTTGACAAGCGACAAATGGAGGACAAATCTTGGTAAAGAGTGAATGTTGGGAGACACTAGAAGTTGCACAAGCTTTGCAAAAGTCAAGTTGCAGTCAAGTCTTGGAGGGAATAGGTGCCAAGTTGACAAACAACAGACCACAAGTTTCCAAGGCAAGTGATGGTCTAGAAGCAAAAGAACAAGTTCATGCCTAGGTAGAGCAACGACCCACAAACCTGCACTTTGCAAGTGCAAGAAATTTGGCCAAGTCCCAAAATGGGCAAGTGCACTCCTGAATAAGTGTTGGATTCATACACAGAATGTGAAGTGTCCTCGAACATTGAAGAGTTGTTCTGTGAGGAGCCTAAGGTTGGATCATTTCCAAAGTCTAGCAAGGTAAACCACATACTCGCTACACTTGAAAAGAGTGTGAAGAAGATGTCTGAAGCACTCTTCAAGCATGAAGAAGTTAGTTGTCTCGAGTAGTGAAATGGAAGGAATGCAGAAGGATTTCAACAAAGTTGTGAGCGAGTTCCAGGCTGCAACAGATGTATTGCATGCCGTGTTGCAGGAAAACATGGTGGACACGAACATGAAGCTTGAGAGGGTTGTTGAGCAACTCTAACTTTATATAAAGGATCAATATGAAACCATTGTGTTGTTGAAGTGTGCTTTGGCTAGTGGGCATATCATAAGTGCTACCATGAAGATTCACATGAAGTAGACATAACAGTTTGATAACACACAAGATGCTAATATATTGGGAAACTTTTGTTGGGATGTGGAGCAGTACTTGGAACAAATGAGTGGAAGCTTCCAAGTTAAACATTGTCGCCATGTTCCTTATCGGTACCACCAAGTTGTGGTGGAGGAAATGATCCAGGAGGATATTCAAATATCGGTCAGAATAGAAGTCTTCAAACATCAAAATAAATCTTACAAACATGTAGAGATCGTTAATATATTTTCGTCAATGCTTGTTTCACGCGAAATGACTTCCGAATGTAGAAGATATCAGGTTTTGAAGTTTTGGTAAAACTGTGCAAAATGGAGCATGAGAATCAAACCCATGACCTCCTAATCCACCCAAGCCTTCACAAAGTTACCCTCGCCAGGGCTCTCACCTGTGTTCCTTAACATCCTATGGATCTATGTTGTATTTAAGGTTGAGTTAAATATTTTTTTTAAAGTGGGGGCAGAAGGGGGGGCGAGGGTGTGGGAAGCACGGTCTTAGCCCTCGACCCCATGGTCGACACCAAGGACTTTTCCCCTATATATATATGTTGGAATTTGACCGAAATTTGCCCGTTTTTAACCCTTTTCCCGTCAAGTACGAGTAAAAATCGACCAAAGCCATTTTGTTAAACGATTGAAGTTTTTGGTAGAACATCATTTTGACGATTTAATTTTTTACGAAAACGTTATTATGTCTCTAGATTTTAACTTCTAAGCTCGGTCTATGTTACCAATGTCTACTTGGCAGTGACACCCAAATGCTACCGCCGAATCGTCACGCTTGCTCCTGCCTGCTTCCTCTGCTTGCTCGTTTCCGCCCTTCACGCCTGTTGTACCCTTCCATCCCGGCCACTCTCCCGCCTGCGTCCCCACCATCCGCCTTCCCATCCACCTTCGCGTCCCCTCATCATTTCCTCTCGGTCGCATCTTTGTCGCGCTACTCTCCATCCGCACCCACTTCAGCCACTGCTGCAACCTCCATCAACCTCCGCCCACGCAGTCTTCCATCCCAATCCCACTCTACGGTCTCCACTACCAAGCATGCTCGTCACCTGCCATTNAAAAAATGGAAAAAGTTAAAAAAATTTATTATATTAAAGAAAAAAATTAGTGGATGAAAAAAATATTAGTTTAAAAAAAAAACCAAATACAAAAAATATTTGTTAAAAAAAAAAACCAAGCCAAAAACAACATTTGTTAAAAAAAGAGACCAAATCAAAGAAGATATTAAAAATAAAAATAAATATAAAAAACAAGAATAAAGTCTCAAAAGATAGTGAAGAAATTATGAATTCTATTTATAAATCTAAATTTGGATTAAGTGTCCCTATTACGAAATAGAATTCCAATATCCGACAATTTTTAAGAATGGAAATCACTCATGCCCAATATGTGGTAAATATTTTATTATGAAAGATTATCAAGGTAACTCACAGTTGCAATTTCAAGAACTTGAAAGTGAATTAGGATACTACAAGGAAAACAATAACAAATTACAATTTATAAATGACAAGGAAAAGTATTTTAATGATTTAATGAATACCAAATTGAAAGATCATATTCGGGAGTCCACCAAACAAACTAAAGAATTTGAAATTGCGAGAAATAAATTTGACAATGACATACAAGAGCGCGATGAAGAGACCCCTTGTCTAAAAAATCACAATAAGAAATTGCTGCTTCAAATCAAGAAGGCAAAGGATAAAGTTCAATGCAGACAAAAGTTACAAGAGAAGATTCAAGCTCTCCAACGAAAATCAATGAAAAAAGACGAAGAAAATTCCAGCCTAAAGAAGGTTAATCAAGAACCAAAGGAACAAAACGAAAAGTTAAAAGAGGACAAAAAGTCTCAAGACAACATATTCAAGAAGATTCAGAGTAATAACAAATTACTGGAGAAGAAAGTAGCACAAATCCAAAAAGAAACATCTAGACTTTCTAGAAAACAAATTCAAGTTGAGGAAAAAGAAATAAATACAAACTCAGTATCCATCACAGTTCAAAAGGAAGTCAATCCCGTAGAAAAACAAACAACAAAAACTCTTTATCGACACCTCAATTATAAACACCATTTTGACCAACGACAGGGTCAAAATGAAAATGCACAGAAGAGTTATGTTGTCAGACAAACAAAAACATCAAATCAACATATCAAGCACCAAACGAGAAGAACCAACCCACAAAGCCATCAAATAGCTCCGATGAAGATAGATCTCGAATGGACCACATCAACGACGATGCGACATTTCTTCTTTGGAATTCGTAACTTGTATCGTCTCATTTCATCAAGTGTCGCAAATACTAAAAGAAAGGCTCTAGAGATGATTGCTCAAGAAAAAAATTAGACATAAGCCTTGTCTTCTCTATGCTTTGAGGACAAAGCTTCTCTAATGGGAAGGCAATGTTGCATAAAAAATTATATAACATACCATAAATAATAATATTAAATATTAATGATAATTATTAATATTAATATAAATTAATATTATTAATTATTAATTATTAAATAAGAAGTAATTAATTAACTACTTATGAAAAGTCAAAAGACATGACTTGTATTTTAAAAAGCATCAAATGTCTTATAAAGTCCAAGGCAATATAATTTATCACTTATCTTATCAAATATAATTTATTATTCATGCATGGATTATTAATTTTATTTACATTGGGTTTTCCCGGAAGAAACAGAGTTTCTATGTTCTATGTAACATTGGTCACACTTATAGTAGAACAATTTTTTACAAGTTCTTTGTTTTTTTATGTGGTCATTAAAGTTAACAATCTCTTAACAACTAAGTCACCTGACACGGGGACACGGGGATTCAAGTGTCCGACACGGACACGGTGACCCCGGGAATTAGGACATGTCGGACACGTTATATATATATTTAAAAAAAAAATTATATATATTAAAATTTAAAAATATAGACATCTAGCTCCAAATTTTTACAAATATTCAATATAAATTAGAATCAAGGCTTCAAATCTTCTTCACCTGCAAAACCAAAAAGTCTTTGAGCTCTCCCAACATTTGCAAATGACAAAATATAATTGAAAATTCGTTTTTAAAGAGGGCCCAACCAACTTTTTTTTGGTTCGAGTATCCTATTTTTGGGACGCGTAGTGACAGTCATAGGACATGAGTGTCTAAACACAGGACACGCTGCAGAGAGGTGTCGGACACGCTTTGTCAGCATGTTCGTGTCCGACACGCGGACACGAGACACATAGCCCAAAACTAGCGTGTCCGATTTCTTAGCATAACAATTGTTCTAGGGATTAATACCAAGGAACTAGCAAGCATTTGATGTCATTTAATAGATAACAATGTTCTTAACAAATTTAAGAGAACAATATAAAACTCATGTTTTAAAATAAAGCATGGCTTTGATAATATGTCCTCTTGTAAGTGAGAATATATCTCCTCTAAATCATTGACCTTATTTAATTTAATTATTATTTTGCAAATGACATTGTGAATGATGGAATAACAATAGAATCTTAGGTTTTCTAAACATAATATAATATTTATAGAAACATGGTTGAGAAAGATTGAGGAACAAAAAAGAGACAATTTCTTAATTTAAAAAAATTTCACTCATATAAAAAAACTTGAAAATGCTAATGAAAGTTTTAAATACAAAATGCATGTCATATTGCAGATTGGAAAAATTTAACAAGAAGAAATAAAGGGAATAGTTAAACAAATCATGGTAATAGGTATACAATCCTTGAATACAATTATTTCTAAGTTCTAACCCAATGATGAATCAACAATTCAACAAGGTATTGTAATTGGAACCACAATAATTTTTTTAGGAAAAGCAAGTACATGAATAAAAATTGCAATGTATCAATAAGATACTATAAAAAAAGGATGGCATATCTCATCTAAGGAACCAAAACCAAAGTCTAGTTTCAAAATTGAAAAGAAAGAAAAGGCCTCATTCTAAAGTTGAACTACAATCCTCGACAAAAAAACATCCATTCATTTGATTCTTCATGTGTGTTTTATCGATACTAATAAAAAAATATTGGTTTACATTGAATATTTGACCACAATATTGATACACCATCTACAGTTAACACTAAGCATCATAAAATTGTAATAAAAAAACATCTTACAATAAAACCTTATCGTAATCTCAACTATGAAAACAGAAACCTATCTATTTAATTAAATGACATTCACATAATTTTGTACAAAGAGGATATTATGATTATTTTGCAAAATATAATAATTTAAGTGCAGCTTCCTTTCAAAGACATTTGGAGTCATAATTAGTGAAGTTATATGATCTCATTGACAAAATTATTAAACAGTTTGATTGGTAGGATTTAATGTGTTTCTAATGTGTTGGTAGAATTTTGAATTTCAACGATTTCTGTCTTTTCATATGCTTCAAGGATAAAGCATAAACGATATGTTCTACTCTCCTCGTATGCTTCATGAATAAAGCATAACAAAAAAATGGCAGTTTGTACATACCAATGATATTAAAAATATATAATAATAATAATATTAATTATTTGTTAAACTTTAATCATTTTATTTAGGGTTATGTCTCTTCCTTGTACTCATATAATTATGATATATTTCACAGTATAAATCATTTGTAATTTATTTTCTATATATTCAAAATTTTATTCATTGTATTTGTACCTATATGATCTTGGCTATAAACATGTGTTCGCATGTACAAGTTGCAATGCCTATACTAAGATATCACTTCACTAGCTTCTTTGTGAATGGAGTCTTTGTTACATAAATAAAATGTTCGCATATATCAATATTTGACATTTGACTAAGCTATAATTTTAAATTAAATGAATAGGATAATGACTAACAAAAAAAAATGCAACCTACAACCCAAAGCAAATGGCTCACTAATCTAAAAATGTTTAGAATATATTTTTTTTATTATGAGCTTGGAAAAGAAAACCTATGACCAAAACTCAATATCTTTCGAGAAAAATGTGACTATTAACAAATTTATCTGAAATTAATACGATTTAATGGTAATTAAACTCATTTAAATACATATCATTATGGATATAACAAACTTATTCTTTTAATCCATAACATATTATTTGTTGACTTTAACTTCATCTAAAATAGTGTAAAAACTTTAAATTTTAAAAATAATTATTAAAAAAAGCAATATATATAAAATATGAATATCAATAAATTTAAATAACACTCAATATCTTTCGAGAAAAATGTGACTATTAACAAATTTATCTGAAATTAATACGATTTAATGGTAATTAAACTCATTTAAATACATATCATTATGGATATAACAAACTTATTCTTTTAATCCATAACATATTATTTGTTGACTTTAACTGTAAAAACTTTGAATTTTAAAAATAATTATTAAAAAAGCAATATATATAAAATATGAATATTAATAAATTTAACTTAATCAAAATGCTTAGAATAATTTTTTTTTGATTATGAGCCTTAGAGAAAACCTATAACAAACACATGTCTTTAAAAAAATGTGACTATTAACAAATTTATCCAAAATTAATACCATTTAATGGTAATTAATCCCATTTAAATACATATTATTATGGACATAACAAACTTATTCTTTTAATCACGTATTATGTATATTGTTAACTTTAAATTAATTAATATATATATATATATATATATATATATATATAACTTAAATTGAATTTTAAAAATTATTATTAAAAAATATAACTCAACAAATTTATCTTAAATTAGTAATTAAATTCATTTATATACTGAAATAACAAATCATCTAACAGTGTAAAAACTTTGAATTTTAAAACTAATTAATTAAAAAAAATATTAAATATATCACAAAAGTTGACAAGGGTCAATAAGAAATGCCCCACCTGATAGATTCAAAGTATGGGCACTCAATCTTTCCTTTATAGCTATTTAATATCCCTTTGAACATTATGTTTTGATTCCAGTCAGTAACATCCTATGTTTGTGATTCTATTAGTAGAATATGATCATATCAAGACATTGTCTCAAGGAAAACTGAATAGAGGTAAAATTATCATATTAAAATATTCACTTTTGGTTTATTACCACGGCTTTCTATGACCTTCGTACTCAGCACAACTGGTATCGTTTTTGCGTAATTCAAATATATCTCTGAAAACCATAAGCGAAATCCAATAGATCTATAAATTAATGAAACTAAAGCGGAGATTTGAATTTTCAGACTGCTGTAATCACATCACAATGAACTTTCTCGGCGACATAGATGGAAATTTGTCAACCAATTTCAGTCCAGCGGTCGGTGCTGAATTTGCACTTTTTCATTAGATTAACCGCTCAAGAGAAGAACCACAAACATAACAAATATTAACATAAGATACGAAAAGGCAAAATGATATTCTTTTGGCCGAACCCCATTTACCCTTGGGCATCATTTCAAATGGCTCTGAAAATTATGAAGATTACTTGCATGGCCTATAAGGCAAAACTCACAAGAAATGAGGCTTCTTGGAAACTTTATTTGCATGTCATCTCATCTCATCTGCTATGAATATTGCCAACACACTAAGTAAAGTGCACAGAAAAAAAAATTCATTAGCTAAACTATCCTCTTGGGGACTTCCTCCCATAAATCAACACCATCATAAAATCCTCTGCGTAAGGGCTACTTCTGCCTGAACTGAATTTCGCAAGAGCCTTTTCACGATCCACATGCTGTATGGAAGACAGCCGGTCTGATGAAGCAGCATATTTTATCCAGAACTCAACAAGACTGTACAGGGATAAGCTTGGAACAATAGGCTGGTCGCAACAAGTTATTTCAACCTACAGAACAATACCCATGACAGTAAAGATATAAATGAATGAGAAACAATAGGAAACATAGACCAAGACTTCAAACAATTAAAATCGAATATGGTATTCAACATTTACATAGAGTAAGTATGCTCTAAAGGCCACCTCGTTCAGCCATATAAAATTATGAAAGTTCAATAAGAAATAATGATAAAACCTTTTACAGCATCCCATTAAGAGATTCTGTTTAGAGTAATCAAAATATTATTAAGTTGGTATAACCAAATCTAAGCCATGAAAGTATCTATCCGGGTATTTAGAGACAAGCTCAGATAGTAATCTCAGGCAGACAGAAACGTTTAAACCTTTTTTCAAGTGAAATGTTCAACCTGTAAATTCTAAGATTTGTCTGTGATTTGCTCCAAACAAAACCTTGAAAATACAATTTCCATTCAGATAATGGAAAATTAACAGCAATTATATATTTGGAAGAGATGGTTTGCTCAGAATGTTCCATTTGTTCTCTTTGCTCCCTAGAAAATAGCTGTACCACCTTGCCGGGTTGCAGATATTAAACTGCCAAGAATGCACATCACAAAGCACTGCCAAATGTTCAGTGTGTTTGTAACCAGCTTATTTTTAATAAATATTTAGATAGAAGCATGTACCAATACTTGAACATGACCCTAAGATAAAACCCTAATGTGATGACTTGAAGGACTTAGGTTTCGAGATTAGTCCAAAGTGTTTACACCATGTTTGGGGGTGCTTCATGTGATTTTGGGTACATGGTGTATGTTCTGCACTTGGATGGTCCATGATGGACTTACACATGGGAGATGGTCTATGATGGATTTCCACATTGGAGATGACTTACTCAATGGTTGCTTGACATCGGTTGGGTGCTTGCAAAATATTCTTCCCTAAGGTGATGCAAATCTTGTAAGAACTTTGGCGACATTCTAAATGATGATCAAATGGAGATGGTTGCTTGCTTGGAGAATGCCCTGCTTAGGAAGAGAAATGTTTTGCATCTTGGAGGAGGGATTGGGCCCTAGACAGCACAAGGTAGCTTCGATGTTTGCATGAGGCTTGGAGTTGGCTTGGGGACATCTGGATTGTGATAGTGTTCATACAGGGGAGCGGACACAATGGAGTACATGACTTAGAAGGATTGATGGAGTCTTTGGAGGCCTTTAAGCTTGTAGGATCATTGGACACACCTCGTGGAGTGCCCTTGCATTTAGAGAATTGCTTGTGGACATCACCTTGGAACTTGACATGTGTACTCTTAGAGTGTAGTGCTCCATCTGTTATTTTAGTTTGATTGTAGGGGCATTGGCCCACATATGTATTGTTGGACCCTCACCTCTTGTTACCTTTCAAACTCTCACTAGAGCTATAAAAGTCCCAACCACAAAGTGAAACCCTAGGGGCAACTTAGAAAGACTGCCCACTGTCACCTCAAAGTAATTTCCCTCTATTAAGGCCGGTTCTCCTCCGACACATGGGGGGTTCCCTGAACAAACTAAGTCCAGCAAAGGCATAACAGATGGAAATGTTGTCTAGGACTTGGGATAAATCTGCTTTCTAGTAAAATTACAGAAGTAAAGTCCAGATTCATAAAACAGAAAGTAAATGATTGATTTTTAATGTTAACAGGTGGTTGAAAGGGGGGACAAGTGCCTGGTTCCAAATTGGGAAATGGAGTTAATAGGGAAAACATAGAGGGCTGTTTTGACAAAGTTAGGACAAACTGAGCAGAAAATAGCATGCTACAGCAAGCCTAAAGTGGCTGGAAATAAATCCAGAAAATTACTATGGAAAGGCTCTATGAGAGATGCACCATGTTAAACCGTACAACAACTCCTAAGACGCTAGGGCCTCACCAGGTTAAACCATGTCTCAAACTGGAAATGACCGGGTCCGTACATAAACGGCCGGTTTATGACCGGTTCCATACATAATTGTACAACAACACTTAAGAGGGTATTTTTAAATTAAAAAAACAGAAAAATTGGTTGAGTGGGGAAGGTTCTAGTGAAATATGCTCAGTATGGCACATAGCAAGAGCCTTTTTTGCAAATTTGTGTATAATGGTTTGGACTCACATGGTTGCACATGAATATACATATATAATTTTTCAAAATTTAAGTATTTTTTGTATTTTTGGTGGACCGGTTTTGTGATCCAGTTTTCTTCCCGGTTCTGGCTTTTAAGGTCATCTGGTTCGACCACCGGTTTGGTTTTTGTAACCTTGGTCCAAATGGATAGGTACAAAGAAGAGGGGGTCAACCACATTGGGTAATGAGTCTATGACATAAATCTACATCATTAGAGGAAAATTGCTTTTAAAGGATAACATCTAGATTTTAGGTCAAAATGATTAAGCCAATCAAAACCCTTAAAAAATCATAAGAGGTGCATGTCTTAAGTAGTTTTTATTATATATTTTGGCGACGGGTGGAATTTTTTACTAATATAATTTGTCTACCCTAAGCATGATTCCTGCCCAGGTTGCCCGAAATTGTCTTGGATATCTAAAATGAATTTAATGTACTAATTTATTTTCAAGTAGTTTTAATAAATGAAAGATAGTGTATTGAGGTGACATTAATGCATTGGCACACTTTTCATTACTAACATCAATTAAATATAATAAATTATAAAATATAGTATTATATAACATAATATAACTCAGTGTTGCAAACATCGGCGCGACAAAAAAATCGGCAGGGTTAGTTGCCGCCTAAAACACACTTGACAGTGGAAAAGATCTCCTACTACTAGATGAGTTTAGAACCCAATGTCACATCGATTCCTAACTCCTCCCTTTAGACCCAACTCCTAAAAAGATCAAGGGGGGTAGTCCCTATTTACTATGTTTCAAAGGTTGTGTTTTAGGAGTTAAACGATGATTAGATTAATTTAAGCTTTATGGCAATCAATCATGCAAAAATGCAATAATTTCAAATGACAGGGAAATCTTTCTTTCTTTGTAAACCAAATATAATTGCAAGAGAAATATAGTATTACTAAACTAGTGTCTGCCTGAATCAGGCTATGGAGTCACAAGCAAAGATTACAATGAAATTGTCAAAATGCACAAATTGTTCTAAAACATTCGTTCACCACAATAATCAAAAGACCACATTCATCAAATGTAAAATACTTTAAGCAAATGAACTAAAGTGTACGAGATGAGCTTGAAGTAGAACTAAACCAAATAAACACTAATTGCAATAGTAAATAAAATGAAAGATCATGATGCTGTGCAAGTGGTCCAATAGATTTTAATTTATTTTAAGGTCTTTCTTCAACTTAGGGGATTAATGTGTTTGCATAAGAAAATAAACCAACTAACTAATGTGTCTACCTCCAACCATTATCTCTCAATTGAGAGAAACTGTTGGGTATTCAACAAGAGAGCATAAGGCTCCCTCCTAGCTCCACAAGTCAATCCCAAAAACTAGTGCCACGAGGCCTCCAACGACCTCTACCCCTTTAGCTCCACACGTTAATCCTCTTTTTTCAATCTTGCAATAATGGATTGAAATGCCTATTATTCTAGCCAACTTGAATCTTATTCCTTTCTTGTCACCCAGGGCCGGACCAATTGACAAGGGGGGTGAATACAAGGCAAAGCTTGGGGCAAGGTTTGTTTTAAATGAAATGAAGAATTTAACAATTATTAACAATGTAGCACGATATTGCAAGGATGTCATAGTCAAATCGCTTGCAAGGTGTGGGCAAATAAAAATAAAAATAGAAAGATACAAGCCAACACGATTTCGGAAGGATGGCAAAGCCAAATCAATTGCAAGGTGTGGGCAAATGAAAATAACAAAAATAGAGCGCTAGCCGACACGGTTTTGCAAGGATGGCGTAGCCAAATCACTTGCAATGTGTGGACAAAAATAAAGAAGAAAATAAAAACAAAATAAAACTCTAGTCTCTAACTAATCTAAACCCACGCCAATCAACAATTGGTTATACAAAGGTGGGCAAGCCCAACTGCTTTTGCTAGCAATGGATGACAAATAATTGAAACTCGATTATACTGAAAATGCAAAGCAATAAATTAACTCCAAGAGACCTTCTTGGACTTGTTACAAAGGCTGAAATTTCAACATAAAGAAAGAGAAGAAAGAAGGGGGAAAAATAGTGTTTTCACCCCTTTCTTGTGATGGCCTTGAAGCTCTTCCTTTGGGATAGCCTTTGCACCCTTATAGGGCTAAAATTTGATAGAGTTTTTATTTGTTTTGTCACCAACCTGCTAAAAACCAACAAGCAAAAAATGATAAAATGTGCCCAAAATCACTTTGGGGAAGTTAATATGTTAATGCAATATATGTACAAAATTTACACAAAGTTGCAAAATGAATAATTTTGAAAGAACTTGAGTATTAAATGGTTAACATCAGATTTGAAATACTCAACAAACTAAAATTAAAATGCAGAAATTTGTATGTAAATACAGAGAAAATTGGTTCTTTGTTCTTCAAGAAGTGAAGCAATGGGGCATCCAAGTGAGGAATCCCACTCTTCAATCCAAATAACTTGCAACTTATAAGGTTTTCACTACACAACTACTAGAAAGTGAGAATCAATAATGAGCAAAGAAATTATAAACTTTAAACTAGAAATATATGAACTTCTTTTGCTACAAGAATGAAAACTCAAAATTTATGGTATACAAATACCATAAATCTTACGAAAGCAAATTAGTATGCTTCCTTGGCCAATAAAACTTGTGTAGCTCCTTAAGCATGGCAGCAAATCGTCAATGGGAACAATGGACACAAGATTCCTCCAAAGATTTTGATTACCAAAGACAAATGGCTGAAAATTACAATGGCCCAAGTCACCTTAGGAACATAATATAACACTTACAAACTTAATTTTCCCCTTCTAAGTGACTTTAGGCACTTTTCCAAAATTTGGCTTACTAATTAATTGCCAATTTAGCTGATTTCCTTGACTGACTTTGGAAATTGTGACCAAAACCAATGTTACAAACATCGCCGACCTTAGGAACATAATATAACATTTAGAAACTTAATTTTCCCCTTCTAAGTGACTTTAGGCACTTTTTCAAAATTTGGCTTGCTAATTAATTGCCAATTTACCTGATTTCCTTGACTGACTTTGGAAAATGTGACCAAAACCAATGTTACAAACATCGTTGATATATCGGCAATATCACAATATATCGCGATGTTAACTCACAGGCAATATATCGCCCCGATATTTTCCCTGATTTTTTAGCGATTTTTTCCCAATTTTATCGCAATATTTGTCGATTTTTTCTAATATATCGCGATATTTGTCGATTTTTTCTAATATATCGCGATATTTGCCGATTTTTTCGATATATTTGTTGATTTTATGACAATATTTGCCGATTTTTTCAAATATATTGTGATTTTTTTGAATTTTTGTTTTTTTAATATTTTTATTTTTTTATTTTGCCAATATATTGTCGATGTTTGTCGACATTTTCGCTGATAAATCCGATAATTTCTTTTTGGACCCTCGGCGATATATTCGTCGACACAATATTTGTAACATTTACCAAAACCTTAGCAAGACTTGTCTGAATGACTTCAAACTTTGCCCAAGGGTATAGGGGGTCTCATGCCATTGATTTTGAGTACCCATACCCCAATTCGTGGGCATTAGATGGCATTAAACCCTTTTTTTATTACAACATTTTTATGTTGAGGGACATTTTTTAATTACCAAAAATTAAAATATCACAGGTAAAAACTTAACAAAGTTCCGCAAGACTCGGGATAGTGTCTAGCATGGTTACATAGAACATTCCTACGCCTTAGTCGCTTTGTGGACTCGATCATTAAAACGCCTTTCACCACTTTGAAGGTATTTTTGGGTGAAAAACTTAGATAATTAAAATCAATAAAAATGAATTTTCATTATCCAAGGGAAAAAACACTCGATGAAAGGAATTCCCTAATGATAAAGTCCCAGGTAACCAAGATATACAAAAACTAGACCTTTATGCTGACATATCATTACAATATCCCCCACAGGGGTGCGGAAATTTCATGGAGAAAAGATAAAAAGAAGAGTTGCCTCGCTTGAACAAATTTTATAAGGTACTTCTTTCTTATCTTCAATGCACATGGTACATGGTTGGCCATCTAGTTACTTAGGTGGTCAACATTCTGGCTCCAACTGTGGGATGTGTGCTTGATCTGGTCTTCAAGCAAGGAGAAGATACGAGAACTCCAAAATCTTTGGTTCTTATAATCTGTAAAAACATCTCAACTTGACAAGAAAACCTTGGTTACAAGAGTTCTATGAAAAATTCCAATGAACCATAGGTTGCTTTATTAGAAACTAAAAGAAACCTAAATACAGAAAAAAATGCAGAAAGTAAATGCTCACTTTAAGGAGCTTATTTTCCTACTCTAAGCAAAATAAAATAACATCTTAGGTAAAATTAAATATCCAATGCAACCACCAAAGCATTTTATCAACCTTAAAAAAATTTGTCTTGCTGTTGGTTACCATCCAAAGCAAGGACACATATATTAAGAAATTCAAACCTGCATGATGATCCAGAATGGGCGTGCAAGATGGGGAATCATAAGCATGGATAATGTGATCAAACTGCTTCCCAAACTTACAGGTTTTCCTGTAAGCTTCTTCTATCCAATATTGGATAGTACTAATGTATGCATTTGTCTGATGAGGCACTTCGACTATTTCATCACACTGTTCAACAAGGCTTATCGAATGATAATTCTCTGTATAAGTCCCAAGCTACTCCAAATCATAAGGCACCTATGTACGTGAATATGAAAGTTGGGACCGTTCTTCAATTAATTGCACCCAATCTAGATCTTCGTTGTAGTCTTTCTCCAAGTCTTTATTACCGATACTTGTGTACGGTTCTGAATGACACGACTCTGAATAATCATATAGAAAATTTGAACATTCACCTTCCATACCAAGATGCCCCAAAGTTTCAAGATCTACACTCCCTTCTCTAGGCATGTCATAGATGGGATTCTCAAAAAGATTTTCAAAAGTCTCATATATTTGATTTTCAATAAAAGTCCAACAGTCATCATTCTCATTTACGTCAATTGCGAGAGAGTCTTCATCGCTAGTATCGCATTCCTGAATATAACTAACCTTCTCATGTTCACAATGATCCTCCTTAGAATTTTTGGTTTCAAAGATATTACAAGCAGTAAAACATTCCAAAACTTCATCCATAAGTGGTGAACATGGAGGGGTGTCATCATACACATTACAAACTTCATGAATTCTTCATAAGTTTCATTATAAGCCTCTATAATGGTTTCTTCTTGAGGTGGGTCTGGGATGCAAATGTGATCATCATTACTGAAATAATCATGAAAGATCACCAATCTTCAATATTTTCTGTTGAGGGGTCATGAGGAGGATCTTCAACAATGTCTGAATTTTGATAAACTTCGTCATTGAGATCATCATGGAGGCGTTGCTCCATTTGTTCTCTTATCCTTTTTAGTTGGTCAAAGGCCTTCTCTAAAGCAATCGTCATATCTTCTTCACCATTATGCCACCTCTTAAAAAATATTCCAAGAAATTTTCAAGGTACATAATGCTTTTATTAGGAAGACCATAATACCACATCCAAGCATCCTCACTTAGTGTACTAACAAATGCCCACATCTTACTTCCTTCATGAAGTATGTTGACATCATTTAGCAAAAATTAAAGAAAATCTATGATGTGACTGACAGTTGAATCACCATTTCCAAAAAAAATAGGAAGCATAACATTTCCCTCCTTTGAAAAACATGGCTCATGGTTTGGAAAGCCCGGGACGCTTGAGAAGTCAAAGGGAGGATATGCATTTGAAATTTCTACTTTGGATTCTTCGTCATCCATAATGGTTACTAATAGCACATATTTGAGTTATTCATGCATTTCTAACTGGAGTGGAGCTATCAACAATGGGCTCATCTACACAATCAATCTCAACAATTTTATGAGAAACAGGGTTTTATCCCTTCAATGGAGTCGCCATGTGAGAAGAAAAATATGCATTATAAATTTCTCACAAAAAACTATTTTTGGTTTTAATCAATCTCAACAATTTTATGAGAAACAGGGTTTTATCCCTTCAATGGAGTCGCCATGTGAGAAGAAAAATATGCATTATAAATTTCTCACAAAAAACTATTTTTGGTTTTCTTGTAAATTACAAAATAAAAAGGTTAGTGGAGTCGCTAGATAAATAATAAAGATCTACTCTAAACATTCATCAAACAAAGAAAAAGCCAAAAGGAAAGAAAAGTCGTACTCCAAGAACAAAAAGACTTGTCCCCGGCAGCGACGCCAAAAATGTTGTTCCCTAAAACACACTTGATCGTAGAAAAATATTCCAGCCACTAGGTGTGTTCCCGAGGGCAACTATGAGTTTAGAACCCAATGTCACCTCGATTCCTAACTCCTTCGTTTAAACCCAACTCCTAAAAAGGTCAAGGGGGGTAGTCCCTCTCTACTAGTTTCAAAGGTTGTGTTTTAGGAGTTAAAAGATGATTAGATTAATTTAAGCTTTATGGCAATCAATCATGCAAAAATGCAATAATTTCAAATGACAGGCAAATCTTTCTTTGTTCGTAAACCAAATATAATTGCAAGAGAAATATAGTATTTCTAAACCAGTGCACACCTAAATTGGGCTATGGAGTCACAAGCAAAGATTACAATGAAATTTCCAAAATGCACAAATTGCTCTAAAACATTCGTTCACCACAATAATCAAAAGACCACATTCATCAAGTGTAAAATACTTTAAGCAAATGAACTAAAGTGTACGAGATGAGCTTGAACTAGAACTAAAGTAAATAAACACTGACTGCAATAGTAAATAAAATGAAAGATTGTGATGTTGTGCAAGTAGTCCAATAGATTTTAATTTATTTTAAGGTCATTCTTCAACTTAGGGGATTAATGTGTTTGCATGAGAAAATAAACCAACTAACTAATGTGTCTACCTCCAACCCTTATCCCTCAACTCAGACAAACTGTTGGGTGCTCAACAAGAGAGCACAAGGCTCCCTCCTAGCTCCACAAGTCAGTCTCAAATACTAGCCGAGTGCTCAACAAGAGGACACAAAGTGCCACGAGGCCCCCAACGACCTTGACCTCTCTAGCTTCACACGCTAATCCTCTTTTCTCAATCTTGCAATAATGGATTAAAATGCATATTATTCTAGCCAACTCGAATTTTCTCCCTTTCTTGTCACCCAGGGTCGAACCAACCGACAAAGAGAGTGAATACAGGGAGAAGATTGGGGCAAGGTTTATTTTAAACGAAATGAAGAATTTAACAATTATTAACAATGCAAGCCAACACGATATTGCAAAGATGGCATAGCCAAATCACTTGCAAGGTGTGGGAAAATAAAAATAAAAATAGAAAGATACAAGCCAACACGATTTCGAAAAGATGGCAAAGTCAAATCACTTGCAAGGTGTGGACAAATGAAAATAACAAAAATAGAACGCTAGCTGACACAATTTTGCAAGGATGACATCGAATAAAGAAGAAAATAAAAACAAAATAAAACTCTAACTAATCTAAACCCACGACAATCAACAATTGCTTATGCAAAGGTGGGCAAGCCCAACTTCTTTTGCTAGCAATGGATGTCAAATAAATGAAACTCGATTGTACTGAAAATGCAAAGCAAGGAATTAACTCTAAGAGACCTTCTTGGACTTGTTACAAAGGCTAGAATTTCAACATAAAGAAAGAGTAGAAAGAAGTGGAAAAAATAGTGTTTTCACCCCTTTCTTGTGATGGCCTTGAAGCTCTTCCTTTGGGGTAGCCTTTGCACCTTTCTATGGCTGAAATTTGGTAGAGTTTTGCCTTGTTTTGTCACCAACTTGCTAAAAACCAGCAAACAGAAAATGATAAAATGTGCCCAAAACCACTTTGAAGAAGTTAGTATGTTAATGCAATATATATATACAAAATTTACACAAAGTTGCAAAATGAATAATTTTGAAAGAACTTGAGTATAAAATGGTTAAAATCATATTTGAAACACTCAGCAAGCTAAAATTAAAATGTAGAAATTTGTATGCAAAGAAAGAGAAAATTGGTCCTTTGTTCTTCAAGAAGTGAAGCAATGGAGCATCTAACCGAAGAATCTCACTCTTCAATCCAAATAACCTGCAACTTATAAGATTTTCACCACACAACTAATAGAAGGTGAGAATTAAATATTGAGCAAAGAAATCATAAACTTCAAACTAGAAAATATATGTACTTCTTTTGCTACAAGAATGAAAACTCACAAAATTTAGAGAATACGAATACCATAAATCTTACCAAAGCAAATTAGTATGCTTCCTTGGCCAACCAAACTTGTGTAGCTCCTTAAGCATGGAAGCAAATCATCAATTGGAACACTGAACACACGATTCCTCCAAAGATTTTGATTACCAAAGCCAAAAGGCTGAAAATTACAATGGCCCAAGCAAGAGAAAGAGCAAGAGAGCAATAGGGAAAGAATGAGCAAGAGGATGAAAGAGTGTGGGTGTGTGAGTAACTCAAATGAGGAGGGGAAGCCTCCTTAAATAGGAAATGAGTGAGGAGAGAACCCAAGTGCATGCAAGCCACTTGTCAAAATGAGAGAGTGGGAGTTCAAAGAGGGGAACCTCTTCTCTTTGGGGCACCCCCTAGGGTGAGAAATCAAATAGAAATGGGGGAGAAATCCCCCTCTAATATTTTTAATCTTCATTCTAGGCCCAAACGAGGGGACCACCAAAGTGGAACCCCTTACTTTGGCATATTTACAATTATCTCAATTTCCATGAAGAGGGAGAGTGGCCCCACTTTGGCAACATCTTCATTTTTGTGAAATACTTGTAGGGTGGGGGGGGGGTCTTCTAAATTCACCTTAGGAACATAATATAACACTTAAAAACTTAATTTTCCCCTTCTAAGTGACTTTAGGCACTTTTCCAAAATTTGACTTGCTAATTAATTGCCAATTTTCCTTATTTCCTTCACTGACTTTGAAAAATGCGACCAAAACCTTAGCAAGACTTGTCTGAATGACTTCAAACTTTGCCCAAGGATCTAGGGGGACTCATGCCATTGATTTTGAGTACCCATACCCCAATTTCTGGGCATTAGATGCCATTAAACCCTCTTTTTATTACAATATTTTTAAGTTGAGGGACATTTTTTAATCACCAAAAATAAAAAAATCCTAGGTAAAACCTAACAAAATTCCGCAAGACTCTGGATAATGTCTAGCATGGTTACATATAACATTTCTAGGCCTTGGTCGCCCCGTGGACTCGATCATTAGAACGCCTTTCACCACTTTGGAGGTATTTAAGAGAAAAAATACTCGATGAAAGGACTTCCCTAATGATAAAGTCCTAGGTAACCAAGTTATACAAAAACTAGACCTTTATGCTGGCATATCATTACAATATCCCCCGCAAGGGTGCAGAAATTTCATGGAGAAAAGATAAGAAGAAGAGTTGCCTCGCTTGAACAAATTTTATTAGGTACTTCTTTCTTATCTTCAATGCACATGGTTGGCCACCTAGTTGGTTAGGTGGTCAACAACATCCAGGAAACATCTTTCGGTATATCTCGACAAAACATCGACAAACATCGAGTAAAAATCGACAAACTTAAAAAATAGAAAATTATTTATTTTTTTAAATTTTTAAACATCTAAAGCAACAATAACATCAAATAAACACATTGCCACATGAATATGGAAAGAAAACCGATATATACGATATATAAAATGTCTAGAGATACATCAAACATAAAAAAAAGATCATGTCCCTGAACTCTGAGTCATAAAAAATATAACAAATGTATCTCATGATCTTCATAATGACTCACGAGTCATCTAAAATGAAATAAAGTAAATAAACTATTGATTCACTCTACACCTTTTACAGGAAAAGGTAATCGCTGTGAAATGGCCATTCCTCTAGAACTAGAAGTAGGTGCCCTTGAGGCTTGTGGGCCTTGTACTGGACTCTGACGTCCTCTAGAAGAAGACCCTGCAAAATGGTGTCCTCTAGAAACTGGAGAAGGTGGCCGAAACTGATGTCCTAAAGAATGAGAAGATCGAGGAGGTAGTCCTGCTCCTCTACCAGTACTAGTGCTACCACCGGGTCTATCTCCCTCTAACTCTGACTGTGACACACTCCTAGACTCTGTGTGAAAGTCCTATGGAACTAGAACATGCTCATCCAAAGCCTTTGTATGAATATCATCACCATGATCACTATCAGTATCATGATCATCCTCTAGCCAATCAAGGGCTACCTCCATAATAGGCTCCTCACACTCTGTCCTCCATGCAGCAGTGGTGTCAATCTCATCCACTGAAATGGTCGTTGCATCAACTTTTCTCTCATACTGCTTCACCCACAACCTGAGATTGTAGTGGACGTAGGCCACATCATTAAGGCGTTGAGTATTCAACCTGTAGGAGGATCATAAATATTAAATATTAAATTCATAATTTATAAATTATAATACATAAATTAGAAGGTAAAGTGGCATAAATCTATAAATTAAAATTTAATAATTTATATTATATAATGAATTTGAAATTCTCTAACCTATTACACTTTTTGGAGTGTACTTTTTCAAATACACTCCAGTTGCACTCGCAACCAAAAAAGCTACATGTTTGGTTGAACACTTGAATGGAAATCCTCTGTAGAATAGGTACGCAACCACCATAGTTCTCCCACCAGGTATCTACAATGAAATTATGAATAAAATTAACATGAGAAACGGCAATAAAATTTAAACTAAGAATTAAAAAGAGAAATGAAATTTTAAACTTGAAAGTTGAAAGTTGAAACTAGGTGAAGCTTACTTGGCATTAGGTTGGTCCTATCATTTATTGTTATATCATACCCAAATAATCCTATGGATCTCTTATACATTTCCAAATCTTGGGAAAACTGTGTACGCTCAGTTGCACCAGGTACCATCCTCTCGACACACTCATAGAATCTCAACATAACCTCTCCATCAAATCTAAAGCCATAGGAGTAAGCAAATGCAGGGTTGATGTATAACCTTGCAGCATGAATGGGGCGATGGAGTGTGTGGTTCCATTGCACATCAATCACCGCCCATATCATTTGTTGTCTCTCTTGCCCTTGGTCTCCCTTGTCCTCATAATAAGCACAGATGGATTCTTTAGCCCTATCCATGGCCTCATATAGGTAGCCCATTGCGGGCTTCTCTCCATTAACCAAGCGGAAAACCCTTACCAAAGGAGGTTTGGTGATGGTGCACACCTCCTTCACCGCACCCCAAAACCTCTCATCATCTGCAACTAACCTGAATGTGGCTTTCCCCTCTGGTTTATTGCTAAATGATAAAACATGCCACTCAAGTGAAAAGAACATCCCCTGCAAGTCCCACATAGAACTCAAGAGATAAGATAAGATAAGATAATTTTATTTATGTCCAACTAATGACCACTGAAGGAAGGACACACCAACTGTTTGTCACCTGTGAACCTTCTCATTAAGCTAAGCATCATTGCATGGTTGTATATGAATTTTGTGATGCTCTATGTTGAATCAATAGTATCCTTGATCCAATCAATCTTGCCTAAATCCTCTAACATCAAATCAAGGCAATGGACAGCACAAGGAGTCCATAATAGTGTAGGATACCTAGCCATAAGCATCCTACTAGCAGCCA
This sequence comes from Pseudotsuga menziesii, assembly GCA_001517045.1. Classification (NCBI taxonomy): domain Eukaryota; kingdom Viridiplantae; phylum Streptophyta; class Pinopsida; order Pinales; family Pinaceae; genus Pseudotsuga; species Pseudotsuga menziesii. Next base: position 258,093 of record LPNX010973098.1, read on the forward strand.
TATAGTTCACAGCGTTGTCCGTTATCACTTGGACAACATGTCATGGCCCAATCTCTTTGATGAACCCATCCAACAAGTCACATAGTAAAGCCGCATCTTTGATATGTGTGGATGCATCCATTGATCTCATGAACATAGTCCCCCTGGGGAAATGAACCAAGAAGTTGAGAAGTGTCTTGCCCCTCATATCGGTCCAACCATCTCACATCACGCTACATACTGTTAAGTCCCATGATTTTCGAAGCTCATCCAATCTGTGAGTGCAATCGGCCTTTTCATCTTGAAGGATGGGCCCTGTCAACTCCTCATAACTAGGGGGATTAAACCTTGGTCCAACTATACCAGCTGCCTCAAACATGGACACATAAAATGGGTTCTTTTCTAAGTTAAATGGAATAGCACTCCATAGCAAGCATCGACCAATAAGTTTGTTTGTGTATGCTTTTTCCTTTACTTTCACCATGGACCCTATAAAAGGTTGTCCACCAGGTTTGCATCTTGAAGATACAATGAAAGGCGATGTGGACTGCTGTGTGGAGTGGGTATCAGTATCTGGGCTCGTCCCACTAGCCTCTACTCTTGTTGCGGACCCAAATCTTGAAGCAATTTGATTCCTCGCAGCCTCCTTGTATTGTTTCCTTAGCCCAGTGCCCTCAATCGCTTATGTAGACTTAACAATGAGTTCCGGGGTTGTTTGGTTGCAAGGACCCACATCATACCCTGCTATTTGTGCAAGGTGGTATTTCATCCTACTTATCCCACCTGTTATTCTTTTCCCACATAGATTGCAAGTGAGAATTTGTTGATTGAGTGGGTCAACAAATGTGCCCCACTCCCAAAATGGATCCAAAGCCTTCGACATCTTGTATATGGACAAAATGAAGCTTGATACTTTGAACTTGAAGTTTGAACCCAAGGCAAGAGAAAAAAAACGTTTTTTAGCATATCTGATTAATGGAAAGGCAAAACACAAGAAGAAATCCAAGATCTATTGAGCATTCAAACACTAATTTGATGAGAGAAAATAAATAGACATTTTTATGAGGATTTATAAGGATCTAGGCAAGAAAAAAATGCAAATAATTTTTTTGGCATGCAAAATACATAACAGTTGCAAACAATTTGCTTAAAACCCTATAAAAATCAATTTTGAAGATGGAGAATTAACTGGCAATGTAAATCAACAAAAATCCCTCTTGAAAAAATGAGAAATGATGGGCAAATTTTTTACTTACCTTCAGCTGTGATAATTGTGGAAAAAAACCCCAAATGATAAGATCCAATTTTCAATTTGATGCTTGATGGCAGAGAAAAAGTTGCCTAAATTTGTTGTTGTTCTCTTCACTTGCCCTCTCAATCAAATAGACTAGAGTGCAAATGAACAAAAAAAATGTGAAAAAACAGACTTAAACCCGTCTTTTTCCGACCCTGTCCCGCGCAGCCACTTTTTTCCATGCACTATGTGGCTGCAGCCACATAGTTCACAGCAGCCGCTTTTTTCCGACATTGGTAACTACTGTTGAGGACATATTTTAAGGCCTGCTAGTCTATACATAACACTATTGCCTGTGAGGGATTGGATAATGAACAGATAACTAACTTGTTGTTTAACTGCTGGTAAACATAATTGATAATGTTGAATTACTATAGCAGCATATGGTTGATGAATTGGAAGTTGGAACTGATTTACTACTGTTGAGGACATATTTTAAAGCCTGCTAGTCTATACATAACACTATTGCCTGTGAAGGATTGTATAATGAACAGATAACTAACTTGTTGTTTAACTGCTGGTAAACATAATTGATAATGTTGATTTACTATAGCAGCATATGGGTGATGAATTGGAAGTTGGAACTGATTTGGCACTACTCTATGATTAAACCAAGTTGCTGATTTATAGTGTGACGTTCTTCTTAGTACTGTTGTATGCCATCATTGCATTATCATTATGAACTACTGTTGAATAATAAGTGCAAACCTAGTGTAAGCTACATATGGTCAACACTAGCAATCATCTGTGGTTTAAACCACGGAAGTAGAATCTCGATAATTAACCTACAGTGGATTTGGTATGAAATTATCACTTAATTTTTACAAATACTGTCTATACTTACACTGAAAAGAAGCTACAGTACTAGCATTTGCCTTAACAATCGTTGATTATCTATCATTGCAATTAAATAATAGACTGATCATGCTACAGTACTCGATATGAACAAGTGCCTATTTGATCTAATTCTCATTAGTATGTCTCCTTCATTCTCTATTAGACTCCATTGAAGGCACTGATCTTGTATTGAGGCTGTTAGAGGTAGTGGAGTGTGGTATTAGACTCCATTGAAGGCACTGACCTTGTCTTGAAGCTGTTAGAGGTAGTGGAGTGTGGTGTTGGCAGGTACATCAAAGGGCTCTCCCATTGGGACAACATTGGATCCCAAATAAGTTGAGAGGTTGAACAAAGGTGACAGTGGTCCAAACCTTCTCATATGATTGCCATTCACTAGTAAGTCTAGCCTGCTAGACTCTAGTTTGAACGGTAACACACCTGACAAGCTCGAAGACACAACATTGCAGGTTCTGGTCAGACCCCCCTCCATGCTCAGTGGATAAGGGGGATCTGCCCAGGATCTCACAGCTTGGTCCTCTTGTGTCCTCTCCGTCCTGTCCGGATTCTTCCAATGACACTGTCAGACTTTGCATCTGTCCCTCTGCAGTGACTGGGGGTGACAAGGGCTCCCCCACCTGCATTTCCATCTACAATGCGGATATTGATTTAGGGTCCAACTGTTATATCTAGCCCCTGCTCCTTCCCTTTCTTCCTTGTGACATCACTTGATATTCATCTTCAATATTTTTCTTGTGTATTAATAGTTTAGTTTAATTTGTTCTTTCGGAATAGCCCTAGGCATGTCTGCAGGTGCTTTTTGTTGAATGTATTTCTTTCTTCAGTTCCATTACCAACCCTTTTAATCATTTGTTGGACATTGATATAATTATCCTATCTTATCTAAGACAATTTCCCTTGGAATATAACGCATCAAATTTAACATGAAATATTTGGATGTTATAGCCAATGTTGAAAAAGTCGGCAAGAGTCCCGAATACAACTTCTCGGCAACATCAGCGAAAAAATCAACAAAAGTCGGCAAACATTAAAAAATACAAAATACATTCATTTTTTTCAGAATTTTAAACATTTAAAGCAACAATAACATCAGACAAACACATTAGAACATAAATATGGAGAAAGCATTGATATATATCATCATCATGTAGTCATGCCAAATGTAAAATGATACATCGAAGTCGATACTGTATCATGAAACATCATAGCTGTCCAATCAAGGACTCAAAAGTGGATAACCAACACAACATGACATCACATATATAAATGTATTCAAGGAAAACTAGCATATAGCTATCTAATATCAATGCTCTCTTCCCGAGTTTTCCATTCATACTTCATATTTTTCCCTACCCCAGTGATTAGGTTTATATAGGGTTTTCATAAATGCTTTTTATTTGTCCCTCCATCTTATGACTTAAACCTAATTTTTGAAAAATATATTTTATTGATTTGGTTGTCAGCCATAAAACGTATTTCTTATTTTGTATTGGTGATAAATCATAGATGTATTTTTCACTCCTCCCAAATTGTATTTCCGACATGAGTCTCACATTTATCCCTAACTCATCTACCACTTGAAAAATTGCTCTATTTTTCCTACAATGTGCTATGATGATCACTCAAAATATGTTTGCTCAAAAAATTCCCTAATAGTGAAAAAAGTAATTCAATTACCATTGTGATCTTTGATAAACGGATACATATTTTGTATAGATTATCCTTGCATGGTTTGGTCTTCAAATACAACAAAGTTTTGAAATATTTATACGGTAGAGGAAAGGTGTTCGTTATACAACAAAATGGCTAAAATGACAAATATTTGGAAAAATAGCCATTTTAGCAAAAATGGAGATTTTTTGGAAAAAGTCGGGACTTCCCATTTTTAGCCTTTGTGACTTTTTGGAAAAAGTCGCGACTTTTTAGAATGTGCGCGATTTTTCAGAGAGTTTTTAAACACTGGTTATAGCCAATCATTTTGGTGTTTATTTTGTCTCAGATTTTTGAATGCTTATGGTAAATTGGTAATGGACTTCACCAGGATGGTTTAATTATGTCATCGAAAACAAAGACTTTCTTCTTATTTAAGAATGTTGGCCTCTTGGTTGATAATGCAGACTTATAATTCAAGTCTTTCAACTTTCTTCTTATTTAAGCATATTGAACTCTTGGTTTATAATGCAGTCTTATAATTCAAGTGTTTCATTTAGATTGGAAAAGAACTCTTCTTGCCCCTTTCCAAGGTTTCTTTGTAGTCAGTGAGACTTGAATAGCTTGTTTCTGGACTAATTCATTTTATGTTTATTAATTATTTGCTATATACAAGCCAGACAACAACTTGCAAGTGGTTGACCCCATATTGACCCCTGTGCATGATAGACTCCATGTTTTTCAGTGTCTCTAGCTATGATGTATGTGGCTTGGCCAGTGTGGATAAGTTCACCGGATGGTTTTCTTTTAGTCCTCAAAACAAGTGCTACACCCAACAATGTTTTTAGACACTAAAGCATCGGAACGCATAAATGTTATATCTAAATGATGCAAAGTATGAATGTTATAAATTAGTCAGTGGCCAAAGGATGAGCACTCATTTCTTGTATAATGTTAGGCTCATTTGTCCCCCACAAGGGCAACAAGGTGAGGCAAACCCGTCGGGGCGATGGATACTCGTTGGCAGCGGGGCGAGGCCTTAGACATTTACTGGAGCCCAAAAGGTTTTCTAGGGCACCTACCTTTGGAGGATGGCAACTATCTTATGTGAAATTAAAAGTTGTTTGGAAAAGTCAATTGTCAAAGGATGAGCACTCATTCCTTGTATAGTGTTCGGCTCATTTGCCACTACAAGGCAACATGGTGAGACTAGCCTGCAAAGGTTATGTCTTTGTCATTTTCTGGAAGCCCAAAAGGTTTTCCAAAGCACTTGCCTTTGAAGTTTGACTGGTATTCCAAATTGATTAAATGGAAAATTGCTAGAGCTTGGAGGAAACAAGCCCAAGTACTTTATCCATTTGTGAGACACCACCATCCCCTATTGCTATCTGTCATGCATATGTCATTTTGGTTGAATGTATTTTGTCATCATTCAAAGAGATCACGAGGTCAAAACCAACTAGGGGTCATCACCCTTTACTATAGCCTTGTTTTTCATCCTCACCCAACACTAGCAAATTGTTTAGACTTTGTAAGTATGGCATATACAAGAGACTTCCAGAAGATTCAATGATTACTCGAAAACACAAGTATATCTTATTGGTTGTTATTATTATTTAAAACTATCACCATGATTTTGAATGGCATAATTTAAGTTGGGTTTTAATATAAACCTTGGAGCAATTTTTACCTTGGATGCAAGAAGGTTCAGCTTAGTTCAACATCTCACTTTCAGTTTGGGTATTTTGACCTGGTCAACCTAGTTGACCAAGTCAAACACAGTTCCCAAGGCAATGGCTAAAAAATTGACGATGCTTATATTTGCTCCAGACTAGTGTTATCTAAACCAGACCAAAACCAACAAAACCGGCTGGTCTGACCGGTTTACAGGGTTGGCCGATCTGGTCAGTACAAAAATTTGATCAGACCGCATTTTTTTCCAAACCGGGTACGGAGCCGGTCAAAACAGGTCGAACTGGCCAGTCTGGACTAGGGACTCACGGAACTCAATTTAAAACAAAAAACAAAAAATAAAACTTTGCTGATGTACTTTGGAGCCTCTTTGTTAATGTACTTTGGTTCAAAACCTCAGAGATGTATTGCACTAGGTGCTATTTTGGATTTTGCACCCATATTTGCTATATATATGAGAAACTTTGCATATTTCTGTATTAATGGTTTGGATTCATATGTATGCACATGAATATATTTGTTTTTTTACCAAATATAAATATTTTATGTATTTTTTAGTCAGTCGGTTTTTTACGCGGTTTTTTGCCGGTTCCAGTCCGGTTCACATTTTGGGCTTCGCCGGTTCGATGACCGGTCCGGTTCCGATAACATTGCTCCAGACATGCCCAAGACCAATACTACGATTTCAGTGTTTAGAGTTTGGCCTCAGATTGCATGATCAGTGATTATTATCACTTTATTATTGGTCAGATCATATTTTTCATTATAGATGGCAGTTATTTTGGTTCTCCTAGTGCGCCATAGTGCTCCGGGGGGTATAAGTAGTCCCTTATACCATTCTGATATGTCTCCAGATGCACCTGTACAGTCAGTTTGCCCTAGTTCTCAACCTAAAAGTAGATATGATGATTTTTATGATTTTTAGAGGATATACCATCAAAACATGAACTAGGAAATCATTGAGAAAATCAATTTGGCTTGTGTCGTCAAGGAAATGGAAGGGATTTATTCAGATGATGTATTATGGCTCTCTGGAAACTTATACACCAGTTTCAGTCATCAGCATGTCCAGGATTATTTATTTGGCTCATCTAGTGAGGACGGCACATATGGGGCACCCCTCACTTTGGCTATGTGATGTATTACACTAATGTATCTTATATTATGATGTTGTAATGGGGCCTAGAGAGAATTGAGTCCCTAAGGTGACCCCCTTGATGTATTATCATGTTATATCTTATGTTATGATGTATTTTGACTTAAACAAGGTGTCCTTGGAAATAAAGTGTGCCCCCCTTGCTCTAGTCAAGTTGATCCATGTATTAATCCATGTAAAAGTGATCTCCATCGTTGATGATGTTTTAATCTCAATTGTTGGATGAAAAAGTAAGTTAGGGTTTGTGTCTCTCAAAAGCTATATAAAGGAGAGACCCCCCTCATTGTATCCCATTGAAAACTTTGGCACCATTGGCTCTTGAAGAATAATAGAGAATTTTTTCTGGGATCTCTTGTCTTATGTGGATGACTAATGAATGTTCTTTGTGATTGATTGATGTTATCTCTTGCTTGCATTGGAATATCTTGGTGAATATCTCTTGCATATTTTGGATCCATTATTTTAACTTACAGGGAAAAGGGCAATTCGACAGGGGCGCACTGGCTGGGGAAACCCTCTTCGCATCTCTCGAATCGTTGTGTTAACATGGAGTCGTTTTATCTTATGATCAATCATTTTCTCTTATATTTTATCTTCATACTTGCATTCGTCATTTTTCTTGCCAATCTCATTGTTGTGTATTTGGCTTGATAGGAGAGAAGGCGCACCTGTGGGTTCCTAGGCGAATTTGATAGAGTTGGACCTTCACCATCACTTCACTTGATCTATGCAGGAATAGTCTTCACCACTCTAGCATTCATCCTCAGAAACATCAAGTAAGTTCTCCCACGTAAGATCTATCCTTATTCTCTGTATTTAATTGGGGCTGCAGTTTCCTTTCACAACAAAACCCTCACTTAAACCCTCATCCATTAGTTTAGTAGGTTCTAGTTTGTGACGGTTAATGAAACTTAAAACCCACTTTGGAATAATCATTAAACCCCTAAGTCTAAATTTTCACAATCATCGGACTCCATTTTCCCATCTAACACACAGGTTTGCTTCTTAGGGGAAAACGCCCTCCTTGGGAGGAGCAGGTATTTTCAGACCCACAAACTGGGTATTGCTAGTTTCACATCCAATCACCTTATCTTACACTTAGTAATCAATTCAAGTGTCCAATTTCACTTAATTTCACCATTTACCCCTAGATCCAATTTCCATGCTTAAAACCCTAGGATAAATTGGGGCTTTTAATATAGACACTCATAATCTCTTAGTAAGTGTGCAAAACTCTAATCAACTATCCTACTAAGAGGTCTAATCAAGATTCACTATCATATTGCCCAACGTAGAGAAGTTCTTAGTAACTATGAAAAACTCTAATTAACTTTCCTTATCTTTAAGGGCTATCTTGGTTATAGGGATGCCCCCTTGACTTAGTATCTTCACTAAGTAAAAAGTGTCAGTATCCTTGATTGGCGTGACATCTGAGTTCTTTCAGAGGTTTTGGATATCGTAGGTCACGACTTTAGTTGCCTTCCCCCTCTGATGTCCTGGATAGGATCACCCTATGGGGTAACTACAAGATTCGTGATAACACTTCCATTTGGAGGCTAGCAATCTAAAGCTTCTATAGTGTTGAAATAGGAAGAGAGACTCTAGATCCAAGAGTCCACAATGTCACCATCAATCTTCCCAATAGGCAAATCGAAATGGGCATCCAATTGCATAGGAGAGGGAGTCTTCCATTGAAACCCAATAAGCTCATGAAGAGCCAATGCCAAATCTTGGAGAGGTGAGGAGTTGACAGAACAAGCATCATCCTCTAAACATTCCCGACGGGGAGGCGTGATTTTCATAGAAAAGTACTAAGCCTACCCAGTTTTGAAGGAAAAGCCATTGCATTACAGAGAGGAGGGGAAAAACCCCAACACACCACGGAAGTGGCAGATCTGAGGAGCCAAGGATGGTGCAATACTGAGCACACCGCGAAAAACCATTTTGCACAAGATATCTGAAGAGTAGCACCCCTTCGAGAAGACCATAGTAGTGCCCTTTGGAGAGCAGGGTTGCTAGAGAGTAGGAGAAACCAAAACCCTAGCTTCTCAAAAGACTAAACTACCAAGAGGGGAGGGAGTTGCCCTAGCGCCCTCTGTATTTGTTGACTACTGAGGGGGGGAGGGGGTTGCGCTAACACCCTTTGCAATCTGGCTGAGAGGAAGGGTGGCCCTAACCCTCCTCTTGAATCTTGCAAAGTTGAGAGGGGAGGGGGTTGCCCTAGCACCCTCTACAGAGAGGAAGGAGAGAGGAGGGTGATAAAAACCCTAGCACATCTCTCACCTCCAATAAGAAAAAAAAGGGGAGGGGGGAAAACCCTAGCACATCCTAGGAGAGGAGGCTAGATTTGCCTAGATCTAACATTGATTTAGTGATTATTTGAGCAGCACCACCCTGGATCGGTGCTCTGATACCATTTGATCTGCAACACTGCAAAGATTAACCAAAGATATGCATGGAACAAATAGAACTAACACAAAAGAATAAGAAGAGCAAAATGAACCATTCGCTTATTTAGTAGAATAGACAACATTTATATAGAATAGGTTGATCATACACTGGTTCTCATCAAAGTGGACCAATACTAACTAACCAACATCTAGAAAGGTCCAAAACTCTAACTGTCATCTCAATTGACCAAGTCCCGGTCATTGATAACCGTGCCCAACATCCTAGGTAGAGGTGCACCCCACCTGGGCTCTTAGAGGAGGTGTGTTTCCTCGGACATGAGGTGCACCCCCATGGTAGCGCCCAATTATTCATCATGAAAAGGTGTGCCCTTTTCCTTGAGATGTGTGCCGTCAACCTTGGGAAGTGTGCCTATCATACTGCCCAACGTAGAGAAGTTCGATTGAGCACTTCATCACACATAATGGAGAGATGAACCACAGAAGGGGGGTGCACTCTCTCATGCATGCAGAGACAGTCAATGGAGGGCATGCATTCTCTCATGCATGCTTGAACTATAGAAGGGGGTGCATTCTTTAATGAAGGAAAAGGAAAGTCAGGAGGGAGATGCAGTCTCTCATACACAGAGAGATCAAGCATAGCGCTCCCTCTATGCATGTTTGATCAATCTATGGGAAGCACATTAGGGTCTCTAGGCCAATCTATTTAGTGGGGTTGTAGCAAAGGGAGAGGGTTGGAATTTCTTCCTAGTAGCAGCAACATATTGCTCTTCCATTCTCCTTCCATTCTCTCCTAGTTTCTTCATTTTTGTGCACGGATTATCACTGGATCAACTTTGTAACTGTCTATAGGGTGGAAGTACCGTTTTGGCTTATGCTATTTCACTAGCTTTTGAATTTGTTTATGCATTGATATATCTATGTGTAGATTGTAAAAGTTATTATGGCCTATAATTTGATTTTTTCAGTCGTTTAGAGTGACTTTCTTCCATCCAATTACCATTTAAAACTATTGCATGAGGGACATTTCCACCAATAAAACAAAAAAAACTATTTTACTATCTCTTTGGAGAGCTTATTTGCAAATCAAAGATCACATTTTTACTACTATTAAATGAGTTTTATTGCAGATTTATAGGTAGGACAGAAGCATACAAAAGTTAGGGACACTCCCCTAAGGTTGGCATGCACTCATCCAAACAGAGAGGAGTTTTATCGATGACAAATTGGATGAATTTTCATATAAGTTGTACTAATTTTTATTGTTGATTTCAAGAAGTTTGGGGCATCTTTACACTACAAAAATCAGTGCTAACAAATTGGCGTTGTTGCTAGGGACCTATTATCACATTTCTAGTCGCTGGGAGATACCATTCATTTTTGCAGACCAAATCTCATTTCTGAGTCTTGTCCTTACACTTGACATGAGCATATAAGAGATTTTGAATGGTGGATCATATATTTTTGAGATAGACCATTCAAGGGTAGCAACATCGGAGCCACCCTTGTCATATGGATCCCTCTTCATGACCTCTTTTGGTATACATATTCACACCTTTGCTCACTAGAGCAGAGTAGTCAGTTGATGATGCCTTTCCCTTTGCCGTGTAGTTCCAGTACAAATTGATTGTAGGGCCTACAACGGTGGATTTTTAGATAGGCTCTAAAATCTCATATCTCAACTTGGCCTGAAGTCTCATTAAGACACATGCATATACAAAATCTCAATTTCTCAATCCTAGAGAAAGTATCAACATATATAATAACGTATAACTTGAAGCACATGAGATCTATCTACAACTTAACACAGTATAGAAATCACACATGAAACTAAAAACAATGTTTTCGGTCATTTGACCCTAGAAAATCCCTTGCGGGAAGCCAGTGAGAGAGATAAAATCTTTTATATCATAAGCAATTACAATACAATCTGAAAGATCCAACATACACTTATCTCAAGTTTGCTATTTGCTGGAATAGCTGGGAATAACTGGTGTAGCTAAGAATTCACGCCCCTGCCCAAAATGCGCCTCTGCCTCTTGACTGTCCCCCTCTCTGTATCACTGCTCTCTGATCTAGGCCTAACGCCCCTCTACCTCTGCCCCACTGTCTCGGTGTGTGCTCTCTCTTAGAGTTTGCCCTCCTTTAGTGAAATGCACCCCCTCTGCTCAGGAATGTGCCCTCATTTATTGAATCAATCTTTGATCTCACTATTGATGAATCCGATCAGTCATTGAAGCAATATCAACTTCTTGATGGCCTCTCTCTGACTCAGATAAAGTGCGCCTCTCAATCCTCTGATTTGTGCCCTCTCTCTCCAACAGTTGCGCCCTTCTTATCTCAAGAGTGTGCCCTCCTAAATCAATGATGCTCTACAACTAGATCACTCTACCTAAATCAATCTTTTCCCCCAATATGATCTCTCTTAGCAACGGATCAAATACTAAGTCTCTTGCTTAGATCTGCTCCCCCTCCTCAGAAAGCTCACACTCTCCTCTCAAGAATGCGCCTTGTCTACATGCATTGATTCACCCTCTCTGTCCAAATGAACTCAATACACAAAAATATGTCTCATTTACCTTTTCCATGCCTTTTCTAACTCGCCAATGAGATTAGGGTTCCAAAACCCTAATTTCATTCTCTTGCAAAAATTACACTAGTATATTAAAAGATGCATGCATGCATGCATTACACGCATGCAACTAGCAAAAGTCACTGAAACCTTCGCATGTCTCCACCACTGGATCCATGACACCCGGTAGAGTGTTTCTTGCCCTCTAACTCCTACCTATCCTGATAATGTACCTTCATGCTAGGCAGAACCACATGAAGGACATCTCGAGATACACATATCTCTAACACTCCCTTTTATCAAGGGAAGTCCTATTGATACCTATATCCATCAAATCTCCGGTCACTGTACCTTCTTCCTTTGAACTGGTTGCAACTGTAGCACTCTAATCTGATAATCCAAGATCTGCCTCCATCAATGTTGTCTTGAGAGACGCCTCTCACCCTCTCTCTATCTCTGACACTAATCCACGATCCAGACACCCTCTAAATCTCTGTTCCAAACTCCCTCTAACGCTGATCTCTAGCGGATCCCATGGCCTATACTTGACAGTCCTGCTCCAAGATCTCTCATCTCGCTCCTAAGCATAGTCCAACTTAGTCATTTCGTACCAACTCAATCTTCGGCAAGTACTGTCCTGAGCTTCTCGCTCATATCTCTGATCTGAGGACCCACTCCTTAGTGCCTCATTAATCCTAGGAGCTTCTCACTCTCTGTCTCTCTCAAACTTAGATGAGGAATCCAAAATCCACCCAAATACTTCTGAAGTGGGTTGGTCCCAAACCACATGCTCCATATCAATCTGATGGCCTAACAACACAAGATCAACCGGATTTTCTCCCACTAGATAAGTGAATATCAGCTCCCTCTAAAACAACACAGAATAACCTTCATCCTCCGAGGATGAAACTGAAAGTCGATTGACCTTTAGTCCTGGAATGTAGAGTATTCCTGATATCTCTAGAATTTCTCCAAACTTTAGAAGGAACTATACTCGTCCCAACCCTTTGATTGTATGCATTATCCCCGCAACATCCCGTACAAGTTGATCAGGAATAGTTTCTAGTATGAGGAATGCATGATGCATCCCAATCATGACTGCAATACCTATTGTCAACCATCCATCCCTCATCAACCTCAATCTTAGGTTGACTGTTGTCACAGACTAACACAAAAGAAGCAAGGGAGAACTCTTTCTCGAACCTAACATAAAACTCATCTACCTCCTCAGCTACTGCTACTTGTTCATACTTCTCCTTCTTGCCCTTCTTATGAGGGCATTGGCTTGCATAGTGGCCATACTCATTGCAAGCAAAACACTTTACCTTGCTTAAGTCTTTCTTTTGATCACCTGTCTTGGATCTCTACTTTCCTTTTGCTGCAAGTGCCACATCCTCCTCATCTGGAGTAGTAGAAGAGCTACCATGAAGATATCCTCTTCGGGCCTCTTCTTGTGTGAAATCATCCCAAAGACAATCCAACTTGGGAAGATTTTCTCTTGCCAGGATAGATTCCACAAACGATGTCTATAGCTTGGTCACGCCATTCAAGGCTTGTTGCACAAGCTCACTATCCTCAATCTTCTCCTCCACTACTCCCAACTCATCTCTTACTTGAGTGATGCAAGTAAGATAGGTGGCCAAGCTCTCAATTCTGATCATTTTGATGCTTTTTAGTTTTTCTCTTACCACCATTTTCCTATTCTCATTGGAACTCTGGTACAACTTGGTCAAGGCATCCCACATTTCATACACATTGTCCTTACCTGTGATATGCAGGATCACATGATCCATGATTGCATCAAAGAGAATTCTCTGGGATCTAATATTCTTTTTCTCATAAGTCGTTTTTATTGTTGCATCTGTCGACACTGTCACGGGTTTTGTGGTTGTACTCTCCACAATATCCCACAGTTTACTCTCCTTCAGATGCGAAACAATTTTGGCCTTCCAAGCACTGAAATTTGAAGCCCCATCCAAGCGATTTGCAACCCTCAAACTAGCAGCCATGATCTTCTCACTGACAAAATGACTCCAAGCTCTCTCAGTGAATAAACAAAACCCTCTCGATTACAAATATGGCCCCTACTCACTCAGATCTGATAGATCTTTCTCAGATCTAGTTTCCAATCTCACAGCTCTAATGAGTACTCACAAATTTGGTATAATTACTCGCAGATCTGAACCCTGAACTCACAGATCTGATATAACTGATATGTGCTCACACAGATTTGGTATAATACTCGCAGATATGGGAGTGATTGCTTTGATCTTTAACAAGGCTCTGATACCATGTAGATTTTTAGATAGGTTCTGAAATCTCAAATCTCAACTTGGCCTTAAGTCTCAATAAGACACATGCATGTACTAAATCCCAATTTCTCAATCCCAGATAAAGTATCAGCATATACAATAACTATAAATTGAAGCACATGAGATATAACTACAACTTAACACAGTATAGCAATCACACGTGAAATTGAACACAGGTTTTGTGGTTGTACTCTCCACAATATCCCACAGTTCACTCTCCTTCAGAAGCAAAACAATTCTGGCCTTCCAAGCACTGAAATTTGAAGCCCCATCCAAACGATCTGCAACCCTTGAACTAGCATCCATGATCTTCTCACTAACAAAATGACTCCAAGCTTTCTCAGTGAATAAACAAAAACCTCTCAATCACAAATATGGCCCTACTCGCTCAGATCTGATAGATCTTTCTCAGATCTAGTTTCCAATCTCACAGCTCTAATGAGTACTCACATATTTGGTATAAATACTCGCAGATCTGAACCCTGAACTCACAGATCTGATATAACCAATGTGTGCTCACACAGATTTGGTATAATACTCGCAGATATGGGAGTGATTGCTCTGATCTTTAACACGGCTCTGATACCATGTAGAGTTTTAGATAGGTTCTGAAATCTCGAATCTCAACTTGGCCTTAAGTCTCAATATGACACATGCATGTACTAAATCCCTATTTCTCAATCACAGATAAAGTATCAGCATATACAATAACTTATAACTTGAAGCACATGAGATATAACTACAACTTAACACAGTATAGCAATCACACGTGAAATTGAACACAATGTTTTCGGTCAACTGACCCTGGAAAATCCCTTGCAGGAAACCAATGAGAGAGATGGAAGCTTTTATATCATAAGCAGTTACAATACAATCTGAAAGATCAAGCACAAACTTATCTCAAGTTTACTAACTCCTGGAATAGCTGGAAATAGCTGGGAATAGCTAGTGTAGCTGGGCATGCGCCTCTTTGCCTACTAATTGTGCCCCTCTTTGTATCACTGCTATTTGATCTAGGCCTCACGCCCCTCTACATCTACCCCACTGTCTCGGTGAGTGCTCCCTCTCAGATCTGGATGAACCCTCTCTCAAAGTTTGTCCTCCTCCAGTGAAATGCGCCCCCTCTGCTCAAGAATGCACCCTCCTCTGTTTGATCAGTCTCTGACCTCATTGCTGATGAATTTGATCAGTCACTGAAGCAATCTCAGCCTCCTGATGACCCCTCTCCAACTCAGATAAAGTGCGCCTCTCAAGCCTCAGATCTGTGCCCTCTCTCTCCAGCAGTTGTGCCCTTTTTATCTCAAGATTGTGCCCTCCTAAACCAATGATGCTCTACAGCGAGATCATTCTACCTGAAGAAATCTCTGCCTCCAAAGTGATCTCTCTCAGCTATGGATCAAGTGCTATATCTCTTGCTCAGATCTACTCCCTCTCTCCTCAGAAAGTTCATCCTCTCCTCTCAAGAATGATCCCTCTCTACATGCACTGATTTTCCCTTTCTATCCAGATAAACTCACTGCACAAAAAGATGTCTCATTTACCTTTTCCATGCCTTTTCTAACTCACCAGTGAGCTTAGGGTTCCAAAACCCTAATTTCATTCTCATGCAAAATCACACTAGTGCATTAAAAAAATGCATGCATGAAACTGGCAAAAGTCACTGAAACCTCCACATGTCTCCACCACTGGATCCATGACACCTAGGCATAACCACATTAAGGACATCCCGAGATAGACATATCTCTAACAGCAAGAGATCTGAGCTGGTATATGGCTTGAGGTATATTATGGATGTTTCATACTTTTAGTGGTGCACTAACTATGTCGGGTTATCATTTGCATTGGTGACCATTTGTTTCATCTTTATAGTACGACTTGCACTTGGAATGGTAAAATGACTCTAGTGTTGAGTTTTGTTTATATGTTTTTCTTTGGGTTAATCCTCATGTAAGATATAGATTAGTTCCCCTTATCTTGGTTCCACATTTCATTATGACTTCGCCCATCTGTTACTTCCACTTCGACTTTGAAAATATCCCTTGACTTAGACATGATTGATGAACCTAAAAACCTTCCCCATTGTGACCTCTTTGTTTGGACATCTTTCATGTTTTGCTTCTCTCTCAGCTCTGATGTGTGTGAAAAGGTTTGTTGACCCTGTTGACCTCCTTTTGCTTGTAGATTCAGGTGGATTTGTTGGTGTTTTGTACCTGCGGGAAGTATTCCTGCATTACAACTTTTCTGGAAGAATGAAGAGGACTTTCGGAAGGCAAGACAAGGACCATCAAACCAAGGAGGAAAGCCCAAAAGCCCAGAAAAAGAAGCTAGGTTGGCCCAAAGAAAGGACATGTTAGCTCGGCTTAAGAAGATATGTGGACCCAAAGTGAAATTAGAATAAGCGCCCAAGATCACAATAAATATAGTGCAATATCAAGTCATTTATCATCATCCATGATCATTCTCTCCTGTTCAAGGAGGTCTCATACCTGCTATGGTTTCAGCAAGGGCGGGCAGAATTGTTGGTTGAAGCTTCTCTCTTGTGCACTAGGGTTTCTTCATGAAGGCGCACCTACTAGGAGACTCTTGTGTGGCAAGATAAGTATATTGGATCTTCTCTTTATGTTTAGGGTTCTTCATATGTGGTACACTTGTCATAAGAGCATGTTCATGGCATTGTACTTGTAAATCTAAAGCTCTTCACTAGAAAAGGTAGCCTGGGTTTTCCTGAGTTTGGGTTTTCCCAGGATAAATCTCTTGTGTCTCTTGTGCATTGCTATCTTCACATGATTCTCTTGTTTCCGTGTATGGTTCTGGTTATGTTATGAAGGAAATGCATAATAAAGTATGAATGAAATGTCATAAGTTATCATCAGATCTGGAAATAGCTAAATTAATCGACATAGTATCAGAGTGGTTGAAGATTAGCCTCAAGAGATTACTAACATCAGTTTTCTTAAGGCTGTTATAAGACAGACCAGACCTATCAAGCTAAGACCACAGCAAAGGGGCATGATACTTCTTCAAAGGATGGAAGACTAGTGGACAAATCTGAGGTCTGAGATAAAGACTGTTGCAAGCCCTAATTCAAAATATTGCAGCAGTAAAAGACAGAGAAATCAGTCATCTAAGTGCGCCTTCTTAGGGCAAAGTAGAGCACACAAAGAAGCTGTCACTTGAAGACGTTTTGGGCCTTAAAGAACGAAGCCTTTAATCTCCAAAACAAAGTCTGTTACAGCCCTAGTCTGAGGTCAAGTTGGACTGTTGAAGAGATCGAGTTTGATGGTTGATAACAGGCTGAAATTCGAACTGTTAGAAGAAGACAAGATTGCAAGTGCTAAAATCTGAGATGAATACACCTATTATGCAGCAGTTTAAAATCCGAAGTTTAATAAGAGGGCATCACTGTCTTGATATACAAGCTCTTCAAACTGTGCGGGATTATTGATCAAATAAGAACACAAAGTCGCCATTGTGAGAAATAGCCACAGTATATTCCCTTGTTCATCCACGCAGAAATTGAGGAACTACGTCTCGAAAGGATGTACTGGGAAAATAAAGACTACGAGGTTTAATCACAAATGTAGAGACCTGATCGAGATGTCAATTGATCCATAAATGTGATCAATTATTATTGAGTTGATTATGTTACAAGAATCCAAGTTGCCAGAAGCTAAAGTTCTTTCACAGGTTCAGAGTTTGTCAGCAGAATGAGTGATAAAGCCGTTTATAGAGATGTCTGTGTCCTTAAGTGTAAACCGCAGACAAATGAGAGGAGTTGAAGACCAATGCAGCTGCAGGAATGATAAAGATAAGATAAGATAATTTTAATAATGTCCACTAATGACCACAAAGTAGGTCAACGGGACTGTCAGTTACAATGATAGAGTATGCATGTGGGAGGATCAAAAGATCTCCCTTAAAGAGAGTACAATATAAATAATGAAATAAACAAAAGTAAAGATAATCCAGTCAAGCATGGGAAAATTCATGCTCCGGTTCCAGTCAAGTAGTCCAGCACAAGGGCGAAGGAGCTCAAGTAGACCAGATCCAGGAGCCGAGAATGCCGAGGATGGTCTGGTACTCCTAACATCCGAGGCTAAACGAAGAAAACTGAGTGAACTTTAAGAGTGTCAGTTGTCCTGAATCGGGGTCGATAGGCACGGGTCGCCCTTTGGAATGTTGTTGGTGGGATTTGGAAGGTCCTGGGCATCTCCGGGAGGAAGGTCTGGTGCAGGGCTTCCGCTGAGATCTCATGGGTTGAGAGCCCCCAACCTTTACTGATCTGGGAGTAGGGTCGATATCAGAACCAGTGGATCTCATTGTGCCCCTGGATGCCGGCAGTATGTCGAAGAATGCGGTGATCCGCTGTGTGGTGTCTGGTCTAGTGGGAGGCTGGAGGATCTAGGCTCGAAACCTGAGAGCCTCTTGAATATAAAGCGCTAGACATCTCTGATCGGTGTATCTGAAGAAACTAGCTAGAGTTTGGGGCCCTCTGAACAAGCAATAGAAACGTCCTTTGATCTCATAGCAGACAAGACACCTGAAGATAAAATGTGACTCGGTTTCCACTTCCTGTAGGCGGCATAGCTGGCAGATCCTATCTACTCTATCGATCTGGTGATTTGACTCTACCCGGAGTCTATGTGATCCTACTCTGAACCGTTCGACCGGGATCCAAAAAGCATGCATTCAGTGACGAAGCATATACTTGGGCCGAACAATGAGCCCGTCTCTAATCTCCAAGAAATGTTCAGCATAAAAGGCCATCTTTGGGCGCAACCCTCTTGGAGGGTTGATCCAGGTGACCTGAACGAACTGCTTGTAAATATCTTCTCTGATGATCTTATTCAACTCTTGTTGGATAGGTAGAAGGTGACCCGAGGCATCTAGTGAGTACTGGAACGGGGGAAGACGAACTAACTGGATCCCCACTGAAGCAAGGAGGCTCGAGACCACTGTGAACCAACACTTGGCCCTGCCTCGATGGGTAGCACTGGCTATAGTCTGAGCAGAGCAATAAGCTAAATATGGGTACCTATCCCGACCTTTTGAAGAGTCGGCCAAACCTCGGATCCAATGTATGAAGGAGACCAATCTGAAAACTGTCTTGAGGCAGAAGGGTTGGGCTCCAAATTCGGCGAGGATGATGTGTTGTGGCACTGTCTATTTGCACCTGATAATACGCCAGAGAAGGAGAATTTGGACTCTTTCAGTCGATGCCCAATCTGACTCTAGTAGGGAGGGCCCCCAGACTTCTGATCCATATAGAACAGTAGGGCGGATCAAATTATTTAGTAGGTCCATTTTGGATGAGATATCCTAGAAGTGGTGACAGAAGCACTGTCTCTCGAGGACGGCTAGAGCCCTGTACCCCTTGTTGATTCGAGGCTGGAGGGTTGGCCAAAGACTGAAGCGGGGCCCCGAAAACTACACTCCTAAATACGTATAGGTATTGGTGATCTCCACTTCCTCTCCCTTGAATAGGAAATGAAAGTCTGAGGTTTTCTTTGTTCCATTGAAGATCATAACCTTTGTTTTTCCCAGATTCACCGTCAGCGTCCTGAGTTCACAAAACATGGATAAAGCATCAAGCTGTCTTTGCAAACCTTTCGGGGAGGAAGAAAGGAGTACAATGTCATCAGCAAAAAGCAGGATAGAGATAAGGACCTGGTGGAGGAGGTATCCATCTGTTTCTTGTGTGTGCTCCTAGAGGAAGGCCTCCAACTCGTCAATGTAGATTCCAAACAGAGTGGGGGAAAGTGGGCACCCTTGTTTCACTCCAATGGTGCTGCGGATGAACTCAGATAACCCTTGTGCTGTGCGAAGGCGGCCTCGAGCGGACTCGTATAGACGCATAATGGCTGTCAAAAGGATCGGCGAAACGCCAATGTTTCTGAGTCCCCACGGTAAATGCTCTCTCGGAATTGAGTCGAATGCTTTCCGGAAGTCTACAAAGTAGCAATAGACTTTCGAGGAGCGGTGACGTGCCTCCTCAATCACTGCTTGGAGAGTAAAGATGTGATCGATAGTCTGATGTGCTGGTCTGAATCCTGCCTGACCCCGAGCTCTAAGATTTTTCTGTTCAAAGTCCTTGGAGAGCTTCATATGAAGAACTGTAGCATAGAGTTTGGAGAACGTGTGGGCTACCATGATCGTTCTGTAGTTGTTAGGTTCGGAAGTGGCTCCAGACATGTGAATCGGATGGATGATATGATGAGACCAGACCGACGGAAATCCTTCCCGCACTACGTGATTAAAGAGATCAGCCAAGTACTTGACCAGAACCGAGAGACCCTGTTTGAAGAACTCTGCTTGGTAGCCTTCCTCATCTACCGATTTGCTGCTACTCAACGCCCATATGGCTTCTGTGACATCATTGTTAGTGAAAAGGCTGCAGGAGGATGGGGAGAGGCCACATGAATATTAGCCTATCTTGGAATGTCATAGAGCTTGGAAGTGTGGGAGAACATAGAGGCAGGGTCAAGGTCAGGTGATAGAGGGGAGCGTCGAGAAAGAATGGTACACCAGAACTGCTTCCGGGAGTGGATGAGAAGGGCTGAGAATTCCTGTCTTCTCTAAGAGATAATGTTTCATTTCTTCCGGCGAAGGAGACAGCGGTAAGATTTTTGTATGTTGGGGTAAGTAGGACAGGAGTGGAGGAAGGCATGACGGAGTTCTCGGTGAAGTGATTTGCAGTCTTCGTCATACCATTTATTCATGGGGCAGGAGGTCGTTTTAGTGGTATCTGAGGAGGTACGAGTGGAGTGGGGGAAGGAGTTGAACACTGCTTACCAGATTACTAATGAGAGACATTGGTACTTGGCGGTGGTTGAGTCAAGTGAGGAGAACTGGGCTTCGGGCAGGAGGATCTGGCGGAGGTCTAAAAGGAAGATGTCGGGGTCGCCCTCAACAAAACGGAAGGTGGTATGGGGGCGGAGGACTGTTTGCTAGAGGGGAGCGGTGTTGGAGGAGGGGGGTCGATTTGGAGGGAAAGAGAAAGAAGTGCGTGGTCAGCTATGGGGATGGGGAGGATGGAAAGGTTCCGGATGAAGGGAAGTAGGCTTTGACTGGCTAGAGCGTAGTCCACCACACTAGCTCCACCACCATGAGGCCGGCATGTGAAGAAATAAGAGTTCAGGAAACAAGGGAGGCCATTCAGAATAAGCAACTCGTGTCATTCCCCCAAATGCAAGAGGTGTTTGTCGTAAGTTGTAGCGGAGCCCAAGGCATCTTCTGAAATCCGGTAGAGACCTATTGTTGCGGGATCTAGTCCTGTAGTGTAGAACACATCTTCGGATCTGTCATGGAGAGGAACCTGGAGGTTTTTGGTATGGGTGTTAAAATCCTCCATAAGTATAACCTCTCCGTCAGCAGAGTACTGGGTGATGCCAGCGTATAGATCCATAAAAGGATCCCCGTCTGCTCCGTTGTGAATGGCAAATGATGATGATGAGGACAAAAAGTAACAGACTGCGAGGTAGACGTGTCCCCGGGGGAGATCTTGGTTCTGATCCGGATCCACATGAATCTAGAGCACTCGTCGGATGCCATCAAGGAGACCCTCTTCCTGAGAGAGTCTCTGACTAAGCAAGCAACTCCTCCTAAACCCCTGACTCCACCAACGCTCCTTGTCTCTTGTCTGCAAACTAAGAACCAGTGGTGACCTATGATGTCTGGGAGAGGCCATACAGGGCTTGCATGGATCTCGGTCACAAGGAGGATATCCATCGATGCGAGTGCGTCATACAAGAGACCTGGAGATGACCAGATGGACACATTTCCATTCCAACAACGGACAGTGATACTTGTACCCTATCGTCTCTCCAGCTGACCCCGTCATTTAGAGCTTCCTATTCGAGGTGTCCATCCAGGGGGGAAGGAATCTCGAATAACTGCCCGAAGGTTCATGATTACTGCCCATTTTCCTGCTTTTCTTGTTGCTGCGACCTGTTCCCTAAACTATTTTAGTTCTGCAACCTACGCTCGGATAATGTCCTCATCAAGGAATATCCTGTCTGGGAGTGAGAACAGTTTGCGTTTAGCTCTAAGGGCACAAAGCTTGTCTGCCGCATTGTGGAATCTAAGAAAGAGGGTGGAGTCAAGGCCCACCCAAGCTTTGTCCAAGGTCAAGTCTGGGAGGCCGAGGGTATCTCTCAGGAACTGAGTTCCTACATCCATAGGGTCGACGGAAGGAAGTGGCTGAGGGAGGCCTCTAACTTTCAGATTCAATTCCCTTGTGCATCTGGTCCGTTCTTCGACAATTTTGGCCTGTACGACCTCCTCGACAGCTATGAAGGGGTTTTTGTTTTTCCCCCAAACTACTTGTGCCCATGAATTGATATGTGTCTCCGTCTCCTGTTTAAAGGAGGCCTATTGGGATTTGATTTCTTCTTGTTTGGTCTTAAGGTCTTGGAATTCTGCGTGAAGTATTTCGCTCTGAGGATGTGAGGAGCCCTATTCTTTGTTTTCCTGTATCATTGTCTTGAGGGATAGGTTGTCCCCTTCAATTTTCGACACTCTCGTAGTGAGAGAGCCCACCTCTGAGCGGAGTCTACCATTTTCGGCTTCAAGAGATTCCAGTTTCTTGAGCATTTGTTTAATTTGAGATGTCCAAAATGCGAAATCCGACTCTAATGCAATGTCCATGGGGCTGTAAAATTCTGGGCTACCTCGGCATTGCCTGAGGTATCGAAATTGGCCTCTATCATTGTAGTCCCAAATGGGCGTTTTGGGAATTCCTTCTTACTCCTGGTCTTCTTTCGGGTCCTCCATAAACTGTCGAGTGCTGGCAACCGAGAGATGGGGGTATAGCCTAGTGAACAAGGAGAGGGGAGCGAGGGGGGGGGGAGGCAAAGGGGCTGTGGGAAGTGGAGGTCACGGGGAGGTGTGCAGAGGAGGTCGGTAGCCCAGGCAGCGGTCACGCTAGTGGAACCGTGCAGGAACCAAGCGCAGGTGGGTGATAGGAACCTCGCGCGCTCAGTGGGACGAGCGATCGCATAGGAGACACGCAGGAAAGCGAGGTTTAGAGGCACGCAGTTGCGTGGAGGATGCGAGGGAGCTGTCAAAAGGTGGGCAGAGGGGGAGCCGCATGAGCTGGGAGAGCTGTGCAAAGGGGCAGTAGATGCGAAGCGAAAGAGGGAAGTCGCGCGTGAGCAGAGAGAGGAGGAAGCGGCCGCACAAGGAAGGAAGAGGCTCGCGCAAAGGAGGGGGGGTGAATCAATGTGAAGCCAATTTTCACTTTTATTAGCTTCTCACGGTTAGCTACCAATTCATCAAATCAACACTTTACCATAATCATTTCAGAAACATCATTCACATAACATAAGCATTTCATTCATAAAGCATCATAACACAGAAGAACACCACACTATATAAATTTGTAATCTTTTTATGTTATTTGGGTCCGGCTACAACCATTAGGCGAAATCAGCACCTACTGATACATAGAGCACCTACTCTTAATCCAGGACCCTGCCTGGTTTTCTTAGACCCTGCTAAGAAGGGTTTGAGGTATCCTAACCTCAGAAGCAAGTCAAGCTTGCATTCACAATGTGTTATCATCAAGAAATCTGTGACACATCAAAGCTGCTCATTACATCAACTCTGCTGTACCACTGCTCACTGCAGCTCATTAATCTCTGCTCATATTTTCTGCTCATCAATGCTGCTCATCATCTTGGCTCCTCATCCCTGCTGCTGGTCATCTACTACTGCAAATTATCAATCAGTTCTGCTGCTCATAGTCATCAACCTGTCCAACATTACTGCTGCCATACTGTTCATCAACACAAGTGATTCAGCACTGCCAAGTTATTAGGATAACTCAGCCTTGGACTGATCACACTCCTCATAAACTAGGGCTGTCATCATAGACTGTCATCTTCATGCTTAAGCCTCATCACCAGCATGTCAACTTCTAGTGCTGCACCACTGTTCATACTTGTCTACTCATAAACACATCATAGTTTCTGCTTCACTGTATGTACAGTATCATCCACGTGTTGACCGAGATGTTCAGGTTTACTATACCAGCTTCCAATGATTGAAGTACATTCTCATTGCAATAATACAACCAATACAAGCAGACCTCAAACTTCAGTCACCTTGGATTGTACAACTTCTCAGATTGTTTGCTTGCTAGCATATCAAGCCAAGTCTAAAACAAGCTCTCATTCCTTCATGTATACAAGTAAAAACAGACTTCAATCAAGCATTTGATTTGACTGGAATATTTCATACCTTGGCTTGAGCATCATAATCGACACGATCTCTGACTGAGCATTAAGCATCACAGATCTTGTCATTCACTGTTTTTGCTGTTCACATGTTGTCACTAGTCAAACAGTCAACTTCAACCTGCTACCTCTTCACTTCTTTACCTCAATCAATATATGTCATTGCTGAAGATATTCCTTTATCTATGCATGCTGTTACAGTAAGCACCTTGTAGCAAATGCATAGATGGCTCAAATAATCCAACAACTGCTAGAACAATTTTATCACTGGTGGCACTGAAATGATCTTAAAGAGCATCATTAAATCCTTTCCATGTCAAGGAAGGCTCAGGTGGATTCCGACAGAAAATGTCCTTGACGTACAGCTTATACTTTTTCACGAACTGAAACACTAATTATAGAGGAAGTCGCAACTTTATCTTATGCATTTCCTCCAACCTTCTGATCAGCAGTATTCCATCATATTGATTGATTAGCATGAAATTCATACTGTTCTGCAATTCAACTGTCCATTTCTCACTCTTTAGATATAATAAAAGAACCGAAATCAGTGTCCTCATTTGGGAATAGCATCATTCCTCCTGTCAACATCGTTTGAACTCTGACATCTTGATTACTCCATTAGATGTCATTTTCTCCACAGTTAAATTGGAATGCCTAACCAACAGACAATTGTTTATACCAGAACATTCAAAATTGAGTCATGAACGGCATCTGGTAGAGCAAGTCTTATATAGAGCCACAAATGTGCAGAACCCCTGATTCAGGAACATCTGTACTTATGGACGGATTTGGGTCATTTTAAAACCATTAACATACCGAAAGTAAGTACACAAGCATGTTGATAACGTCCTAGGTAAGCGAGTTCTTGGACTGAAGAAAGGCTGCAGTAAAGGCTCGGACTGTCATCAATACACCCTCGCTGGCTCAGTGTTACCCCAAATTCTGAGTTATGTCAATCTTTTAGTTACTGCAATCATGCTCCCACGCTGTCCGAAATTGCAGAGCTTTTCCCACCGAAAATTTCCATACAAAAACGAGCTGCTTCTGCTCCCAAAATTTCCTCGGCTGCCTCAGAGAAAAACGCAGAGCTCTACTCAAAATCTCCATCATCTAATGAGAAATCGTGGGGTATTTATATTAATTCTCTTCCAAAAAAAAATGCTGAGCCGACTTGTAATTTTTAATGAATTTTTTCTGTATGGGCCGACTTGTAAATTGTATATTTGGAGAGCCGACATATATATATATAAAATATTAAAAGAAATCTTGAGCCAACTTCAGATGTTGGGCCGACTTCCTTTTGCATCACTTTCGTTTTGAGGCCGTCTCCAATCATGAAAATAATTCTTTCCCTTTCATGTATAAGACCACATACAACACAGAGATTAACATCTTTTTCCCGAACACTCAACAGCAAGGAAAGAACTGGAATAGGATGCTCATAGCAACCTACAAGCTCAGTAGACTCCATTGCTCTTTTATTTCCATCAGTGCAGTCATTTATATTTATTATAATATCTTCCTCAGTACGGTGTACTGGCTCTAAATTGTTGACATCCAATTCTTTCTTTAACAAAGAATGAGCCCCAAAATCATTATTCTCAACAACTTCAGCCTTTAGAGTAGAAGGTGGCACATCTGAAAAAGTCAAAACTGGCTGAATACCTTTTGATTCTTTGTTCAACATCTCTACCGATGCACTCTGACAATTTTCATGCTGAATTATTTCAAAGCCCCTGGTTTCAAGGTCCTGTCCAGGCAAGTCATATTTGACCCTGTATTCTATCTTAGGGATAGTGGGAGCACATGAGGCATCTTCAAACTGAACTTGGTCATCATTTTCCAAATCAGTCTCTCCAAAGCCTTTGCAGTTCACGAGATGCACCATTGTGTTATTTCTTTTGACATCATATATCCATGAATGTAAACTGCTCTTTCTTTTCATATATTTTGCCTTGGCATTTGTAGCACATTGAGGATGTGTCTCATATGAAGGCCATACTTCATAAACTGGCATTTTGCAGCTAACTACTGCACTGCAATGAGATGAATTCTTCTTGACATCATCATTGGAACAGTGGTCATCCTCAAAACTGTCTGAGACAACACAGTCTATGACCACAGATTCTTGCTTAAAAGTACCTAGATAGTCCCTTTTATGATCCTTATTCGAATTTTGTGGAGCTGCTACAGAATTCAAGGACACACATCTTCATTTTGGCATATATCAGACAAGTCCAGATCTGTCCATCTGCTGCTATCTTTCTGCCTTATCTTCATTTTGGCATATATCAGACAAGTCCAGATCTGTCCATCTGCTGCTATCTTTCTGCTTTAGATTGCCTAGTCAGTGGCATGATTATGTTACCACATCATCATGCTACCTCATTGCTTTCACCATTTCTTCAAGGTTCCAAGGGCATCTTCATCAAGCAGGAGGCATCATGGGCTTCTCAACATCTACCAGGGCTTTAGCTGGGGCTTTAACAATGGTAACATTAATGACATCAAGACCATGTTGGCATCAATGACAATTTCATCAACAGGTATAGCCTAGTGAACAAGGAGAGGGGAGCGAGGGGGGGGGGAGGCGAAGGGGCTGTGGGAAGTGGAGGTCACGGGGAGGTGTGCAGAGGAGGTCGGTAGCCCAGGCAGCGGTCACGCTGGTGGAACCGTGCAGGAACCGAGCGCAGGTGGGTGATAGGAACCTCGCGCGCTCAGTGGGACGAGCGACCGCATAGGAGACACGCAGGAAAGCGGGGTTTAGAGGCACGCAGCCGCGTGGAGGATGCGAGGGAGCCGTCAAAAGGTGGGCAGAGGGGGAGCCGCGTGAGCTGGGAGAGCTGTGCAAAGGGGCAGTAGATGCGAAGCGAAAGAGGGAAGTCGCGCGTGAGCAGAGAGAGGAGGAAGCGGCCGCACAAGGAAGGCAGAGGCTCGCGCAAAGGAGGGCTCACAAAATGGTAGAGCAGAAACTGTGAAAGTGTTGACTGAAGTGACAGACACGATCTTATAATGATGTAGCATGATAACATTATAGCATGACAGGTTGTAGCATATGACAGTGACTAAGACAGTAATAATGGGAGGTCACTGTGTGATAGTCACAACAAACAAGCTGATGTTGACGACAATGATGAGCACCTACTTCAGATCAAGAAATAAGTATTGAGAGAAAGAACAGCTACATCATAAAGTTGCCAAGGCATTTATGCAGGTGATGGCAGCATCAAGAACCACAAAGAAAAGGTCGAAAGTTGAGACAAGAAGGTTCTCCCAGTAAGTGGGAGCTGCAGTGGCAATTCCTTCCGTGACAGAGGGAGCAATCTCAGGGCCTTGTGCTTAATAGGAAAATGTCCCATGTCGCAGATTTTGTACATGCTCTAGCTGGTACTCCAGGATTGACAAGTACTTGATGAAGAAGCAAAATTGTCAGAGGGAGTTGGCTTCAGGTTCCAAAATAAAACAGGGTGGCTTATGTGGCAGAGGGAGCAGCTACAGTGGATGTAATACTTGAAGACAGATGTGATGTGTGCATTGGGCAGGTGTTCCCCCAATATTAGCCATGTGACTTGGCTAGGGGTGAATGGTATGGAGGCAGGGTAGTATCTTCTCCTAGACACCCTATGACGGGGTGGGGAGATTGGCCCTTGCATAATGTTGCATCGAGCATTTCCTCAATATTAGCCATGTGACTTGGCTAGGTGTGGGCTATGTGGGATAATGCTTTCTATCAAACACCAAGTGGGGTGGAGAGATGAGTCCCTAAGAACACTTAAAACGATGCAGTGCCTTCTCTTCGACACCAAGTGGGGTGGAGAGATTAGTCCCTAAAGGCTCAGATCAAAGCAGTGCCTTCTCTCGGACACCCTGTGACGGGGTGGGGAGATTAGTCCCTAGATGCTACACAACATCACTTATGCACTCATCATTTATGATAAGTACATGGACATCCTCTCCAAGCGAAAGAAGAACTCCCAGAAGACAAGACAAAGACCATTGAACCTGTAAAGAACGTGCAAGAAGAATACCTCCCTAATCTAAGCAGGAATGTTGATACTATAGCTTGGTAGAGAATGTTTCCCTCGCTGAGAGCAGGTGTTGATGTTTGCAGCATCGATGAGACATTCTTCCTAAGACGAGAAGAACGGTGTGACTCGTCTTTGAGAGATAGAGAGAGAGAGAGAGAGTTGACTCTTTTGGACGATACACTTCTCGATGGACTGATTTGAGAGATCCATTTGAGGTTGTATCCCTTGTGGACGTCATGAGGTTGTAGCCCATGACGTAATGAAGAAGGTCCATATTGGTCGTGGTAATATCGACGTGAGAAGACCTTTTCTATGACGTGGAGGTGTCCAAGACAATGTTGATTTTTCTGAGCAGCATCGAGAGCCATTCTCTTAGGAGAATGAGGACACATGGTCCGGGACCAGGGTGTGCACTCAACCCAGTGTTGAGTGACTACTTTGTCGAATGGTAGACATTTGGTCAAGGACCATGATGTGGACCCAGTCCAGTACTGGGGGAACTCAACCTAGGGTTGAGTGACCATTCTGTTGATTGGAAGATATCTGGTTCGAGACCATGATATAGACCCAACTCTGCCTTGGGTAGACTCAACCCAGTGTTGAGTGACCATTCTATTGAATGGTAGACATCTGGTCTGAGACCACGATGTGCACTAATCTAGTACTGGTAGACTCGGCTTATTTCTGAGTAGCCATTCTCTTGGAGAATGGAGGCGCTTAGTCTGTTACCAAGTATTTGACCTAAGGTCAAATTATGCAGTCCATAGCTGAGGCACTTGGTCTGTTACTAGGAAGGCACTGTAAGCCCTAGACTGGGTCTAGGCATGTGTGACACTTTGACCCTTGATCTATGGGCTTTGAGTACTTCTCCAAGGATTAGCCACCCTTGGTTAAGTTACGCTAGTACTTGATCTAGGTGTCACACAGAGTGTGAGATAAAAGCATTAGTAACTCTCTTGGTTTATGATGATGTACTTTTGAAATAAAAAAGATCACAGGTAATGACCACAGGGGCACTTGGAAAAAGGCTAAAGTCAAAAGTCAAAAATACATAAGGACTTTTGGACCACAGGTGAAAGTCAAATTACATAAGGACTTTTTGGGTAAAAGTCAAAGTTACTAGAAGGACCTTTTTGGTAAGAAGTTAAAAGTGAAATTAGGAAAAGAATAAAATATTATTATTTTATCTTTCCTAATTTTGGTCCACTTACAGGTGACTAAAGGCTATAAAAGAAGATCAAGTCAATTCATTATTGCATACACTTGCTCTCACAGGTACAACTGCTCCATGAGAAGATCTTACGGGTTTGAAGAAGAAGTTAATGATTGTGCCCTAGCATGGATGAGTCTAGCTAGGGCATCATCATCCTTGGGAAGAAAAACCCTCGGCTAGGGTTTTATTCATCTTCAATTATTCAGCTAGGGTTTCTGTCAAACCCTCATCTTCAACCAGGGCAACCATCTTCTTCACTTGGAAGCCACCTTCTACCTCACGGGAAGTCATCTCCATTTTCGGGCAGCATTGGGCAGCTGTGTTTTTCAGTGGGCACCCCCCTTCTCATCCCGTGGGCTGTCCATTTCTTTTGTTGGCAGCCCTTAGAGGGCACAACCCTCTCAACACCTCCAGGAAGCCTTTAGCAGGCAAACCCGGGAGGGCTAGTGCCTTCTAGACACCCTCGGGTAGCCCTTGGGCAAGCCCGTGAGGGCTGCCGTAACACATAGACCCTCCAGGCAGCCTTGGAAAGACCCATGAGGGCTCTACAACAGCCCATAGGGCTGTCGGGCCTATGTAAGGCCATTGGGTCAGGGTTGTTAGCCCTCGGCGGCAGAGGAGTTGCCACTTCGAGCAGCCTGACTGTCAACCGAATAAGATCCATTCAACAGAACATTCGGGCCAGGGCAGAAGAAGGACGGGCAGGTATTCAGGCAGCACGTGAGCTAGTTCGGGTTTGAGGTGTTTAGGCAGCAGGTGTTCATTTATGAGATGAGCTACTAATGCCATAGTGGAAAAAATCGGCATCGACAAAAAATCAACGAGGGTCCATAAAACATCTTCTCGACAACATCGACGAAAAAATCGGCAGACCGCGGCAAGCATTAAAAAATGCAAATTTTGTACTTCAATAGGGTCAAAATTTGCTTACCGATTTTTTCCCCTATTTGTCAATTTTTGCTGAATTTTCCTGATCTTTCCTGATTTTTTCCCGACTTTTTCCGATTTTTTCCCGATTTTTTGAAAAAAATCATGATTTTTTCGGGCCAAAAATTTTACAGCCAAAAAAAATCGGGACTTTTCGGGACATCACCGGAAAATCGACGATTTTTTCCACTATGACTAATGCTTTTTGGGGGTTTTGTCCTTTGAAAGTTTCCCCATTGAAAAACTCTTTTGTCCATTGTGTTGATGTGATGAATGTTATTTTACTGCACTTGTTATCTATTTAAGCCAATCTGCAAATTTTTAAGTATTTCTGCTAATGCTAAAATTCAACATGGAGAGCTTAGCATGTGAAAAACACAATTAAGGGACACTACTGTTATTTTTCCTAGATCTTGGGATAAGATTTGCAAATCTAACATTTGACTAAGTGGCAGAGATGGCCACCAATGTTTTCAAACCGGAAGAGAAGCTCTATGGTTCATCCAACTTCAACTCCTGGAAGGCCAGGTTAACAACCATTCTAGATGAAAATGACTTGGATGACATTATTTTTAATGCCACATAAGAGCCAACATCAAATGTTGGTAGGCTTGCTTACAAGAGGAAGCAAGGTAAGGCTAGAAGAATCATCTATGATTCTGTCAGAGAGTCAGTGATGCCCAACATCACATCTTTGAAGACTGCTAAAGAATGCTTTGATACCTTGGTCAACCTATATGAAAAGAAGGCTCCTTGTCAAAAGAGAGTCTTAAAAAAGAGGCTATGAAAGTGTCGGTTCCTTCTTCTCAAAGATTGCACAAGTAAGAGATCAACTCATTGTTATTGGCATTACTGTTGATGATGATGACCTTGTGCAAACAGTGGTTGATGGTCTCCCAAGCTCTTGGGAAACTTTCATGGCATTTGTCTATGGACGAGAGAATCATCCAACCTTTGAAAGGCTTTGGCATGATTGCATAGAAGAAGAAGGAAGAACCTCTGGCAAGGTAGTCAAGGAAGACAACCTTGCACTTGCAGCAAAGACAAAGAAGTTCAAGAAGCCTTTCCCTCAGCAAAAGAAGGGGAAAGAAACCTCAGGGTAAGTTTTCTGACATGTCAAAAGTGGAATGTTATAGTTGCCACAAGTTTGGACATTTTGCTAGAGACTGCAGGCAGAACAAGAAGAAACCCACGAGAAAGTTTCAGGCATCTACTGCAGAAGCAGAGGAAGAAGAAAAAAACCAAGGCTAATAAAACTGATGAACCTAAAAGAGAGTACTACTTGATTGCTGCTCTAATTAGTTCTTTCTCAGATTGTTCCACTTCTTGGTTGGTGGACAGTTCCTCCTTACAAAAGTAGATCAGCTTGGTACCAAGAAATGGTGGTACAAGAAGGCAAGAAGCATAAAGAACCTATCAGGACTTTCATAGAAAGACCACAGAAGTACTCAGGTCTTATGAGTCAGCTTGACAGTGTAGAACCTTCCAAAGAAGCAACAAGTCCATAGGTATGGGTTGATGCCATGATTGAAGAGTACAGTTCAATCATAAAGAATGATGTGTGGGAAGTTGTTCCCAGACCAACAAGAAAGTTAGTAATGACAATTGCTCCTATTAACAAGTATACTACCTTTAGAACCATCATTTCACTTGTTGCATTATTCGGATGGAAGTTACATCAGATAGATGTAAAGACAGTCTTCCTCAATGGTAAGATTGAGGAGGAAGCTCATATTGAACAACCAGAAGGCTTTGTGAAGAAAGCCTTGAGAGTCTAGTATGTGAGGATAAATGGATGGCTCCATAACTTGGGGCTTTCCAAAAGTACAACCAGTGTAAGAGGGATCTTACCTTTGAATTCGAGATGAAAGATCTCGGATTGATGCATTACTTCCTTGGCCTGGTTTAGAGGTCTGGCAAAAGCCAGGCAAGATCTTCCTGACACAAGGAAAATATGCAGTTGGCGTCTTGCAGATATTTGGGATGCAGGATTGCAAGTCTATGGGCATACCCATGACTACCAACATTACAAGTTGGATGAATCAGCTACCAGTTCACAGAGTATAGACTCTACTCTGTATAGACAGCCTTTTGGATCTTGGATGTATCTCGTACATACAAGACCAGAAACAGAGAATGCTCTGGTTAGTTCATGTCCAACACTTATGGGCTTAGGATTACTTCCAGCAGTGGAGTAATGTTATCTGGATGTGTCGATTCATATTTGGCTGACAGTGCAGTAAACCAGAAAAGTACCTCTGATTACTGCTTCAGTATGAGATCTGCAATGATCTCTTGGGCCGGCACGAAGCAGGATTCCATAATTCAAAGTTCAACTGAGGCAGAATATATTGCTGCAAGTGAAAGCTTGACTCAACGATCATCCATTGCAATAATCAGAGTGGCATAAAGCTTTCGAAGAACCCTATATTTCATGATAGATCGAAACACAGTGAAATGAGGTATCATTTCATCAGAGACCTAGTGCAAAGAGGTGCTCTGAAGTTGCAATACATTCATGTGGATGAACAGATTGCAGATATCTTGATCAAGCCTTTGTCAACATCAAAGTTAGTGTACTTTCATGACAAGCTTGGTATGGCAGAGAATGCCTCTCTCGCTGAGAGGGAGTGTTGATTTTTCTGAGCAGCATCAAGAGCCATTCTCTTAGGAGAATGGGGACACCTGGTCCGAGACCACGGTGTGGACTCAACCCAGTGTTGAGTGCCCATTCTGTCAAATGGTAGACATCTGGTCTGGGACCATGATGTGGACCCAGTCCAGTACTAGGGGGACTCAACCTAGAGTTGAGTGACCATTTTGTTGAATGGAAGATATCTAGTCCGGGACCATGATATAGACCCAGCTCTGCCATGGGTAGACTCAACCTATTGTTGAGTGACCATTATGTTGAATGGTAGACATCTGGTCCGGGACCACCATGTGGACCAGTCTAGTACTGGTAGACTCAACTTAGTTCTGAATAGCCATTCTCTTGGAGAATGGAGGCGCTTGGTCTATTACCAAGTGTTTGACCTACAATCAAAATATGCAACCCATTACTGAGGCACCTGGTCTGTTACCAGGAAGGCACTATAAGCCCTACACTGGGTCTAGGCATGTGTGACACTTTGACCCTTGATCTATGGGCTTTGTGTACTTCTCCAAGGATTAGCTTCCCTTGGTTAAGTTACCCAAGTACCTGATCTAGGTGTCATACAAAGTGTGAGATAAAAGCATTAGTAACTCTCTTGGTTTATGATGATGTACTTTTGGAATCAAAAAGATCACAGGTAATGACCACAGGGGCACTTGGAAAAAGGCTAAAGTCAAAAGTAAAAAATACATAAGGACTTTTGGCAGTGTTCCACAGGGACGTGCTTCCCAGGGTCGAGGGCTCGCCCCCTACGCTTCCCACGCCCTCGGGGCTGGGGGGCTCCATGGGAAACGTTTCCTAGCGCCCCCCTTTCTGCGAAACTTGGGGAAACGCAGGTCTAGGAGTTTCCCAGATTGGGGGGCTCCCACACGCCCCCTCCTAAAAATAGGGGGCTCCGACAGGTCTCCACTGCCCTCAATTTTTTAATTCTTTTTACTTAAAAAAGAAATGGTTCATCTTAAATTTTAGGCTTTTACACTAAACGGTCATTTTAAAACGAAACAGAAACAAATAAAACGAAACAAACATCGATATGATATGCTTGGCTATAACGATTACATTAAATTACACTAAACTCTTCGGGAACATAAGCATGCTCGTATGCAAATGGTGATGGGATGAGGAATTGACATGTTTATATGTTGGGGTTCATATTTTTATTATTTTTCTTTTTTCTTTTTTATAATTTAGAGACTGACCCCCTATGCTAGGGACCCTGACACCTCCTCGCCCCCCCGTCCCCCAGAATACCCCAAAATTTTGGGGTGTCTCTACACGTCCCCAATGTGCGTTTCCCCGCTCCCACGCCCCTGCGTCCCGGAAACTCGGTGGAACACTGACTTTTGGACCACAAGTGAAAGTCAAATTACATAAGGACTTTTTGGGTAAAAGTCAAAGTTACTAAAAGGACCTTTTTGGTAAGAAGGTAAAAGTGAAATTAGGAAAAGAATAAAATATTATTATTTTATCTTTCCTAATTTTGGTCAACTTACAGGTGACTAAAGGCTATAAAAGAAGATCAAGTCAATTCATTATTACATACACTTGCTCTCACAGGTACAACTGCTCCATGAGAAGATCTTACAGGTTTGAATAAGAAGTTAATGATTGGGCCCTAGCATGGATGAGTCTAGCTAGGGAATCATCATCCTTGAGAAGAAAAACCCTTAGCTAGGGTTTTATTCATCTTCAGTTATTCAGCTAGGGTTTCTGCCAAACCCTCATCTTCAACCAAGGCAACCATCTTCTTCACTTGACAACCACCTTCTACCTCATGCGGGCAGTTATCTCCATTTCCGGGCAGCATTGGGAAGTTGTCTTTTCAGTGGGCAGCCCCCCTTCTCCTTCTGTGGGCTGTCCATTTCTTTTGTTGGCAGCCCTTAGAGGGCACAACCCTCTCAGCACCTCCAGGCAACCTCTAGCAGGCATACCCAGGAGGGCTAGGGCCTTCTCGGCACCCTCGAGTAGCCCTTGGGCAAGCCCATGAGGGCTGCCATAACACACAGACCCTCTAGGCAGCCTTGGGCAGACCCGTGAGGGCTCTACAGCTACCCATAGGGCTGCTGGGCCTGTGTAAGGTCATTGGGTCAGGGTTATTAGCCCTCAACAGCAAAGCAACTGCCACTCCAAGCAGCCTGACAGTCAACCGGATTAGATCCAGTCAACAAAACACTCGGGCCAGGGCAAAGGAAGGACGAGCAGTTGTTCAGGTAGCATGTAAGCTAGTTCAGGCAACCAAAACAGTAAATCAGGCAAACAGTCTAGAAATTGAGCAGGCAAAGAGTAGATCTGATAACTTCAGGCAGGCTATCATATTTCTGGGCAATGATTTTTTTGTTTCCGGGTAGGCCCTAACTTTTTGGGCAGATCTGATATATTTCTTGGCAGTGATTTTTTTGTTTCCGGGAAGGCCTAAACTTTCTAGGCAGATCTGATATATTTCTGGGCAAGGATTTTGTGTTTTCGGGCAGGCCCTAACTTTCTGGGTAGATCTGATATATTATGGCCAGATCTGATATATTCTGGGCAGCCTGTCATAAATTCGGGCAGACTGTTTTTGGGCAGTCTGGATGATTTCTGGGCAGATCTGGAAATTTTGGTAACTTGGTAGTCACCCTTTGGCCTAGCCTTGTGAATTTTATCCCTCACCCTTCACTAGCAAATTGATTACAACTATGAAGTGAGTATGGCCTTGAAAGTCTGGTCTGAGTTATAATTAATAAATGAAATCCTTTATATTTGGTTGATAGATCGCCAGTGAAATGATTACTACTTGTTATAAGTGTTATTTGAATGATTTGTAGAGCATGTCTTGACCTATGAACACTTGCAGCAAATGGATGCTAGCCTGAGTTATATTACTGGTTGTATGGTCATTTACAGATTATTATTTTGTCTATCTGGATATTGTAGATGGTCATGCAAAGACCTATAGGGGGTATGAGTATACACCTTAGATGGATTTGGACTCTCTGAGTCCAGTGAGATAGCCTGTTTTCAGTTCCGGGCACTTGCAGAGATGATTTGGCTTAGTGTACCCTTCTGGTGCAGATTTGGCGTACTGGATGGCCTGTTTGAGCAGGGAGATATTCTTCTTGGATCTCCTAGGGCATTGCATGAGGCATGGGGGTCCAGCCACTTGTTTGCACCATATTACCCCCCTCCCAGAGAGCCTGGTGGGCTTAGTTGGATAACGCAGGCATCCTAGGAGGCAATTTCTGGCATATCACGTTTCCCGAGGCAGATAAAAAATAATTAAAAAGGCTACTGAAGAATTCGATTTGGGCTACTGAGGCAAGGAAATGGCATGGGATGAGTTCCGATGATGAGTGTGATGTCTTCCATTTCTTCTCCAGCAGTTGTAGCACTTGGATGGGCCCACATCTATTTTTCGAGCATATTATATTATTTTCTAGAGCTTTTGGAGGCTCACGATTTCCTCGAGGCACAATTTCACAATTAAAAAATTATATTATTTTTATTGTGCCATGGGGACACCCAAAGGGAGTTAGTTAACACTCCCTGGACCCACCATGTGCTTCATTTATTTTTTTGTTGAGTGGGATCCCCTCTCCTAGGATGATTTAGTCCACTTTTATATTATATTATGGCATTGATCCATGTATTGTATGTTGAGCTCATCTCAACTGTTGATTAAAACATTTGTATCTTTTAATCTTAGCCACCCATTTGAAAAGTGGTTAGGATTTTGGTTCTCTCATTCCTATTTAAAGGAGAGAGCTTCTCATTTGTAAGGGGTCTTTGGCTCTTGGATCTGGATAATGGAAAAACTATTCTTGTGGAAATTTTCTGGATCTCCTTTGCATCTAGTGTTTTTCAATGGTGATTGGAAAATCTATTGCTTCCTAGCATTTGGGTATTTGTTGTGAGATCTATATTTTTTGGAAACATTGTCTTGTCTACAGGAGGGCGACTTCAACTTGGGCGTTTTTGCAAGGGTTCCTCAACTCGCTTGGATTGGATGCGCTTGTATCAGGGGGTTTTCATTAATATCATTGCGATCTATGATTTCATCTTGCTATTTTTTTGTAGCATTTGTTATTTTCTCGTGACACATCAAATCTGATATGGTTGACGTTTGTTGTGCAGGAGAGAAGGCGCATTGGCTTCCTTGGGCAAATCGTTTTACATAGAAGCTTCCTCAAATCTTCTTAAATTAATCAGGACGGCATAGATCATCATCATCAAGGCATCTACAAGGTTTTCCAGGTAAGATCTACAAGTTAGTTCTTCTTTTTCTAGATCTCAATCCATTTTCATGTTAAAAACCTAAAAATTAA
This sequence comes from Pseudotsuga menziesii, assembly GCA_001517045.1. Classification (NCBI taxonomy): domain Eukaryota; kingdom Viridiplantae; phylum Streptophyta; class Pinopsida; order Pinales; family Pinaceae; genus Pseudotsuga; species Pseudotsuga menziesii. Next base: position 295,374 of record LPNX010973098.1, read on the forward strand.
AAAATTAAAAAATATTATAGATCAAACCACTTAATCTCGGGGCAAACCATTTCTGGGTTTTGTAGATAGGGTCAAACCCTAAGTGGGTCTTCAAAAACGTTTTGCTAAAGTGACTCGATTTGGCCCAAATCCCTAGGCACTGTTCTCTAAACCCTAAATATTAAAAATAAAATAATATTATAGATCAAACCGCTTGATCTCGAGGCAAACCATTCTGGGTTTTGTAGATCGGGTTAAACACTAAGTGGGTCTTCAAAAACGTTCTGCTAAAGTGACTCCATTTGGCCCCAATCCCAAGGCACTGGTCTCTAAACCCTAGCGCTATCTTCCATGCTGCCAATTTTTCCCGTGATTTGATTTTTTCGGCAAAACACCTTTTTGGGTTTGTAGATAGGGTTAAATCCCAAGTGGGTCTCCTCCAACGCTGGGCAGAAAGTGACTCCATTTCCCTAGATCTGACAGGCACTGATCTCAAACCCCAGCGCTACCCCCTCTTTTGTCTCTTTTTCCTGTGTTTTGACCATTTCCTGGTGGCTCAGGTGCTTTGACATTTTCATATCTTCCTTCAAGTCTATCCATCGGTACTAGATAGCCCCAATCCCGTCTCACCTCTTCTGCATTGGTCACGTTTCCCAAGGCAGTGGATATCTTCACCTGTTGCTCATACCTTAACCCCAGATCTAGTATTTACCTCATAGGTCACCTGTATCCCAACTTGAATCAAACCTCATACTTCCTAAGCCCTAATCCAAAGCCTTGGTTCACCTAGTGACGTCATCCATAGATCAAGGGTTTCCATCATCTTACACCTTATGTACCTCAAGTACATTTGATCTGATTTGGTGTCTAAGTCTGATCTCTCCTGTCGGGAGTAGATCTAGGTCTCCCCCATTGTTGTCTTGGGCTAAGATAACATAAAGTGAAGACTGCCTCGATTGGCGTGATAACCATCCATTTGGGAGTTGGGCAATCTTGGTTTCCAACTCAGTTGCTTGTCCCTCTACCGTCCATCCTGGATCCATCTCACATAGGCAACTTCAAGGTTGGTGATAGCACCTCCCTTTCCCTAGTGTCTGCTTGTCCAACAAATGTCACTTTCGTCCCCTAAAATCCCAGTTCTCCAAAGGTAAACTATGTCTCTCGAAAGTCAAACTTCACCGCGACCAAACACAATCTCGTTGATTTCCACCTCACCTGAGGATTGATCTATAACTTACATTTGTGATTAATGTGAATTGAAGTATATACAGGAAACTGTCGCGTTTGTTGCTTAACTGTACTATGTGATAGTCTTGCTTTTGCTTTATTTCAGGTTGATCACCATTGTATTGAAAGCATTTAGTTGTCTTTTAATACTTGTATGATAAGTGTACTAACATCTCTTGCATGCAACAACCTTTAGTTTTATGATCAGTTGTATTTTTTATCATTTTTTTACTTCGTCAACTCAGTGTCACTTTGTCAACTGTCATGACCAGCAATGGGATCCCACTATAGGTTGTCATATGTTCATATAAGTGTCTTTCGAGGCTTATTGGACAATTCCATGCTTCAAGCAAGAAAAATTGGCTTAATTCATAACTTTTTATGAAGTCAACAAAAATAATTAAGTGAGTTTTTAATTAAATATTGGAAAAGTATTCACAAAGCTTAACATAGATTACTGTAGGGTGTATGAGTAGTGGATTTTAGTATATTTGAGGCTTCTAGATCCATTCATGCAGTTAGATCATTAGTTTGGGCAAAGAAAAGGCCAGTTGTGGGATTTTTGAAAATTTACAGAGAATTTCTGATTAATTAAAATAATTAAAATGACCAATGTATGGCACTAAGTTGCACGAAAAGAAGAAACAGGGAAACGTTGTGTTATCCACTTTTTTGTACCATAGTTGGGTTACTCGAGGAACCGCCGGTTGACAAACATGTCCAATGTTTGATTCCAGTGTCTCAGTTGATCCGTTTTCATGTCTAGCAAATATTGGCTAGCCAGTTTTTCATTTGAATAATTTTGACCTTGGCCCCGCAGGGTTTGTAATTACATGTGCTAGTAGGGTATTTTTTGAGTGGTTCGGTCTCCTGAGACGTAGAATCTCAAATAAGGTATTCCAGGGAGTTTTTTTCCCTTGACAATTATGCTTTGCCTTCAGCCGAGTATAATTGACAAGGTTTTCTCCCGCTTCCTCCAAAGCTGGAATGCTCAATGTTGAATCCTGGGCCTTAGGGGGTTATTAGAGCCCAACTGAGTGTTATAAACCTACTAGGCATTTTTTAGATAGATCATGGTCATGTCCTAAGTCATCTGGACATATAAAAAAATTCGAAAAAATCTTTTTCGATCAGGGTAAAAATTATTTTTAAATTTTTTTAATTTTTAATTACTTTTCCTAAGTTTTTTGGGTTAATTTTTCCATAAATTAAATGAAAAAACCCCGTTTGTAATAAGTCAGTCATTCGGACTCCGAATTCAGTGATTGAAGGCTCTAACCTTAAGCCAAAAATCATTCTTGATCAGCAAGCCAATTAGAACCAACTTTCAGATCAACAATCAAACGCATAATGCTTTTTTAATCAAAAAAGTCAGTTTTGAGTAAAAAAATGAATTTTTATTAAAAACTGGTTATTTTGGAGAAAATTAAAACTCTCCAAATTTAGCGAAATAAAAGGCTAAATGACATCTCATGGAGCACTTATGATGTTTGGAGTTGTCATAACTCAGCTTCAGTCAGCATTAAGTGAGCAATTAATTTATTATCAATTAATAGACATGTCATCTCCAGCTAAAGATGAGATGGAGAGCACTCATTGGTCCGGTGATTTGATTGAGGTGAAGACAGAAGCTTGCACCATCAGTGGGCTTCCCAAACCTAGCTCAGGCTTTTGCCAGACCTAAAGGATGAGCTTACCTACATCCAGATGCCTCCTTAAGCTATTCACGCCCCTCTCTCCTCATGAGGGCGTCATCACACGTGTGGGCTTATGATGGGCTTATTTTCAGAGCACAGGCTTGGAGTGGGGGCGCCTTGCCTAGGTGGAAGCCTCCCCTCACTCCCGGTTCTTCAGTTTAGGTATGGGCTCTTTGTTAGGTGGCTAAGCTGGTTAGGGTTGGTTTTTTGGTTTTAGGGTTTTAGCACACTCTCATTTGTTAAATAGAGGCTTTTTCAGCTCTATTGGGGTGGATGATTGATGCAAAGAACCTCTGGTCAATTATTGTAATACTTGTTGCTCTTATTCAACCATTTTGAATAAAGAAAGGCTTTGGAGGCTCATATTGTGTGGATTCCGGATTCATATGCTTTGATTAATGAGGTGATACCATTTCATTCTTGCTTTGTTTACTAATCTGTGCGTAATTATAAATGCTTTGGAGGGCTTATATAAGCACGTAAGAGTAGATATTTGTAGTTTCAAGTTATCTACTTACTTATTTACTTTCTGAAATTTATAAAGAGCATTGTCTTATTCAGTTATATCTCATGCTTTTTGTGATTCAGAATAGTAAATAGTACATGTTCTAATCCCCTGTTTTGGCAAGCATGCAAGTTTTTTTACTACAAATCACTCCATTGCACAGAGTAAAAGGATGAGCTAAGTTGCATCTACTTTTCTCGGAGTCAAGCACAGGTCTCTAGCAGCAACATACTGATTGAGATCTAAGGTGCTTTCAGAGAATCAAAGACCCAAGTGGTTCCATCTCTTAGATTCACCCCTAAAAAACAAAATTTTACTTTCCAGTTACTTTGATTCTCTGTTTTATAACAAATAGATCTAAGCATTAAATCTCATCTTTATATCTCTTGTTATTATAGATCTAAGAATTTCCTTTGTTAAAAGCTCATCTTACGAAGGTTAAGATCTAATTTTGTTTAATACTTGAAGTAGTACCAATGTCTCATCTTATGCAAGTGTTAAAATTGTAATTTCTTAGTGTAGTATATCGTCTAGTTCATCATTTTGTAGGAAAGAAGCTCGCTGGTTTCTTACCTTTCGTAACATGTTAAGTAGGAAAATTGGCAAAAATTGAAGGAATTAAGCTGCAAAAAACCTTCCTTTGTTCCTCTTCTTAATCCCCCTTCTACCAGTTACTTTGTTTTGCCTCTTTTACCTCTTCTTCATCGCTGCCCCGTTAGTACTCTTGTTACCATCCATTTTTCCCTTTTTTGGACAGCCCTAGTCTGCCCTAGTCTTCTTCCCTTTTTTTCCCTCTTTTTGCCCTAGTTTTTGGGCTTTCTTTAACCTTGTTTTTGGCCATTTCTTCCACTTTTGTTCGCTGTTATGTTTTGTAATTTTTATGACAGCCACTTATTTTCTCTTTCGCTGCCCCATTCTCTTCGATTTTTCTCATCCTTTAGCTTCACAGTTGGTTGCCCTATTCTTCCCTTTCTTTGGTTTTGATTCTTGCTTGGTTTGTTTGCCTTCTTTCTCTCATCTTCTTTTGTTTCAGCCCTCTTTCCTTTGCTCTTTTTACTCTCTTCAAACTTATTCCCTTTTCCTTTTTCACAGGTTTTCAGAAAGATCTCAAAAGTATAAATAAAAGGCATTCTCCTTTTTACAAATCCTATTACTTCATAGAGTTGTTTTGCTTTTATCTGAAAAGTCCTTTCAAGGATTAAAATCCTTAGGGCACATTGTATAAAGTTTAGTAAAGATCTTTTGTTTGAGTGGGGTTTTTAAGTCCCCACTCCCATCCTCCCCCATTTGGGGAAGATTGTGTTGTGTCCATCTTTCACATGCTTAGATTAGATGTCCTTGTTTACATCATCATTTGCATCTTATGTTTAGAATATTAATTATTAATCCATCACATCTAATGCATTGAATGAGTTGATTACTTCAAGTTCTAATTGTTTATCTTCCTAAGTAAATCAATTGCTTAAATCTCCTGAACCTCACCATAAGGTGGATCAAGATTGCTCTCTGTCGGAGAGTTTCATCAACCACTTTCATCTTAATTGTTGTGCTTGTTTAATCAATTAACTATTAAGTAAGACTCTCGAACTTGCAAAAACACAAGTCAAGAGCACTCTCTATCGAAGAGCATCCTGGGTTTGCATAATCCCTGCATTAGTCTCATCTAGATTAGCCAAGTCTCTTGAACCACTGTCATAAGACGGGGTCAAGAGCGCTCTCTGTTGGAGAGTCTAATTAATCAACTTAATAAAACTTTCAACACACATCCTTTTAATTAATTAACTCCTCTCCTCCTTGCCGGAGTATGCTCTGACCGATCCTAGATCGAAATACCCAGAAAGGCCATTGGATCTTTAAATCTTACAAGAGTAATTTAATTAAAACTTTTCCCCCATAAACAAACGCACCGGCGTTGTTTCGTTTAAATACCATGGTATGTGGGCAAATTCCAAGTGTGGGCGCCAGGCAACCCAATCTGGGCACAGGTAGTTAAGTTATTGAACACTTACCTATGACCCCAAACAGGTCCGTCATGTCTTCGAACGAAGCCACTGAAGGTATTTCTGGTTAGGACATCCAACTACCATAAGCAAGACCAATAAAAAACCTTTAAAACCTACCAAGAGCACTTGCAAAACCTAACATTCACTGGCATCATTTTGGGATTCACATCTCTTTATACACGAAACATCCCTGATAAGTTGACTCCATAGGCACTGGTTCTATCTTTCCGCATTATTGATAATCTGGGCCATTTGTCCATTGGATGTTTTGATTATAAGTTATATCTGTGAATGCTATATCATTTCGTGAGTTCTCAAATTATTGTCTATCTTTTAGTTCTGGTGATAGCAACGTGGATTGCTTTGTCTTGTGAGGAGACAGCTTTTGGAAGATTCCTGCTGCTGGTGTGTAATCGAGGGACAACATCTTTTGGCGCCGTTGTCGGGGACAAATCTTTTTATTCCTGGACGACCTTTGTTTCTTTTAGTTTTTTACCTTGTTTTTCCCCTTTTTTGGTAGATTTTAGTCCAATCACTCTCTGAAATTAGACTTAAGTCCACCTGGCGACTCCACTGTCAGTTAACACCTCAAGGTATTCTACTAGAAGAAACTCTGTAGGTTTGTTCGATTTCATCCCTGACCCCGAAAAGGTCTATAGGAGGAGATTAAACAAACTATCTTCTCGCAGAATCCTTGCAGAACTTGGATCTGAGCCTGTTTCAGACATCCATCTTTTATTTTCAAAAAACTTAGAAAATTTGCAAAACCATAACTGTTTCCTTGACACAATGGGTGAGTTTTTTACTCAACTTAATTTTGCTCAGATAGCAAGTCACCCTCATGATATCCCTGACAAGGCTATCGACAAGCTTACAACGTATAATGGCACTGATGCCTCTGTCTCTGTTGAACAACATATCAGGAATTTCACCAGACACTGTGATTCCCATGTCAGGGGTACTGATAGGCATGAAGATGTTTATATGACCTTGTTCGCCTTGTCTTTGGATGGCAAGGCTGGCAACTAGTATGATAATTTGCCGGACAATTCTTTCGCCACCTTAGCAGACTTCAAGACTGCTTTCCTTGGAAAGTTTGGCAACAGAAAGGAGCCTAGACATCTAGTAGCAGCTTTGACCCGCATAAAGAAGTCCGAAACTGAAACAATGGACGAATTCAACAACAGGTGCATTGAATTAGCAAATTCCATCCCTGCCATTTATTCTCCTCCAGCAGCTTCTGTTCTGGACTATTATATCGAAGCATTAAGTGGCAAAATCCAGTACCAGATTAGAGACAACGAGCCGACCACATTGCTTCAAGCTCAGAATTTGGCCATTAAAATTGATAAGAATATGCAGTCTTTAGGAGAGTCAAACATCTAGGGTTACTCTAGATCATCAACTCCTCTAAAAATTGTGGAACCTAAAGGAAAAGAGTCATCAAACGAAGCATATGAGAAGAAGCTCATGGACTTAACAGAAAAAATGCAAGACATGGAAAGGAAGTACTTATCACAGATTAAAGAGGTTCAGAATCAGGTCATAACTGTTGAAAGAACTCAACCTCCACCACCTCCTAGAACCTTCCCTGCAAAACCAACATGGCAAAGAAGAAATCCCAGCCATGAACAGAGGCCTCCTCATCAGTTAGAGGCTGCTAACATGGTTGAAACTTACACGCCATTTTGTAGGGCATGTGAAGACCTTCATGAAGAATCTTCCTACTACTATGCATGCTATGTTCAGGAGCATGGTTTTCCAGAGGGTTGTAGTCCTAAAGCATCATCAAGCGAGCCTGAGTACATAAACTATGTAGGTGACATGCATGATATTTCCGGAGAAAGTTGGAGAGAGGCAAAACAATATTCAAGAGATCCTGAGTACATTAACGCAATTGGACAGCTCCATTCTGTCACCACAGAAACCCGATGTCAAGTTGAAGATTATAATCAACAATTGGACAACCTCACTAAAAACTTTGGTACTAATCCTACAAATGAGCATAATGATGATAGTTTGGAAGGTTTACTACCTTGTGACCTTTTTTTTGAAGAAGATGAGTATGATCATGAGGAGGGATATAGTCAGGGATGTGATACAAGTGAGGAAGAATCCCTTACATCTAAGATGGATGATAACTACGAGACTTTAATTGAAAATCAAATCTTAGAGGTTTCATGTGATGAAAGTCCTCCATGGTCACCACAGGATGACAAATATTTGGAAAGTTGGGTCCCCTGTGATATCTTTGAAACCCAGCTTTTTGAAGAAGATTGTTTTGAGCAAAATGAGGAGTATAGCCAGGGACTTGATACCAGTGATGAGGCATCATAGATATCCAACATAGATGGCGATGATGATTGTTGGACTCTTATTGAAAATCCAACCTATGATATTTTTGAAAATATTTTTGAGAATCTCATTTATGATATGTCACGCGAGGGGAGTGTTTATTCTAAGACTTATGAAAGTTGTAAAGAAGAACAGTTAGAGTTTTCATATGATCAGTCAGCATTGTATCTGAATATCTATAATAAGGACTTGAAAAAGCAGTGTAGTGAAGAATCAAATGGGATACAACTATTTGAAGATTTTTCTCAACCATCGTCTTCACATATAGATGTTCCTCATGTTTTGGAGCAGCTTGGGGCTTATACAACAAGTTATTATTTGATAAGCCTTGATGACCAGCATGATGGAGTAGTCGACCTGCCGCATCATCTCGATTTGTATATCAGCGCTATCCAGTCATGGATAAAAGCAGCCTGCGCGAGCACCTACCAGTTTGGGAAGAAGTTTGACGACATTATTCATGCCTATGATTCCCATCCAACCTGCCCATTCTGGATCATCACGCAGGTTTGCATTTTCTAGAAATTGTGCCCTTACTTTGGCTGGTAACCAAAGGCAAGGCAAAACTTTTTTATATTAATAAAATGCTTAGGTGGCTACACTTGATTTATGATTACACCTAACCTTTTGTGTATCATGCATAGAGTAGGAAAATAGGCTCCTTAAAGTGAGCGTTTACTTTAGCATTTTCTTTATGTACATAGAAATAAATAAATTTTTCAGTAAAGTTTTTTTCTTTGAATAAAGCAACTTTTGGATCACTGGCTCTTTTTCATGAAACTTATGCTACTAAGGTTTTCTTGTCAAGTTGAGATGTTTTTACAGGATATGGAAACCAGAGATTCCGGGGTTCTCGTATGCTCTCCTTGCATAAGAGACTAGATCGAGCACACATCCCGCAATTGGAGCTAGATGTTATCCACTTTTTTGTACCATAGTTGGGTTACCTGAGGAGCCGTCGGTTGACAAACATGTCCAATGTTTGATTCCAGTGTATCAGTTGATCCATCTTCATGTCTAGCAAATATTGGCTAGCCAGTTTTTCATTTGAATAATTTTGACCATGGCCCCGTGGGGTTTGTAATAATATGTGCTAGTAGGGTATTTTTTGAGTGGTTCAGTCTCCTGAGACGTAGAATCTCAAATAAGGTATTCCAGGGAGTTTTTTGCCCCTGACAATTATGCTTTGCCTTCAGCCGAGTATAATTGACGAGGTTTTCTCTCGCTTCCTCCAAAACTGAAATGCCTGATGTTGAATCCTAGGCCTTGGGGGGTTATTAGAGCCCAACTGAGTGTTATAAACCTACTAGGCATTTTTTAGATAGATCATGGTCATGTCCTAAGTCATCTGGACATATAAAAAAATTTCGAAAAAATCTTTTTCGAACGGGGAAAAATTTATTTTTTAAATTTTTAATTACTTTTCCTAAGTTTTTTGGGTTAATCTTTCCATAAATTAAATGGAAAAAACCCGTTTGTAATAAGTCAGTCATCCGGACTCCAAATTCAGTGATTGAAGGCTCTAACCTTAAGCCAAAAATCATTCTTGATCAGCCAGCTAGTCAGAACCAACTTTCAGATCAACAATCAAACGCATAATACTTTTTTACTCAAAAAAGTCAGTTTTGAGTAAAAAAATGAATTTTTATTAAAAATTGATTATTTTGGAGAAAATTAAAACTCTCCAAATTAATCCAAATTCAGCGAAATAAAAGGCTAAATGACATCTCATTGAGCACTTATGATGTTTGGAGTTGTCATAACTCAGCTTCAGTCAACATTAAGTGAGCAATTAATTTATTATCAGTTCGCAGACATGTCATCTCCAGCTAAAGATGAGATGGAGAGCACTCATTGGTCTGATGATTTGATCGAGGTGAAGACTGAAGCTTGCACCATCAGTGGGCTTCCCAAACCTAGCTCAAGCTCCTGCCAGACCTAAAGGATGAGCTTACCTACATCCAGACGCCTCCTTAAGCTATTCACGCCCCTCTCTCCTCATGAGGGCGTCATCACACGTGTGGGCTTATGATGGGCTTGTTTTCAGAGCACAGGCTTGGAGTGGGGGCGCCTTGCCTAGGTGGAGGCCTCCCCTCACTCCCGGTTCTTCAGTTTAAGTCTAGGCTCTTTGTTAGGTGGCTAAGCTAGTTAGGGTTGGTTTTTTGGTTTTAGGGTTTTAGCACTCTCTCATTTGTTAAATAGAGGCTTTTTCAACTCTATTGGGGTGAATGATTGATGCAAAAAACCTCTAGTGAATTATTGTAATACTTGTTGCTCTTATTCAACCATTTTGAATAAAGAAAGGCTTTGGAGGCTCATGTGGTGTGGATTCCGGATTCATATGCTTTGATTAATGAGGTGATACCATTTCATTCTTGCTTTGTTTGCTAATCTATGGGTAACTATAAATGCTTTAGAGGGCTTATATAAGCACGCAAGAGTAGATATTTGTAGTTTCAAGTTATCTACTTACTTATTTACTTTCCGAAATTTATAAAGAGCATTGTCTTATTCAGTTATAGCTCATGCTTTTTGTGATTTAGAGTAGTAAATAGTACATGTTCTAATCCCCTGTTTTGGCAAGCATGCAAGTTTTTTGATTGCAGATCACTCCATTGCACCGAGTAAAAGGATGAGCTAAGTTGCATCTACTTTTCTCGGAGTCAAGCACAAGTCTCTAGCAGCCGCATACTGATTGAGATCCAGGGTGCTTTCAAAGATTCAAAGACCCAAGTGGTTCCATCTCTTAGATTCACCCCTAAAAAACAAAATTTTACTTTCCGGTTACTTTGATTCTCTGTTTTATAACAAGTAGATCTAAGCATTAAATCTCATCTTTATATCTCTTGTTATTATAGATCTAAGAATTTCCTTTGTTAAAAGTTCATCTTACGAAGGTTTAGATCTAATTTTGTTTAGTACTTGAAGTAGTACCAATGTCTCATCTTATGCAAGTATTAAAATTGTAATTTCTTAGTGTAGTATATTGTCTAATTCATCATTTTGCAGGAAAGAAGCTCGCTGGTTTCTTACTTTTCGTGACAGGTTAAGCGAGAAAATTGGCAAAAATTTAAGGAATTAAGCTGCAAAAAACCTTTCTTTGTTCCTCTTCTTAATCCCCCTTCTACCGGTTACTTTGTTTTGCCTCTTTTGCCTCTTCTTCATCGCTGCCTCGTTAGTACTCTTGTTACCATCCCTTTTTCCCTTTTTTGGACAGCCCTAGTGTGCCCTAGTCTTCTTCCCTTTTTTGCCTCTTTTTGCCCTAGTTTTTGGGCTTTCTTTAACCTTGTTTTTGGCCATTTCTTCCACTTTTTGTTCGATGTCCTGTTTTGTAATTTTTATGACAGCCACTTATTTTCTCTTTCGCTGCCCCATTCTCTTCGATTTTTATCATCCTTTAGCTTCATAGTTGGCTGCCCTATTCTTCCCTTTCTTTGGTTTTGATTCTTGCTTGGTTTGTTTGCCTTCCTTCTCTCATCTTCTTTTGTTTCAGCCCTCTTTCCTTTGCTCTTTTTACTCTCTTCAAACTTCTTCCCTTTTCACAGGTTTTCGAAAAGATCTCAAAAGTAAAAATAAAAGGCATTCTCCTTTTTACAAATCCTAATACTTAATAGAGTTGTTTTGCTTTTATCTGAAAAGTCCTTTCAAGGATTAAAATCCTTAAGGCACATTGTATAAAGTTTAATAAAGATCTTTTGTTTGAGTGGGGTTTTTAAGTCCCCACTCCCATCCTCCCCCATTTGAGGAGGATTGTGTTGTGTCCATCTTTCACATGCTTAGATTAAATGTGCTTGTTTACATCATCATTTGTGTCTTATGCTTAGAATATTAATTATTAATCCATCACATCTAATGCATTGAATGAGTTGATTACTTCAAGTTCTAACTGTTTATCTTCCTAAGTAAATCAATTGCTTAAATCTCTTGAACCTCACCATAAGGTGGATCGAGAGTGCTCTCTGTCGGAGCGTTTCATCAACCACTTTCATCTTAATTGTTGTGCTTGTTTAATCAATTAACTATTAGGTAAGACTTTTGAACTTGCAAACACACAAGTCAAGAGCACTCTCTATCGGAGAGCATCCTAGGTTTGCATAATCCTTGCATCAGTCTCATCTAGATTAGCTAAGTCTCTTGAGCCACTGTCATAAGACGGGGTCAAGAGTGCTCTCTGTCGAAGAGTCTAATTAATCAACTAAATAAAACTTTCAACACACATCCTTCTAATTAATTAACTCCTCTCCTCCTTGCCAGAGTATGCTCTAACCGGTCCTAGATCGGAATACCCAGAAACGGCACTGGATCTTTAAATCTTACAAGAGTAAATTAATTAAAACTTTTCCCCCATAAACCAACGCACCGGCGTTGTTTCGTTTAAATACCGAGGTATGTGGGTAAATTCCAAGTGTGGGCGCCGAGCAACCCAATCTGGGCACAGTTAGTTAAGTTATTGAACACTTACCTGTGACCCCAAACAGGTCTGTCATGTCTTCAAACGGAGCCACTGAAGGTATTTCCGGTTAAGACATCCAGCTACCATAAGCAAGACCAATAAAAAACCTTTAAAACCTACCAAGAGCACTTGCAAAACCTAACATTCACTAGCATCATTTTGGGATTCACATCTCTTTATACACGAAGCATCCCTGATAAGTTGACTCCATAGGCACTGGTTCTATCTTTTCGCATTATTGATAATCTGGGCCATTTGTCCATTGGATGTTTTGATTATAAGTTATATCTGTGAATGCTTTATCATTTCGTGAATTCTCAAATTATTGTCTATCTTTTAATTCTGGTGATAGCAACGTGGATTGCTTTGTCTTGTGTTCAATATTCATAATATTAAATCATTTGAAATCACATTAACTCCTAAACAATACCCATCCGCATCCAAAAAATTTAAAATTTAACTTAAACATTGAGCCATAGAAAACTCTTTGTTAGGGACTACCCCCCTTGGCTTCGTTAAGAGTTAGCCTAAACGGAGGAGCTAGGAGTAGGTGACAGTAACTGGCTCTGTGCTTGCCCCCAAGGTCACACTTTCCTAAGTGAGGAGATAGCTTTTGGAAGATTTCTGCTGCTGGTGTGCAATCGGCGGACAACACGTTGGAAATGCGTCTCCACCAAATTTTGGAAATGGGGAAACGCAATATATATATAATATGAGGCAAGGACAATTATTATAAAACATAGACCTGAAATTATGAATGACATTTAGTTGCAACTACAAGTGATAAAATCATAATTTCTAAATGATAAATGATACATATAAAATATAAAATTTAAATCATAGTACATACATGTAACATCACATTTTATTCATGATCCCAAGTCTATATCATTTCATTCATGCATCTAGTAATATTCAAAAATTGCCTTGATAAACGAGGCTATATAGTATATATCCAAAATTAGCCTCAATGTATGAGGCTACAAGTACAATGTATCAAAACTGAGCAATGAACATACTAACATAGAAAATAAAAGTGAAACATGAGTAGCTGAGCTCAAGCCTCAAACTAATAGTCATCCTCATCTTCATAGTCTTCCTAAAAAATAAGGCAAGAAGCACGCTCAACCGTAGAATGTAGAGTGGAAGAAGTATTTCCAATTCCACTTCTAGGTTCCTCAATATTCAATGCAGCACGAGAGAGATCTAAGTCAGCCGATTCTAGCTTGACATCCCATTCTTTACAAGGCCCACTGTTGTATTATGGTCCCTAACGAGATGCAAGGCAAAGACTGGAATGCACATAAACAAGATCCTCAGCTTTATGTGAGCCCAACTGTAACACCCCGGTTTTGACCCCGTTGCATTAATGTATATGATGTAAATATTATATGGAATCATGACAAGGAGCTCAAGGCCAAGGCCTTGTCATTGATTTATGTTTGGTATATAGGCGATCATAGTTGATGCCTATGGTTTATGTGCTAGGTCAAGCACGTTTGTAAACATCATGTAAATATGCAAAGTAATGAAAAACCCACAACCAGCTATGTCAATGCAACGAATAACGAGATGGGGGCATGATTTTCCTAAGGATAAGGGGGAGGGAATGTTAACCATGAACCAGTTAGGGGTAAAGCCATGTGTCATGCAGAAATCCAATCAAAACTGTCAACTGCCCTCTTTCTTGTCTTTCTTCCCAATCATTTATTTCTGCCAGAATGTGGTTGAGGTAGTTATTGCATAGAAGAGGAAGAGTATGGGAAAATCCCAATTGGGCAGAGCACGCAGTTTCGAATGTCGTGTTTTGCTTGCATGGACAAGAAAACACCAATATGGTATGCTAGTTTGATTCGTGCATTACGTCTTTGTTTGGATTCACGTTTTAGGAGCTGCAGGACATCTTGCTAAAAGGACCATCTTCATTCTCCATTCGCGGGGGGAAGCTCTACGATAACTGAGCTCTTCTTGTGTGTATCCTTCACGTTCTGCGAGTGTTTTTCCCTTGGCGAGACTATGATTGCTATGTTGCAGCGTTAATTGGAACTACAAAGTGTATGAGACCCAGATACTCGTGTTCCAGAGTAAAGCCTGTGTTGTGGAGTCTCCATATAGTTGTTTTGTTGTGCACCTTGGTTTGGGTCTAAACTAGGTACAAGACTTAGGAATGGGATAGACATAGAATGTGCTTGATAAACCTAGTGTGGAACCTCACAATAAGATAAGAGTGGCTGGTGATCCTGCTATGCACATCCTGAAGAGCACCGGAAGGGAAGGTGTAGCCTGAGGGACTATGGAGCAGAGAAGGGGACACTTCCTTGTGTTGGGTGTGTAGGCAGTGGGGAAGCCAGGCCAGATAGGTCTTGTGAAGGTGTTCTTAGCTCTGTAGATGAGCTCACTAGATTAGCAGTTCTTCCTGCCCATTGCCTTAGAAGCCTGATAAACCCATCTGTTGGCTTGGTTGTGTCTTGTTGTGTCTGACCTTGTGAGTAACCTTTGGCTAGACAGTCTGATAAACCCAGCAGTGAGATGGCTTGACTGTGTACAATCTGATAAACCCATATGTTGGCTTGACTGGTCCTTAAGGTGGATGTTGGCTTGACTGTGAACAGTCTGTGAAACCCAACTGTGAGATGGCTTGGCCGAGTGGCCTGTGAAACCCATTTGCTGGTTTGTCTTACCTTGCAGCCTAATAAACCCAACTATGTTGGCTTGGTTGAGTTTTATTGCACCCTTGGCTATGTATGAGTCTGCTAGTGTTCCCTTATTCCTTGGGGGAATCATGCCCAGCTCGGGGGTAGCAGTGTTGCTGAGAGATTGATGAGCGCACTAGCCTATGGTTGGGTGGAACGTTGCAGCGACATAGTTGGTTGTGGGACAAGTTCTTCTCAAGATAAGTGTTCTTGTCCATGTTAATCTCTGCAATTGCATTTCTTGCATAGTAATTGCTTGGTGGAATATGATGAACATGTTGGATGTGTTGAATTGATGAATTGTTCCTTTGAATAACTGCAATTATAGGCATCTATGCATGTTTTCCTTCAATGCATTGTTAAACTAAGTTGCAAGGTTAGAAAGCCGGATTGATGTTGGACTAGATGGCCAAGTCTGTTCAAAGACTTCGTTTAGCAGGTCGAAATTCGAGCAGAAACCTTCTTTCACACCAGTTTATTTTGCAAGCAAGAGGCGGGATGCAGAAGACATCCTTTGGCAGATTTGGACATCTGCAAATTCCTTTCTGAAATTACCTTTTCGCAACTTGCGAGATGCAGGATGCGGGATGCGGAGATGTCTTTTTGTGAATTACGGCTTTCTGCAGTTTACGTTCTGCAACTTGCGGGATGCGGCTTCGCAACTTTCGATTTCTGCCATTGATCTGTTTCCAATGCGGGATGCGGAATGGGGCTTCGCAGATTTCGATTTCCATCGTTGATCTATTTCCGATGCGAGATGCGGGATGGGGGATGTGAGATCGCGATTTCCACAATTCCCAATCCCGCAACTCAATTTTTCCGTGCCGTCGATTTTTGCGGGATGAATTTTAGTCGTTGATTCGATTCTAGATGCAAGACCATTTGTGATTGTTGATTTCGTCGCATTTTCCCTCCGCCGTCCAATCTCCTCTAAGATCTTTCCTTGCAGATCATCGGACTGATCAATGGAAGACGGGAGGGAGCGTGACAGTGTTGGAAATGTCGAGAAGTGGTTTGCAGCCATGCCTTGTGTTTCGATGAACAGTAAAGGTTCTCGATGAAATTTTTATTTCCGCATGATACTGGGGTATGGGTACGTGACACCAACCTATTGTGCTTCACAGAATGAATATAACCATAGGTGCTCCAACTCCTTTCGGTCGATGAAGAGCTTGCCACTTGTGGAAGAATACGAATGGCTAGTGTTTGCAAATGCACACCATTTGCTACATGACAAACCCACCACTTAACTGGGCTCATGGTGTTTCTTTCATCCAACGCTGATATGTCTGAATAATCATCCAACCCTGCAGCAAAACTAGCAAATTCTTCTTTCACATCCTTGTGTAGATCAGCTGGAAAAATTCTCATAAGGGCCTTTTTCGCTCCATTGGCTACTTCTCTATCCTTGTGTGGTGCCTTCCTTTTCCAATTGCTTTGAGCAATGAGCTCTTCATCATAAAATCTTGTGTTCAAGGCATGTGCTAAAGTGTGCAATGGCGTGTTGAAACTGTTCCACCTGTCAACAATGATTTTCTACACTAAATCAGCAAAACTAACATCAACAAATAAAAGATGAGGCGACTCCTATGCAATGATTTCCATGGTTTTCTCAACCAGGGTATCCATGCCATCATATACCTCTCCCAAGAAAGGTTGATCTGTGTCGACGCTTCGAAGAAGCTCAAATGCAGGGCCTGTGAACTTAGCAAGAAATCTATCTTGCTCCACCACTCCTCATCAAGGCACAACCTACGCACCATAGCTCCCCGCTCTGTATCTTCCTGTCTCCACTCAGCCCAAAGCTGACTCACCACCATAGAAACCATTTCCTGCTTAACATCAACAAGGCGCTGTAGCATGATGAAGTTGGAGGCATATCTTGTCTCAGCAACCTTCAACAACTCCAATTTGGAGAATTCTCGAAATATTGCTTGAGAATGGTGATGGTTGGTGATGAATTTGATTATTTCCCTCGCTTCCCCTGTGAGTTCCTTTATCCATGGAACTTTGTTGTCAATCTCTTCTAAGATCAAATTCAGATTGTGGGCAATACAAGGTGTCCAGAAAATGTGATCATGCCTGCTCTCAACAATCAAACCTGCAGCTTTACAAACTGGTGCATTATCTGTGATAACTTGCACCACCTTACTAGGCCCTATCTACTCAGTAGATTTGATCAAAATATCCGCAATGAATTAAGCATCTTTCGTCTCCCCTGAATAGTCTTAAGCCCTTATGAAAATTGCTTCTTTTGGTGAATTTGCAATGATATTTATCAGTGGCCTACGCCTGGTATCTGTCCATCCATCTGAGACAAAAGTAACCCTAGAGCTGTTCCATGAAGAACGGATTGGTGCTAAAATATCCTGCACAAGTGCCTTCTCCTTTTTTCGCAGATCTGTTCGAAGTTTTTCATAGTTGGGCCCCTTGAACCCTCTAGGAGTTGTATTTATTGCTCTCACCATATCTTGCCAGTAAGGAGAGCAAACCACATTGAAAGGGATACCACAAGCATATATGGCCCTAGCCCCTCTTGTTTCAGCTTCTTCTCTCCCTTCAATATTCACTGGTTTACCTATTATGTTGTCTTGAATTGAAGGTGATTGTGTAGCAGTAGGATTGTTTGATGCTTGTTGTTGTAGTTTATTTGCTTTCCTCTTCCTAGCCTCTTGCACAATCCTTGGTTTAATCACAATGTTTGGAGCATGAGGAGATGGTTGATTAAGCTGTTCATGTCTCCTTTTAAGCCTATCAGCCTCATCCTACTCACTTTGATACTTCCTCCTCTCAACTGGGTCATTTGTTTTTGAGCAATTCTCAATCCCCTTTCCCAATTCTTGCAAAAAGGTGCTTTGACTCTTGGATAAGAGCACTTATACTGGGTATTACAAAGTTTGCACCGCCATTCCCATGAACCACCACCTGCACATCTTGCAATTTTCTGAACATGCCTCCAAAGAGGATAGTAGTCAGTCCTCTTGTTGGGCTTAGGAATTGATTGAGTAGCTTGGTTGGATGCCATTGTTACTACAAAAAAAATTAAAACAGAATCTCAAATCTGCAATAAATAAATTAAGTTTTAACTATTACAACTTACTTATACTTTCGAAGCATAAACCCTCACAAATACTTTAAGAAAACTAGCAAGGAAATTCATTAAGCATTGTTGCACGGTGCTCACTGCTCCCCAGAAGATGCCTAGAAACACCACAAAATTGACTAAGTGCATATAGCTAGCCTAGAACCTCTTATCTCTCTGCGAGTCTGCACCATAGTGAAAACAAAAATTAGTAGCATAAAGCATTCAATTTATTAAATATTTCTCTGTATTTAAAAAAAAATTAAATTAAATTTTAAATTTTAAACCTACATTGCAACTTACCCCTAGTCCCAACTCCCCTTGCCAGCTGCCTTATGCCTTCAACAGGGATTGTTTCTTGCTACCTTCAACAGTGATCTCTGCCTCTTCAACTGTCAACAAGGACTCAGGAGTGATCGTTGCCTCTTCAACCGTCAACACAGATTGTCGCCTTCAAGTTTCAACTGTTAACTGTCAACATAATGTTGATCGCTTCCCTCAGTGTTCAACACAGTGATTGTTGGCTTCAACGTTGTGGGTGATCGCTGCCTCCACAACCCAAAATGTTGCCCCTCGAAATAGATCTCAATTTCCTGTGACAGTCGGTGCTCAAGTCACAAATCGACAAATCGCTTGAGTGAAGAGGAATCTGAATTGTGCGTTTATTTATAACATAGCAAACATCTTAGAATGTTCTAGTGGGGAGGGCGTAAACCTAACTCGGTGGGTCGTAAACCTAACTTGGTGGGCCAGAAGCTAACGTTAACTACGCGAGCAAGTTGTCTTAAACGGAAACACGATGTTTTAGGTCTGAAATAGTCGTGAAACGCGTTTCAGTCCGTACGGACGCGTTTCAAAATTGTGAAACGCGTTTCATACGGACTGAAACGCATTTCACCTCCGTACAATACGTGTTTCAATGCGTTTCTGTGGGTGAAACGAGAGGAAAAGTGGTGTTTCCTGCAACTTAGGTATGGCATGTTGAACAAAGGATCATTGAATGGCAAAATGTGACTTGGGCATTATTGACATAGCTCCCAAGATGATTTTGGACACTATAGATTGCGCTTTCATCATGTGTTATCACCATGAGCTTTATTTCCCCCTTGGGATGATTTTTATCCCAAGGAGAGCGACTTCATTGTTAGCGACTCTATGTATCTTATGTTGGTGACGTAAGATACAATCATTTAAAAGATAAAATCAAACCCTAAAACAAAAATACAAAAAATAATCCCGTCACACTAGGGACATATTGAATTATTTGCCACTTGGGTATTTTTCAGAGGTCTCCTGAACCTTCCTCTCCCCTAGGGCATCATCTTTGGGTGATTCCACCTAGCCCAATTCCAAGCACTAGTCTAGCAGCTAAGTCGCACTTGTGGTTTCTAGTTCTTTTTGTGGTTTCTATGACATCTCTTACTTTTGAATGCATTCAATTGGAAAATCCTTAATATCAAGCAATTAATTAGAGTGTTAGGTATCCTCTTAAAATTGTTACGTCTCCTACCTTGGCTATTTTACTTGTATCTCATCTCATTCCCCCAGGGTAGCAAAATTGGTCATTCAAACACTAGCACTAATATCCTAGATCACTAAGATCAGCTATATTACTGAGGAATCCTTGAGTTGGATTGCATTTCAATCATAGCTAAACCTCTACCAATCCCTATAATCTCACTCAGCAAATCTCCATAGATCTAGGGTTTCCATTTCAGGGTATTCATCTCTCATTTATTAGATCTTTAGGAGTATCCTGTAAGTGGTAAATAGTTTGGTCTTTGGGTCGAACTTGGGTCTCCCCCATAGCCATCTTAGATTCATTGGTCGGTGGATTGGTCAGTCCGATCGATTTCGGGGCCTCAGCAAGTCAAATTGGCATCTCTGACTGGTTTTGTACGAAGACGTATAGAGACACTGAAGAAGGTGTTTACTTTTATTTTTTTTTTAAATCAAAAGTTGGTTGAGTGGAGAAGGTTCTAGGCAACCCTAAACCCCTAATAAAGCTATAAAAACAACCCCACCCCCACTATTTCTCTCACACTATTGATTTGAGTATTTTGAGTTAAGAATCATTCTTGGCATTCTTGGGTAGTGTAGCATCCTTGAAAGAGTATGTTGAGCAGCTACAAAAGACCTGGTTATATCTATTATCATCATAACAACAATAAAATATGCCTAACAACTACAGCAGTAAAGAGGCTTTGAACAACCCTAATAGCAATTTTGAGCTTACTATGTAGTTATAGGAAACTTTTGTGGGCATATTCCAAGGTGACAATCTGTTACAGTAGCCTTGAAATAACCCTTTCAACAACAGTAGTGTCCTCAGCCTGTTAGACATATGATTCAAGTGATATGCTCAGTATGGCACCTAGCAAACTACATACATGAGCCCTTTTTTGGTAGATCTGGACTGTATAGACCATTTAGAGCCTCTTTGTTGATGTATTTTGATTCAGACATGGATTGCACTTACTGCTATTTTGGTTCTATGCACTCTTATTTGGTATATACATGAGAAACTTTGCATATTTGTGTATAATGGTTTGAATTCACATGGATGAACATCAATATATATATATAATTTTTCAAAATTTAAGTATTTTATGTATTTTAGGTGGACCAATTTTATGATCCGGTTTTTTCCAGTTTTGGTCTAGTTCCGGCTCTTAGAGTCGGCTGGTTCGACCACCGGTTCGATTCTAATAACTTTGGATTATATAGCTTAAAGCGACAAGAATCCTACTTGGTGTGACAACCATAGTATCATTGGGGGGTAAGATCCTTGAAGGTCACAACTTTAGCAACCGTCTTTCTCTGTCATCCTGGATAGGATCTTTAGTTTTGGTTGCTACAAGAATTGTGATAACAAAACCATTGTCGATTCTCAACTTGCACAATGACATTGGTGAGCATTTCTATTGTTCTTTATTTTCAAACTCATCTAGCAACTCCATCGATTACATGATCAAATCCATGTTGGATAGGTTAAGAAAAACTTCATGATTTGATCCTTCCCAAAGTCTATTCCCAGTACTCGACAAGCCTGAACAATTATATCGGAATAGATAAACTGTTGCACCTGAGATTTTGTCGGTATCATCTATGGGCTCCATAGCCACACAAGCATCTCATGTTATTGTTCCCATTTCCACAACCAACAATGTTGTGGTAAGTGCATCATCTAACATTCTTCAGCTCAAGTAACTATTCCCTCCATCCCTCCAAATCTCTAGTTTTTCATTTCATAATCCTACTCGCATTATGGTTGGGATTGTTAACCACAATTTTCTAAACCCTATTACATGATTCTGCATCATGTTAGTCCAAATTTTGTTATGGCTTTAGTTTATTATCTTAAATCATATGATGGATCTTTTTCCTTTTGAATCAGGGAAAAGCAACCATAGGATTTGGATGTCGCCTTGGTTGCTGCCATTAAAATTGAAAAGAACATTATCATCGCCAAGCATGTTCCAATTCCTTTGTCAAAGTTACTTGATCCTTAAGTGAGGAGAACCCAAGATCCACGAACCAAAGGATTTCAAGAACCCAAGAAAGAGGTAAGAAGTTGACAATGACGAATGGCCTATTAAGATTGTTGCCCTATTGCATGACTTGAACAACAAAGTAATGAATATGGAAAAGAACGTGCATAATCCACGAAATAATCATGTGAATCAAAAAACATTTCAGCATAGAAGATCTTTCCTACATGCAAAGAAAACTGAAGCACCTCAAGTTTTGATACCTATTTCAGGAAACAATTATGTGGATCACCCTTCATCTAGTCATTATTGTCAAGCATCTGAGTTGCCACATAATGAAGACGGATGCATTGTTTTTGCAAGAACAACATGTCCTTTCCCCATGTCAATCTGATGAATATGGTGAGCAGCCTCTAGAGTCTAGACACCTTGAATATGCTCTCAATAATGGGGGAAAATTGCATCCTTCTAGTATTCCAAGTCTCAAATGGTAAGGGGGTAATTTCTAAACATTTTGTACATTTAAATCCTAAACTTTTTAATGCATGAAACAAACATTGAGAAAGCAAAATCTAAAGTTGTATGCATGGTGGCTGAAATCACCCAGACATATGCACGAAAGGGTAAGGCATCAGGTGGTCTGCAAACAAAGAAAGATACCCAACAGAGGGTTGCCTCACTTCACCATGATCCAACAAGTTTTTCTTTGGAGGGGAAAATATCAAAAGTAAAGATTTCGGTCCCTGTCAAAGAGTTGATGCGCATGCCAACACAACATGAAGCAATTCATCGTTTTTTGAGTTCAACTGATTCTATTGACCCATCAGATGACTACCAGCATGTTTACCTCAATATAGGTAAGGCCATTAATGATCCTACTATTTATATTTCTTTATTCATTAATAATTTGATATTCTATAATTGCATATTAGATTCTAGGGCATCTACTAATGTAATGACTCTTGAAATCATGAAGGAATAAGGATTGAAAATTTCTAAGCCTCACTTGAATGTGAAGGGTAGGTTTGCAGGGTTATTAAGTATCTTGAAGTTCATTTGCAGGTATGTCCCCGAAGGGCTTTGGTTATGGACATCATTGTGATTGATTTCCCTATGAAATGGGGCATGCTTTTGTCAAGGAAATGGGCAACTCATGTTGTGGGTAGCATTCAGATGGATTGGTCATACGTCGATATTCATGTTTCACCATGGCATCATGTTGCACCATATTGAAGATTATTTTGGTAATAATCTTTCACGGAATAATAGGTCCAAATAAATTATAGACTATGCACTTTGATAGTGTACGGTCTAAATCCAGAGCAAGGGCAAGAGTTGTTTTCACATCTCCTTTGATTGTACTTACAATTTGACCAAGTACGAGTCATTGTTGTTGGGACTTAAGCAAGCGATGAAGATGGGAATCAATTTAATGAAAGTCATGGGGGATTCTAAGCTTATAATGAATCAAGTGAGAAACTTATGTGAAGCAAAGAATCCTCAACTAAAGAGATACAAGAACGTGGTATGGGATTGTTATCACATATATTGTAGTTGCACTACTATGATGCTACATATGGACTTTCTCTTTATCCTCTGAGCCAAAGATATTGATGGGATACAACATGGATCATCATTAAAGCTTGAGCCATTCAGAGACTTCATTCAGTAGCAGATGCAGAGTATTTCCTTGCCATGGTTGAGATCTCCTTTTCCATTGAGATGACTTTGGTGATGGCATAGTTCATTCAAGCAGAGCAACAAAGATAGTACACAATTCACAGATGGACATATCAGTTAGAGACATGTATATGGTGAGATCAGGTATATTGCTCCTTGGTAGGATTTTGCTCTCTAATGTATACTGACACCTTTGACTTGTTATGTTATGATGATTATGGTGACCTATGCTTATATTATATGTTCTACTAATGATTGACTTGTGCTGAGACTGATTAGAGAATCTGATGTTGAAGATCGTTGCCTATGCCATGCTTTACACAACTTCTAAACTTTTGTGCTATGTTACTTCCATGTATCACTTATCCTCACCCATCCAGTTTCATCCATGACTAATTTTTTTCCCATGACTTATGATTGATTGAGACCTATGAGATTGAAGATCATCTTCCCCACTTTAACCCCTATGCATGATGGATCCCATGTTGTTTTGTGTCTCGGCTCTGAGTTGTGCAACAAAACTTGTCGAAACCTTGATCCTTCTAGGCTAGGAAAACCCACAGGTGTTGGTTCCTGAGCTTAGGCGAGTTGGGTTTTGAATCCTTGACCTCTCTGGTCGGTTGCCCCAATGTCTGGTCCTGGCTGTGGATACCCCCCCTAGTTTCCCGAAGAGTGTCATCTAAAACTTGAGACAATATGTCTACCACCATTACATACATTATGTGTCATATCCTATATACTGAGAAATGAAAGCCCTCAAATAAAGTTGCAACTGTGTCTTTAGACACAACTGAAATAGGGCTATGAAATTAAATTGTGAAAGGCCCAAATAAAGCAGTGGATAAATAAATGCAAAATCTAAAGATTGTTGGCCATCTTATTGAAATGTAATAATTAATTATTAACCATCTTATTGACGGATCCTACGGGTTTTGATGTGAGATGGAGTAAGGGACAGCTAATTCTCCCTAGGATCTCTTCACTACAGTTTCTTGTGTACTCAACGCAAGGGTCCTAGAAATGATCCTCACGGAGCTCGATTGTTAGCTTGGATGTGAGTTGTAGACATGTTGCTAAAATTTAATGGACTCTTTTCAGATTAACTCATCCACTTGTGAGACACCACCATTCCCTATTGTTTAACTATCATGCATATGTCACTGTGGTTGTGTGTATTTGTCATCATTTGGAGAGATCACATAGTCAAAATCAACTAGAAGTCATTTCCCTTTTTCCTTAGCTTTGTTTTCCACCTTCACCCAACATTAGCAAATTAATTAAACTTTCTAAGTATGGCATATACAAGGGACTTCCAGAAGATTCAAAGATTGTTCAATGGCACAAGTATATTTTACTAATTATTATTATTATTAGTCACTGTGATTTTGAATAGCATGATTTAAGTTGGGTTTTAATATACATCTTAGAGCAGTTCTTACCTTGGATGCATGCAGGTTCAACTTAGTTCAGTATCTCACCTTCGACTTGGATATTTTGACCGAGTCAACCTAGTTGACCAAGTCAAACACGTTTCCCAATGCAATGACTACAAAAATCAACAGTGGTTATATTTGCTCTAGTCAATTTTCATTGGATGGTCACAATTATTGAGTTCCAGAGTCTATTATTATTTTTTATTGACTCTGGCCATTATTTTTATTGTGAAATGGTGATATTTTTGGCATTTCAGTGGATCAGTGAGTATGAGTAGTCACCAATACCATTCTACCATGTCTCTAGACACTTCTATGCAGTCAATTTCCCCCAATTCCTGGACGGAAGAAAGTTATGATAGATTTCATTATTTTCAAGGGTTGTACCACTAAAAAAATGAACTATGGAAATCAATGAAGAAATCGATTTGGTTGTGTGGTCAAGGAAATGATTATTGAAGAGGTATTTTGGCTCTTTGAATCATTTGGCACCAGTTTCATCCATTTTCATGCTCTGGATTATTATTTTGGCTCTCTTAGGGAGGACGTCCCCCATAGGGCCAAATTGGTTAAAATGGGCAAAATAATGTTGAATTTTAGCAGTGGCATGAATACTTAAAAATTTGCAGACTAACTTTAAATAAATGACAAGCGCAGTAAAATAACATTCATCACACCAACACAATGGATACAAGATATTTTCACTAGGGAAACCTTTAAATGGAAAAACCCCAAAAAGCATTAGTAACTCATCTCGTAAATGAGATGACTAAAAAATATTCAAAAAGTTCCACAAACCCTAACAAGGTTTTCCACAATGACAGAAGATCAAATTCCCAAATTACATAAAAAATTGCCTAACTAGAGCTTTTCTCTCATGCCCAAAAATGTTCAGAACTGTCCTTTGCCTGCCCGGATTCCTGACTGTCTACCCAGTCGTACTTTTGTGCTGTCCGGCTTGTGTACCCTACTGCCCGAACTACCTTACCCACTGCCCGGATTGCTGCCTATCCGTCTGTCTGTCTAGATCTGTTCTGGTTGGCTGCCCAGCTCCCCCGATTGGCAACCCTACTGTTGCCCGAAGGGCAGGCTACCCTAGGTCGTAGCCTTATGAGTTGACCTGAGGGCCTGTTAAATGCCCGATTGCCTGTGACTGCCACAGAAAACTCACGGGTCTGCCCAGGGGCTTGGGAGGTTGCTGTTCCCATGGTCAAAAAAAAAAAAATGCCCAGTTGCCTGTGACTGCCACAGAAAACTCACGGGTCTGCCCAGGGGCTACCTAGAGGGTCTGTTAGGCCACAACAGCCCTCACGGGCTTGCCTCAAGGCTACGCGAGGGTGTCGTAAGGGCCTTAGCCCTCCCAAGTATGCCTGCTAGAGGCTGCCCGGAGGTGCCAAGAGGGCAGTGCCCTAGTGGTTGCCCATAGAAGGATAAAGACAACCTGCGAAAGGAGAAGGGGGCTGCCCAATGCTGCCCAGAAATGGAGAAGATTGCCCGAGGAAGTAAGGGTGTTGAAGGTGGCTGTCAAGAGAAGAAATGTGCTGAAGACGAGGGTTTGAGGAAACCCTTAAGACAAAAAAGATAAAAAACCCTAGCTTAGGGTTTGTCTTTAATGGAGGATGATGATGCCCTAGCTAGACTCATTCATGCTAGGGCACAATCATGAACTTTTCTTCTTCAACTTGTGAGATCTTCAAAATAGCAGTTGTACCTGTGAGAGCAAGTGTGTAATAATGAATTGGCTTGATCTTCTTTTATATCCTTGAGTCACCTGTAAGTGGACCAAAATTAGAAACAACAAAATAATATTATTTTATTCTTTTCTAATTTTCACTTTTACCTTTCGCCTTTTTGTACTCCGAAAGGTCCTTTATGTATTTTTTACTTTTATGAAACTCCTTATGTATTTTTTACCTTAACCTGTGGTCCAAAAGTCCTTATGTATTTTTTACTTTTGCTTTTAGCTTTTTTCCAAGTGCCCCTGTGGCCATTACTTGTGGTCTTTTAATTCCATTCAAAGTACATCATCATAAACCAAAAGAGTTACTAATGCTTTTATCTCACGCTCTGTGTGACACCAAGATCAGGTAGGTACTAGGGTATCTTAACCAAGGGTAGCTAAGCCTTGGAGAAGAACACAAAGCCCATTAATCAAGGGTCAGAATGTCATACATGCCTAGACCAAGTTTAGGGCTTATAGTGCCTTCCTAGTAATAGACCAGGTGCCTCAGCCATGGGCTCCATAATTTGACCCTAGGTCAAATATTTGGTAATAGACCAACCGCCTCCATTCTCCAAAAGAATGGCTACTCAGAACTAAGCTGATTCTACCAGTACTAGATTGGTCCACATCGTGGTCCCGGACCAGATGTCTACCATTCAACAAAATGGTCACTCAACACAAGGTTGAGTCCCCCCAGGGCAAAGCTGGGTCCATGTCATAGTCAAGGACTAGATATCATCATTCAACAGAATGATCACTCAACACTAGGTTGAGTCCACACCATGGTCGCGGACCAAGTGTCCCCATTCTCCTAAGAGAATGGTTTGGTTCTCGATGCTGTTCAGAAAAATCAACAAATAAAAGGGTGTAAATCAAGTTGTATCTTTAGAAATATGTAGGGGGGGGGGCTAATGGCCTCCCCATGTCCCTTGAGTGTCAAACTTGCAAAAATAATGATTTATCATGTTGTAAAAATGGGCTTTATGAGGTAATTCACGCCCCTAAATTGTATTGATCCATGTAAAAATAAAAGATGTAATCTCCATCGTTGATGATGTTTTAATTGCAAATCGTTGGAAAAAAAAGTAAGATAGGGTTTGTGTCTCTCAAAATCTATATAAAGAAGAGACCTCTCTCATTGTATCCCATCGAAAATTTGGCTCTTGCTGGAAATAATAATAGATCTTTTTGCTTACTTGTGAAATCTCAAAGAAGTTCGTGACTCTTGTGTTTTGTCTCTTTGGGCACTAGATGTTTGCCTTTTATTTTCTCGGCATATATTTGGTGTGATCTACCTTGGAGGAGGGCGTCTTTGTTGGAGGGCGACTCAAAGGGGTGTCTCTCTCCCTCTCTACAAATCGCTTCAAGGGGGTTTCACTTGTTGATTTTGCTTAGCATTCGATTCATGTTTCCTTTTGATTTCTTTTGCAATCATTTCTCTCTTGTTCAATTCAAATCAGGCACGATTTTAGTTTTTACTCATTGTGTTTACTTGTCTTTGGCAAGAGGACGCACTGGGCAAACAAGATTTTCAACCGGGAATAAAAATAAACTTCCAAGTTGAATACATTTGTCAAAGGGAAACATCTCATGGCATCTCTCATTTCCTGGTGAGTTAAATTTCTTCCATCTTTTATTTTTCAGTATTTTCTTTCCTAGGCATAATAAAAACCTTACTTTAAAACCCTAGTTTTTAGGTTCGCCTAGTTCTAGGTTGCGGTTGTGTTTATAATTAAAAACCCAAGTTGGAAATCACCTAAAACTCCTAAGGACAAATTTTCAAATTAATCGGACTGCATTCGCCCATCTAAAGCACTAGCCTCTCTAAGGGAAAATCACCCTCCTTGGGGAAAACCCTCTTTTAGCCAAAACTGTGATCTGGGTATTGCTAGAATCACTTTCAATCGTGATACTATTTATCTAGAAACTCATCTTATATCTAATTTCATTAAATTCCATCTCTTTTCCCCTCGATCTAATTTTCATACTTAAAACCCTAGGGCAAATTGGGCCTTTCTACATAGGACACAATTTCTCTTAGTAATTGATCAAATCTCTAATCAACCATTAGACTAAGAGATCCAATAAAGATACCTTAGATTATCCACTTTAATTCATCATCTATAGGATTATCTTGGTTATATGGACGCCCCTAGGCTTAGCTCCTTGCTTGGTCTAAAGTGTCGATAACTTTGGTCGGTGTGACATCTAAGTATTTTCAGAGGTCTTAGCTATCGTAGGTCACAGCTTTAGTTGCCTTTCTTCCCTCTGTCATCCTGGATAGGATCGCTTTACGGGGCAACTACAAGAATTGTGATAACAAGGACGAAATTGATTATTTTGACATGTCATATTACTTCCATCTCAAGAACATTACACAAGCTTATGGATGTCATTCAAGTCATCATTAATTCCATCTCAAGAACATTACACAAGCTTACAGATTTTGCTAATGTCATTCAAGTCATCACTAATAATGTTGCTAATTGTAAGGCAGTAGGAGCAATCATTAAGGATGTGTACCCTAACATATTTTGACTAGAGTGTTTGGTTCACACATTGAACCTTTTGATGCATAATATTGTTAAAGGGACCCCTAATTATTAGTGGATTGGTGCCTTGTACAAGAGGGAAGAAAATGATAAATTTCTTACCAATCATAGCATGGCCCACCACAATTTTCGCAATCACTATAGGTTGGAGCTATTGAAATTTGCAAAGACTAGAATTGCTAGCTACTAACTCACCTTCAAGCGGCTTTTGAAAGTAAGAGAGGCATTGGCTAGTATGGTCTCAAGTGATTCATGGCAAGATTTGAAAGACAAAATTGCAAGCACATCTAATAAACGTGACTTTCAGAAGGTGGGCATTGTTCTTAATGGTCAGTTTTGGGCATAGGTTAGGTATGTTCTGCAGTTCACCAAGCACGTTTATCGTATGATTCGGTTTGCAAATATAGATTAGTCGATGATTGGGGAGGTGTATGAGCAAATGGATAGCATGCTTGGCCAAATCTAAGACATTGTTAAGTAGAAAGACGCAACCTTGTGTGGTCATAAACTGAAAATGTGCTCAAAGAATGGGATAATCTTAATGTTCAACTCCATGCCCTAGCATATGTCCTTACACCAAAATATTATTCTCCATCTTGGTTGGCCCTGTTACGCATCAGAGCAGTACCAATGTACTAGCAAGGCTAGACCCAAAGCGAGGGGTTTAAAAATTTTATCGTAAAGCCCAAAATGGGTTATATTGTATGGATATTTGGATTAGGGGTTGTCCCCGTGGATTGGTCATGGCAGGCTCCCTTGTTTTCACTCTTAGAAGTACTTAGCTTTGTGGCACAGATGACTGCTCCATCAATGTGTTGATATCCCTACCATGCAGGGCTTTAGGCCCATGGGTTGATGTTTGAGGGTCCTGGGGTGACCCACTAGGGTAAGTGACCACCTCGGTTTTTGTTACGCAGCGGTGATTGCATTTTGTAAAAGGCCATTGTCCCATATCTAACACACCTCCTTCACCCACTTGGACCTA
This sequence comes from Pseudotsuga menziesii, assembly GCA_001517045.1. Classification (NCBI taxonomy): domain Eukaryota; kingdom Viridiplantae; phylum Streptophyta; class Pinopsida; order Pinales; family Pinaceae; genus Pseudotsuga; species Pseudotsuga menziesii. The sequence continues at coordinate 325,232 of LPNX010973098.1, forward strand.
TTTTCAACACTCAAAAACCCCTCCTCTAGTGTCTCTAGCCTATGATGTCATCATTCCACCAGATGAGCCTACAAGTCCGAAAGGGGGGCGTTGAGGGACAAGCATCATTTTGGGGTTAGTTGGGGCATGACATCCCCCTTTGGCTCACTAATTCATTAAGTGAAGCCTTGCTTTAGTCTATTTTTGCTATTTTTTGTCTATTTTATGGCTAAATCCTTAAGTTGTGCGGAAGTTACCCTAAAAATATTATTATTTTATTATTAGACTTGTAGGCTCAAAATTAAAAAGTTGTGCACGAAAAAGTATAAATAGACATCCCCCACTCATTGTAAAATCATAAGACAAGGGTTCAAATATGAGATTTTTTCTTTTTTCTCTTACTCCTTGAGTCTCTTTGGTGATGCGCACTTCTCTTGGGATGATCTCTTTTGCTTGAAGGTGAATGGAATGATGTTCTAGGGCTTCTTCTTGCACATGCACATAGTTTATGCTAGAATAGTTGGAATGACTCATGCACAAGTGTAACCTAAAGGTTCTTCTTTGCACACTTCTTGTTGAATGTTGGTAAGTTATGCTCCTAACTAGGTTAAATGGTGGTTTACGCTACATTTTTCTAAATTAGGGATTTTATCAATATTTTGTCAACTTTGTATGGAGGGAACGTCTTTGTCAACTTTGTATGGAGGGCATGTCCTGCATAGGGGTTCTCTATTACTATTAGGACCTTGGACTTCTTCATTTGCCCTAGTTAGGCTCTCCTACGAAACCCCTTGAGGTTGTTAGGTGATGCCCTAGCTTGCAAGTGCTAGAGGAACATCTTCAGAGGGTGACGTTAACCATAGATCACTCAATGCCCTAGGAATTGAGACAAAAATCATATCCCCTTTCTTGTCATTTTTGCTCTATTTTTCAGCATTTATTGTGTTATATTTTATTTTGCTACAATTTTTATGCAAAACCCTAAAAATCTAAATAATTCATAATTCAAAAAATAGTCGTAAGTTTGTTTTTCTTGTCCACCCTAAAAATTCGTCGTAGTAGATTTATCCATGAATCTTTGAGGGATTCCCCATTTTTATGTTAAAAAACCCTAAAAAACAGAAAAACCCTAGAAATCCTAAAATTAGAAAAAATCAAAACTCGAAAAATATCAAGAATTTGACAAAACTAATCCAAGGAAGGGGTGTGCCCTATCCAAATTGTCTATAGATCTTGAAGGGCGTCCTCATTCTTGCAACTCCCTCGGGAAATGTGAAAACCCTATATCTCTCGAACACTAGGCAATGTTTTCCTTCTAAGGCCTCATAGGGCCTCATCTTGCTCTCCTTGTCCATCTCCCCGTGAGGGCGCACTTTTCTGAGGTGTCCCTTGGGTTGTGTGAAATTCATTGGTAAACGTGAAATTGTGCTAGAAATCATTGATCAAGTACTAGGGTATCTTAACCAAGGGTAGCTAAGCCTTGGAGAAGAACACAAAGCCCATTAATCAAGCGTTAGAATGTCACACGTGCCTAGACCAAGTCTAGGGCTTATAGTGCCTTCCTTATAACAGACCAGGTGCCTTAGCCATGGGCTCCATAATTTGACCCTAGGTCAAATATTTGGTAATAGACCAAGCGCCTCCATTCTCCAAGAGAATGGCTACTTAGAACTAAGTTGATTCTACCAGTACTAGACTGGTCCACATCGTGGTCCCGGACTCAGTCCCGAGAGAGGATCTTCAGCAACGACTCGAAGATATTGGCATCTCAACAATCCTATTGACGGTTGTTATGCGTCTTTACGAGTCTGTTCAGGGCCGCCTCCGCACAACTTGAGGATTATCCGAGTTCATCCGCAGCACCGTTGGGGTGAAACAGGCTTGTCCGCTCTCCCCCGCCCTGTTTGGCATCTACATTGACGAGTTGGAGACCTTCCTCCATGAGCATACCCAAGAGACAGATGGGTGCCTCCTCCACCAAGTCCTGATCTCCATCCTACTTTTCGCTAATGACATTGTACTCCTATCTTCCTCCCCGGAAGGTCTGCAAAGACAACTTGATGCCCTAGCCCTGTTCTGTGAACTCCGGAAGCTGACTGTGAATCTGAGCAAAACTAAGGTTATGATCTTCAATGGGGTGAAGAAAAGACTTTCGCTTCTTATTCAAAGGAGAGGAGGTTGAGATCATCGATACTTACACCTATTTGGGAGTGCAGTTCTCTGGCCCCCACTTCATTCTACAACCAGTTCTCCAGCCTCGAATCAACAAGGGGTACGACTCCCTAGCCCTCCTTGAGAGACGGTGTTTTCGTCACCATTTCCAGGATATCTCATCCAAGATGGATCTACTAAATACCTTGATCCGTCCCACCGTTCTTTATGAATCAGAGATATGGGGGCCCTCCATACTCGAGTTTGATTGGGCATCGGCCGAAAGGGTCCAAACTCTCCTTCTTCGACGTATCATCAGATGTAAACATACTGTACCACAGCACATCGTCCTCGCTGAGTTTGGAGCCCAGCCCTTCCGCCTTGAGACAATTTTCAAACTAGTTTCCTTACTGCATCGGATCCGAGGGTTAGCCAATTCAACAAAAGGCCGAGACAGGTACCCTTTTCTAGCCTATTGCTCTGCTCAGACTATAGCCAGTGCTTCCCACCTGGGCAGGCCCAAATGTTGGCTCACAGGGGTCTCGAGTCCTGTTGCTTCAGTAGGGATCCAATTAGATTGTCTTCCCCCGTTCTTGTACTCTTTGGATGCCCTTGGGCACCTTCTACCAACCAAACAAGAGTTAAACAAGATCATCAGAGATGACATCTACAAGCAGTTCATTCAGGTCACTTGGATTAATCCTCCAAGAGGATTGCACCCAAAAATGGCCTTTTATGCTGAGCACTTCCTGGAGATCAGAGTCGAGCTTATTGTCCGGCCCCAGTATACGTTCCGCCACTGGATGCACGCCCTCCAGATCCCTCTCGGACAGTTCAGAGTAGGCTCTCATAGACTCCGGGTTGAATCAGAACATCATATTGATAGATCAGAGAGGATCTTCCAATTGTGTCACCTTCAGGAAGTGGAAACCGAGTCACATTTTATCTTCAGGTGTCCCGTCTACTACGAGAACAGAGGATGCTTCTACTGTATGTTCAGGGGCCTCCAAACTTTATCCGCTTTCTTCAGGTACACCGATCAGAGATGTCTAGCACTCTATGTCCAGGAGGCCCTCATATTTCGAGCGCAGCTCCTCCAGCCTCCCACCAGACCAGACACCACACAGCAGATCACGACATTCTTCAGCAGGCTACCATCTTCCAGAGGCACCAAGAGATCTACTAACCTTGACATCGACCCAACTCCTAGATCAATAAGGGCTGAAGGTTCCCGACCCACGAGATCTCAGCGGCAGCTCCGTACCAGACCCCCCTCCGTGAAGCGCTCAGGACCCTTCAAACCCCCCCAACATCGAGCCAAAGGGCGCCCCGCGCCTACCAGTTCTGGGTCAGGACAGCAGACACTTCTGCAATTCCCACAGTTTTCCTCATTTAGCCTCGGATGTTAGGAGTACCAAACCCTCCTGGATTATTCTGGCTCCTGGATCTTGCCCACCCAGGCTCCTTCGCCCCTGAGCAGGGTTACAGGGTTGGAACTGAAGCTAGTGCTCTCCCATGCTACAAACTAGACCGCCTTACACATCTTTACTTCTTTCTTCTTTCTTCTTTCTATTTCACTTGTATTGCTTATATTATATTTTCTTCACAGGAGATCGGTTGATCCTCCCTCCCGCAGGCATAATATATCATTGTAACCGACAGTCCCGTTGACCTACTTGTGGTCATTAGTGGACATTAATAAAATTATCCTAATTATCCTTATCTACTTAAGCATTCCTTAAATTGTGGCTTATTCCTTAAATATAGGGTTTCAAGCACTCACCTTACGTATTCTCCGTTTGGGTTTCATCTAGTGATTTGCTTTAGGTCTTTCCTTCTAGGATAGGTCTCAGTCTCCCCCTTTGTCACTTGGGCTTCAGTGGCATAAAGCGAAGGATATCCCGACCGGCGTGACAACCATCCATCATTTGGGGGTTGGGGTATTCGTAGGTAATGACTTTGGCTACATGTCCCCTTTTCCATCTTGTATAGGATCACTCTATGGGGAAACTACAAGATTCATGATAACAGGCCCTAATAATTTTTCACTTGGAAAATCTGTATAAATAGGAGGGGCCCCTCCTCATTATTTTATCCACACACAGCAAGTTGCTCCAAAAGAAAAGGTGTGTTATTGCAATCAAGGACAGTGCTTTCTGGGGTTGTATCTTAGAGAGACATTTTCTCTCTCTTTCTTCTTCTCTTTGTTCTCAAGAGATATTATCTCCATACAAAGGTTTGTTGGGTTTTTCCCAATTGGGTTTCCCAGGATAATTTCTTGTGTTCTTTGTTTTTGTGCTTTGACTTTCTTCTAGAGATCCTATTGTTTATTTGCAATTAAGTTATACTACTATAATCTTGTAAAACTAACAATCAGGGCCATTTTTTGGCCTCTTTTTTAGTAAACGTATGTTCATACCCTGCGGGGATTTTTGTAATAAATGTACTAGCATGGCAAAAAATTTGTACAAGACTTGTCTTCCTAGGACTTAGACATCAATATGATCATTCCAAGGTGTTTTTCCCTTGTCAATTATGCAATGTTAAATAAGCGATGTATTATTTTCGAGTTTTTCACTGCTCCTCCAATGCTGGAATTTTCTTCTTGGTGGTTAAACCCTGGGAGGCTATTAAAGTCCACATGTCAATGTATATAAGCATGCTAGACATGGTTTTGAGTCATTATGAACATGTACTAGGTCCCCCTAGGATTTTTTTTAATTTCCGGAAAAAAAATAAATTTTCTCGCAAATCAAGCCATTTTTTAATGGTTTAAATGGAAATTTTTTAATTGTAATAAAAGTGTGGTCTAGAGTCCGATTTTGGCGTAGGGATGCTTGTTTTCACACTTAGAGCATCCTCCTTACCTCGAGACCCACTTTTCCTATGCTTCAGGTGACTAAATTACCGCGTATGACATTATTTCTCTAAAGGTGCGACGAAGTGGCAAAAAAATGCTAAAATGCGACAAATTCACACTAAAGCCAAAAGTCATTAAAATCTTGGTCAAATGACATGGAGTAAGTGTCGCTTATTGTTATTTGTGAGGGGCGAATCATACTATGGTTAAAGGCGTCATTGTTTATTAGTTATGAAGCTAGCAAATCAACCAAGTTTGATATACGCCCACCTCATGGGCCCTCACGTGGGGTTTATATGGCTTCATCTTATTGGCCTGGGTGACTTGGAAGAGGATGGTGTTACCTTCCTTAATTAAGGGCTAGTCTAACTCATGCACAAAACGTGTGGTTTGGAGTGAGTGGTGAGGTGGAAAACTCACACCAAGTTAGGAGCTCGCTCTCTTTTGGAACGTCACGTTAGTGTATTTTTATGTATTTTTAAAGCATTAACCCACTAACTTTGCTTCATTAGCTTGCTGGTTTTTAGCAGGTCGGAGGAAAAAGAGAGGGAGGTGCTACCGAAAAATCAAGTTTTTGGTCATCCGGAGCACCCACGATCCATCTACCTTCCCTCTCCTTCATTCCTTTTCTTCCCGGCACTTGTAAAGTCCCTTCTGACCCATTTTTCAAGGGTCAAAAAAGGGCTTTTCCTTTTCAACAGTATTGTAACTAATTTGAATAAAGAGCAAGTGAGATTATGGCTCCCACACCCCTCTTCCCCCATTTGGGAGAAACCTATATCTATACTCGAAGTGGTGTGATTATTTTCTATAGGTTAGCTTTAGTCATTCTAGATCAATCATTTTTTCTTTCAAGTTTATAATTTATTTTAAAGTAAGCAAGAACTTACACAACCTCGCTTTCCTGAGTACAACCTCTGGGCTTAAAAGAGATTCTTGGTTGTAGTAATTAGAAAACTCATCTTTTTTCATGTTTACTTTATGTTTGGAATTAAATTTCTTTGACTATCTTGCAACACAAGCACACAATCCTTCCTTGAAGGGTTGTACATTTGTTATTCGCTTTCACTAATCGAAACAAACCAATGTTGAAAAAGTCGGTGTGGGTCCTGAATACAACTTCTCGGCAACATCGGCGAAAAAATCGAGAAAAATCGGCAAAAGTCGGCAAACATTAAAAAGTAGAAAATTCATTCATTTTTTTTAGAATTTTAAACATCTAAAGCAACAATAACATTAGAAAAACATATTGAAACATAAATATGAAGAAAACACTGATATATATCATCATCATGTAGCCATGCCAAATATAAAACGATACATCAAAGTCGATACTGAAAGTCTGAAACATCATAGTTGTCCAATCAAGGACTCAAAAGTGTATAAAGTTTAAAGTATTGATCCATGGTTTTTTTCGTACTATATGATGCACAAATAAATAATAACTATGAGTTCTCGATTATTGTTGTGTATAATGTTCACTGTTTTGTAGAGCGATTAGACTTTCTCAAGCATACTAAAATATTCCCATATTTTTTCTGATGAACCATTGTTTGTCTAAATGATAAAAAATATTCCCGTAGTTTTTCATGTGTTGCTGCCACCACACCCTGTAGATTATCTCTGTGGTGATTCTAATTAAATGTAGTATTAATAAGCGATGGAACAGTAGTTGGCTTATTGCTGGTCGTGAATATTTTCTTCTAAATCTTTGTACTTGGCATCATTTTCCTATAAGTCAACCCTGCGTTTTTGTCAATGTTGAAAAAGTCGACCTCGAAAAATACATTAAAAAATAGAATTGGAGGCCTGGGGGACTTTTAACATCGACTCGCGACTTTTATGAAAAAATCACGATTTTTAAGGAAAAGTCGCGACTTCCCGAATTTTAAAAAAAGCACGACTTTTGCTTGCCGAAAAATCAGCTTGGAGCAAAAGTCGCGACTTTCCCGATTTTTCGCGAGAAGTCGGAGAGGTTTTTAACACTAAAACAAACATTTGCCTCTATCGTGTATGCTCTACCCCTCGCAGCTTAGTCTGTGAAATATCCCAAGTAAGGAGATCTTCCTTCTTATGTTTGCACTTGCTTGTTTCTTGTAATCCTGAATTTATTTGCTTGTGGTTGTTTGGAGAATATTATTCCTTTCACTTAGTTCCTCTGGCTTATTAGTTTATTTTGTTGTTTTGCAATCTTCATGTAACCGTTTGCTCATTTAAATATTAATTGCATGACATAGTAAGATGAATAAACATCACAAAACCCATGATGTTTTAGCTTAAGAATGCTATGAAATACACAGAATTGTTCATGCAAGTCTGGAAATAATAAATGCTTCAAATCAGTCCTGTATAACCAAATGTAATAAGGGGAATAACTCTGACCTTTGAACAGTGTTGAAGGTGTACTGTGGAAGGTGTCCACAATATAATATCTCTGTCTATAAAAAGGAGTCAGCCCCAGTAGAAGAATATGGCCCAAAATGACTACACGTCAGCTCAGCTAAATGAATATGACCCAAAATGAATATAAGTCGGCACAGCTAAATACATATAGCCCAGAATGACTAAAGTCGGCCCAGCTAGATGAATATGGCCCGGAATGACTGTGCACGGCCCTCCTATGTAGTGAGCAAGTCTTTTAATGATAAATAAGCCCTTCTCTTATCTCCACGACCTCTCTAGTGTGTCCACGAATTCCATATACTGCCAACTGCTGGAAATCCCTCCAATCTCTTAAAAGTTGTTGCCACTCAGAATAGGAGTTATAACAGGAGCGACTGAGTCAACAATAAGTAAACGCACCCTCGAACTTTCATTTTTGCCCCGAGTGTGCATGCTTGATTCTATCTGATGGAGTAGACATCAAACACATTATAATGGGAAATCCTTTTCATCGCCCTTTTAGTATTTCCTTTTTGATCCTCCCTGTCAGCAAATCGATGTCTTCTACAATAGTTAAGGTCACGATACTACTGTAGTAACTCGCAGCAGCTGAGGTAGATCGCTGCCCAAGATTTGATGAGCCCTCAAGGAAGGTTACACGGTTGCCCCCAATGAAGAGATGGCCCTCTCCTCAATAGTAATGATGCCCACAATTATAATAAGAATCCATGCCACAAATGGGGAAAGGATTTGCTGCTCCTCACCTCAATCACTGCCCACAGTAATCCCTTGCCCTGAAGTATAATAAATAAGCCCACGCCTTTAATAGAAACTTCACGATATGCATGGATTGTAGATTACTACCCAACGAGGGAGTAATATGCTTTGGCTCAATAGGAATGATAGGAGTAATGAGCTCACTGCCTTTGTGCTAGTTGTACTGCCTTAAACAATCACACTATTCCTACTGCTCATACATTCTCCAATGAATACCCTGCTTTCCTTCTTCCATGACGTTTGATGCTCACGCCCTTAGTAGATCAAGAAATTGTTGAGAGTGGATTCGTTGTCCTGAATATTGGATAGATGTGCCCTTAACTGGTGATGATATATGCTGCTCAATATTTGATATAGATGCCCTTCACAAACTGAATATGTAGCTGTATATGCTTTGAATCTTTGCCCTAGATCCTCTCGAATCTTGATGTCTTCTTTTTCTTTCCCTTGAACAATCTTTATTGCTTTCAAGTACGTTGATAGAACTGAATGATCTATCCTCTTGCATTGACCGGAATAAGACTAGGACAGATGTTTCACTGCCGAAATCCTGTTAGCTAAAGACTCCGTCTCCAACCCCAACTGCTGTGCTGCTATCCAAGAGCTCCCAAAATAATAATAATCCAAAGTCCCGTCTCCTCTCGCTTTATCTTCTATTTATAAAGTTCAACTGCACAAAACCTAATCTTTGACCTAATTAGGTCACTTTAACTTCTAATTTGCAGTTGACTTGCATGCATGCGCATGGAGGCTTAATTGGGTGCATGCATCATTAAATAATGCTTAGATGTCATGTATGTCACTTTTAGGGTTTGCATACATGTCATTTTTAGGGTTTGCAGGCATCTCATGTCACTTCTGAGCTTTGCATGCATGTCATTTTTAGGGAACATTACAGTCTGAGACTTGGGGATACCAAAATCGGTATTGTGCATTCATTAATCCATCACTTCTAATTAATCAACTCATATTAATAAAATTTGCAACCCTTAAAACATTATGAAAATCCAATGTAACGAACCTGAGGAACAATGGGCAAATTCTTCAAAGAAATCGAGAACAACTAAAAGTGACTGTGGGGTCCTGTTAGGCTACATCCTTGTTGGTGTAATGTTGAACACACCCCCACGACTCCATCTAGCCCAGATTTTCCCATGCGGAGCCACTCTTCTCAGAATCCGGACACACTCCTTGTACCTTCAAGTACATCTAGAGTTCCCTTTCCCTTTTAAGTTTTAACTCACTCATCTAATTCACCTCTAATTTAAAACAAACCAAGATACACAACAAAAATTTTCTACTCTTTCAGCAGCACTCAATCTTGTGTAACCCCATTAGCACTGGTCAATATGCATCATGATTATATCTTTCAGTATCCTTCGTATTGTGAATGTCATTGTTAAATGTTACTTTGTTGAAGTAAATCTTTTAAATACTGTTATATCTTGTTGAGTTCTAACTCTCTCATCCATAAAAACTTGTAACAAACAAATCTTGTCCATCATTTACCGAACTAAAAATCAAGAGCCTGAAACTCTTTTTTAGGGACTACCCCCCTTGGCTCTGTTAGGAGTGGCCTAAAGGGAGGAGTCAGGATCAAGTGACCGCACCTGACTTGAGACTTCCCCCAAGGACACACTTAGCGGTTTGAAGATTTCTGCTGTGCTAATTCCTCCCAGGTGCGTGAAAGGCAGCAATAGCTTGTTCTTCCTAGGTCTAAATATTGCATGTTATTTCACTTCTAATTTAAACTCTCACCTCTAATGGTTAAAAATCACAATAAAAAATATGATAAGGTGTAACATGCTACAAAAACAGATGTAAGTAGTTAGACCTTCAACCATAATAAGCTTGATTTCTAAAGGTGAGCTACACGACTTAGAAAGACTACCACTGTATTCCCTCTTTAGGCTGGCTCTCCTCCGAAAAGGGGGAATCCCTAAACAAAGAGTAAAGCAAAAGGATGATGAATGCAAAGGCTATCTAGGACTTTGGATAAATCTGGTTTCTACTAAAATTCCAGCAGTAAATTCCAGATTTACAAAACAGAAAGTAAATGATTTTTAATGTTTAGAGGTGGTTGAAAGGTTGACCAAGTGCCTCTTTCCAAATTGGGCAAATGGTGTTATTGGATTAGACTTAGAGGGCTGTTTTGACAAAGTTATTAGGACAAACATAGCAGCAAATAGCATGCTAAAGCAGACCTAAAGTGGCTGGAAATTAATCCAGAAAATTGCTATGGAAGGGATCTACAGGAGATGCACCTTCAATCTAGATTCAAGGGTGTGTTCTATCAAGGAAATAAACGTTTGGCTTGTTCTTCCTAGATCTAATTGCTGTATGTCATTTCACTTCTAATTTAAAATCTCACCTCTAATGGTTGAAAGTCACAATAAAAGATATGATAAGGTGTAACATGCTACAAAAACAATTGTAAGTTGTTTGACCTACAAATTTAAAGTTCAAAAAGATAAAAACAAAAGAGAAACTAAATATAATCTTTATAACTTATGAGTTACGCATATAAAATTCAAATATAACAACTACAATAAGCTTGATTTCTAAAATTGATATTATCAACAAAGTACAACAGTGAGCTACATGACTTCATAAAAAGCACCGTCTCAACATTTACTACGGACTTCCAACACCATACATTGAAACACATAAACAATATCATGAAAAGCCTCACCTCAGATTCATTCTTCAGTTCAAGTTTCTTTACAAGATATTTCTTGACATATGAAACCGGTACATTTCCATCTCTGTGCCAATGCAAGATATACAATGCAATGTTAGGTTAACTGGGATTTCCTTCATTCCAGTGTAAACTGGAAACATGAAGTTTCAAAAAAGCATAGTGATTACAAATCAGCTATAAACTCCTTGGAGGATTCACAAAAAGTAATGGGTTTGATCTTATCTTCTCAAATCAAGAACACTGCATCATCATACTCATGCAAATTATTAGGGAAACCATGCTTGACACAAGGCACATATTTACTGAAGTCCAAATTATGCGATTTCTAAAGGTGCACATCAGATATAGAACTGGATTCCTGGCCATGGAAATAGCTTTCATGCATCTCTTGTTATTTGTCATAGACTAAAATGTTGCTACCCTAGATACCCAAGATGAATCAACATTGCAAACATTGACTTGAATGAATTTCAGTCTGCTGTACCAAGCAGGTGGTAAACAGAAATGATGAATCAGGAGATCCTATGCTCAATATAAATTAACGACATGACCCATTCAATTGATTGGAACAGGCTTCAAAATTATTTCAAGCGATGTAAACTTCAAAGAATTCGAGACCTGATCTTGTGCTGACCTGACTTTAATAAATTCAAATTGATATAACTAATACTAATAGTAATACTCAACCCATAAACATTACTTGAAGAGTTTTCCAACCAAGTAATAACCCAACTTTAAGATGCTTCTAACAGCTTAAACTTCAAAAGGTCTAACTTGCATTCTGTTCATCAGTTTAAGTTTCAATCCTGATTTCCAATAGTTTGAAAAAATATATTATAAAATTGAATTGACCCACAATTGAATATATTATATTAGTAATCAATATGACTTGATAAATATAAATTCGCGTTACCATCTGGGGTGCAAGTCCTTGGGTTGATGTGTAAGCATCACCCTATTCTCAAATACTATCATTACTTAGTGATGCATGTGCTCTCTATAGGTCCACTTTTCCCTGCGGTTGTTGCCTATGTGATGCATTTCTTTAATGCAAGCTTACTAAAATAAAATGATGCTATATCCTGTGAGCATCCTCCTATTCTCAAATATTAACATTACATGGAGATGGTCATTGTCTATGTTATGTATTTCTTTATTTCGAGCCTACTAAAATAAACTAATGTTATATCCTGTATTGAGAATTTTAACTCCCTTTAATTCCGCTAGGGTGTATTGAGTGTACCTATGAATAAACAATAATAAGTTACAACTTACAACTATGAAACAACAGAGGTTTATAAGGTATTACATATACCAAAATCATTGCCAATCCAGAAGCATGTGTAGTGATGGCTCCATGTTCCCTGATATAGGTGGAAAGTTTTTATCTTTTATCTTTTCTTTTCCTAGGTAATTAATTGCTGTTAATGATTTACTTAATTGAATAAATTACAATACTTAACAAATTTCCTATGTAGCCCTACAACTCACATTACTGAGAAACCAACTTAACACCATTGCTGAAAACATCGGCATCGGCAAAAAATCACCAAAGGTCCAAAATATAACTTGTCAGCAACATCGGTGGAGAATTTGGCAAAAATCAGTGAACCTCTGCAAATTTCGGACTGTCTAACCTCTGCAAATTTTGAATTATCTAAATTTCAGACTGAAATTTTCGGACTTCTTCCTCTGATTTTTGTGTGACCAACTGGAGTCTGAGGCAGCTTGAAATGATTGGTGTTAAATATGGAATTCTGAGTTAAACAGTCCTGGAGGCGTCCACAAATCTGGAAGATGATGACCTCTACATAGTCCACACAAAATACACACAGAACACTGTGATATATTTGTCATAGATTGAGAGTACTGTATGACAAAGATGATGATGATACCTACACTCAGACATTCAACAGTGATATGATGATGAACAGTGATGAATTCTATGATCAGTGAAGATTACACAGTGATATGATGTTTACTCAGTAAGATGCTCAGCTTAGTCATGAGTACACAGTTATAGCAATGATAGTTGATTTTATGAAAGTGACAGCTTGACAAGTCAGACCTTGACATGACAGCAGTTGATTGGTAGTGAACTGAGTTCTTGGCAGTGATCAGTATGTAACTACAAGCTAGTCTTGCATCTGAGTTTTGGACACCTCATCCCTTCTTAGTTGGAACTAAGAAAAACCAAGTTGGGTCCTGGATTGAGAGTTGGTGCTCTTTGTATCAGTTGGTGCTGATTGTAATCGCGAATATTGGCATCTTCCATTGCATATCATATTAAAAACATAAATAAAGCTTTCATACAATTCTAGTGTTTCTCCTGTGATGTGTCTGCTACTATGATTCACTGATTTATGCTTATATTACAGTATGACATGTGATGACTGTTTGATGAATTTAGTGATGCACTTGTAACATATATCTTTGATAGACTCGGTTTAACTTCTAGAAGTAAAAAGGGGTTAATTGCCTACACACTGATTCACCCCCCCTCTCAGTGTGACCATTGTGTCCAACATTTACCAAGGATGACTGTTAACTATCGAAGATCACAAAAGCTAGCCAAAGTATCAATCTGCATCCGAAGGCCCTCGGGAGTGGAGGCCAACAAGATCACGTCATCGACAAGATAATATAAGAGCCCAACTCATATTGCTTGTAATTGAAGGGAATTCTAGGAGAGGAAATGAGTCCCAAAAAGGGGTGCATTTTCTACAAGAGTTGCAAAAAGGATCTCCCTACACTACTTAGTAACTATGGCATTGATACCAATAACTATCATTGGCATGAAAGAAGCAAGAACTAAAATGTAACGAAAACGAAGAAGAAAAAATTGCAACAAATCAAACGTCCTCCTTGTGAAAATGGTTTAGATGAGGTTAGAAGTTAGAAATCTCCTTGGGCCCGAAGATGTCCTTCTACCTTGAGAACTTCTTGAAGTTGCACGATGGCATTATTGTCTGCTCCCCATACACGCGTAGGCATTGAATGCATTCACCCATGATCCCCTTGGGACAACTGGGTCAATTCTCATCGACTCCGAGTGGAGACTGACCACCACCTACCACAATCTAATAGGACCACAATCTAATAGGATCTACCAAATGTGTCATTTACAGGAGTCGAAGACAGAGATGCATCTCATTTTTTGGTGCCCCTCATACTATGAGATCAGAAGCCGATATCACTGCCTCTACAAGAAATTAGGGGGATCACTCTCCACCTTCAGTTATTAGGACCAAAGATGCCTCGCTCTCTTCATCAAGAAGATATTAAGCCACGGGTCACAGATCCTTCACATCTTGCCTTCACATATTAACTTTTATTTTAACGTTGACCTGACAAATCATAGCAACAAGCGACAGGAAAAACCCCAATGTACCTCTAACATTAGAGTGGTGAGATCTCGGGTCTCCCCCTAGCCTCCCCCCTCTAGGAGACCGATTGATCTTATCAATACCAATTCAGACTCTGGAGTTGCTAAACTACACTTCAATCCATTCATTCTCAAAGAAACAAAGCGATCAAGCCCATCCAAATCCAGAGCAAGGCAACTTTCACCCATGAGATCCCCTCATAGCCCTAGGAGAGTCGCCAATGATCTATCTAGACTTACTTTCCTTTGGCCTTAGATACTAAGAGTATACATCACTTCTACATTGCCCCAAGATCATACAGACAGACACCCTGACGGCTCCAGCAAGCAGGTTTCTTCATTTTATTTTATCTTAGTTTTGGCATTTTCTAGGAGTTGCATTTGCACTCCCATATTGTACTCATATTGGACATATACTTTAGTCCCATTGACCTACTTTTGTGGTAATTTGTTGGACAATAATAAAATTATCTTATCTTATCTCATCTTTCAAGACTCTTTCCCTCTTCTTTATGAATCTCTTTTTGGGTATAGTTATGAATCTCCTTATGAAGAGGATTTTCAAAAGGATGTAATCATTGAACTTGATGAAGAACATATTGTCCAAGAGGAGCCTCCCCTCACAGAAATTATCAAGGCCACAGTATCTATAATACCTTCTCCTTCAAACTATAGTAGAAGAACACCTACAATCCCATTGAGTAGTTATCAATCTCTATTGTGGCTTTGAGGATGAGCCTCGAGAAAAGAGTGAGTGCATTCATTCCAATTCCAATGGTGTTCAATATGTTACCAACTATTTTGTACAATAGTTGAACCTTCCGTTGAGCCGCTAGTTGATGAACATGGTCAATGTTCATATCCAGTGTATCAGAGGTTCAGAATGTTTTGGCTAGTCATTTTTATTTTTATGCTGAAATGTCCATGCCCGATGGGGTTTTTGTAATAAAGTAGGGGTTTTGAGTGGCTCGGTCCCCTAAGACGTAAATTTCAACTAGGGTATTCCATGGAGTTTTTTCCCTTATCGATTATGCTTTGCATATAGCCGAGTATAATCGATGAGTTTTTCTCCCGCTTCCTCCAAAGATGGATTTCTCGATTTTGAAATTTGGGACTTAGAGGGTTATTAGAGTCCAACTAGTAAATATGAACCTACTAGACACTATTTGTATGTTCTATGGTCATTTCCCAAGCCCCGGGATACATTAAAACAATGTCCGAAAAAACATTTCCCAGATGCGTGGTGATTTTTTATTTTTTATTTTTTTACTATAGAGAATTAATTAAATTTTTCAATTAATTACACCATTTTGACCATGGTTTAATTGAAAATTTTCATGTTGTAATAACTAAGTGGTCTGGGGGGGTGTTTTTGGCTAATAAACACTTATTTTCTAAGCCAAAACACTCATTTAACCCCTAGACACACTTATCTTAAGTTTTGGACTAATATTTGGCCTTGGAATTAATATTTCTCAAAAAACCCAAAAAATGAGAAATATTAATTAAAATAATAAAAAATAATAAATTGAAGAAAATCAAAATATCTCCAAAAAATGCCAAATTTGATTTAATAAAGGGCTAATTAGCTCGGCACAGGTATCTGGGATGATTCCAATCAGCATCAATCAGTTTCAAGTCAGTTTCAGTTCCCCGACAGTTAACTCTCCATCAGGGATTTCGCCCTCTTTAGCTTAAAAATCAATTTGGGTTGATGTGTTGGTTATCTAATTGATTAGTGATCAAACCGAGGGGGATTGAGGCCACCTCACCCCCCCTCATCATTGCAACTCAAGTACAGCTCTCAATCAGTGGTCAGTTCAACATGTAATCAACTCCCAGCTTGATCTCTTTAAGGGTTTGTGCCTCCTTCCATGTTTTTCCATGTGGAGGTTTGTTATTGGATGGAGGAGGTTCCTATGTTGAGGGAGTGGGGGCGCCTTACCTAGGTGGAGGCCACCTCCCCACTCTCACCTTCTGAAACTTAGTTAAACTCCACAATCTTCATGCCAACCTCATTCAATGGCTCCAGTGTGCCTCTCTGATGCCGAGTCCTGACTTAGGGTTTTAGCTTCTCTTTTTTGTATAAATAAGGCTCTCTTGCTCCCATTTGCATATGGAGAATTTGCAAGAGAACTCTGCCCATTTTGTAACAGATATTTGATTATTGGAATAAAGTGACTTTGGAGGTCTATGCATGGGCTCTTTGTATGTGATTTTCATCTTGTGAGGTGATCTCATTCTTAACCTACTCTCTTTCTTTCGTAAATATATGATCATTGCTAGCTCAGGAGGGCTATAAATCTAGCACGGTAGGTATCCATTTAGTGTCATAATTTGGTTATCTATGCAATATTCATTATATGTTTGAAGTGGACAGGAAGTAGTCAGTTATACCATTGTTTTTCAAACATTAATTTGATTATTACATTCTAGCACTTGATCTCATTTACTTTTGTTTTGTTTCAAGAATCACCTAAGGAGGAGCGGTTGAAGCTCAACCACTTTCTCATCAAGAGTTCTTAATCTAATACTTTCACCATGCACTGTCTACAAAATGCTTGATTCCAACTCCAAAAAACACAGCTAAAAGGGGCTCTTTCTTATCTCTCTTAATCAAAAATTTAAAATCTTTTCTTTGGTTGCAAGTCTATTCTTTCTTTCCTTCTTTCGTCTACCTGCTACCTTGCCTCTTTGTCTTCACTCCTTACCTTTCTTGCTTCTCCGGTTTTCTTCCTTACTTTTTGCTCTTGGTTTCACCTCTCTTTTGCTCTTCATTTTTGCCTCTTTTTGCTCTTCTTTCCTGCCTTCTTCCCTTCAATTTTTGCAGCCAACTGTCCTCTTGTTGGCTGCCCTCTTTGTCTTTTTTGTTTGCAGCCATTATTCTCTTTGTTTGGCTGTCCCATTCCTCATTATTTTGCAGCCAACTTTTCTCTTAGTTGGCTGTCATTTTTCTCCTCCATTTTCAGCCTTTTTGGGCACTTTTTGCAGCCACTTTTGGCACTTTTTGAGCATTTTTTCCTCCCTTTTTTGCAGCCACCTTTCATCCTTTTGTTGGCTGCCCATTACTTACTTTTTGCAGCCATCTGATTCCTTCATTGGCTGTCCCATTTCTTCATTATTTTCAGCCTTCTTTCACTCATTTTTTATTCAAAAATGGACTAAAAAATTGCAATTTCATACTTAGATTAATTTCAATATTTTTTGTATCTAGATTAGTTTTGTTTGTTAACAATAATGGGTGCATGAGTGTTTGGTTTTCCTATGTAGGAACCAAAGACAATGAACCAGGAGAGCAAGTCCAAAGGCTTGAAGATTGAAGAGGATTGCAAAACAAGAAGACAAATACAAGCATAGAATTGCATCCTTGTAAAAGCCATTAAGGCTTATTCATCTTAGTAGCTTGCAATCTTTCTTTTTCAAGGGTTAAAATCCCTTTCATTGTAATAATTAATAAAAAAGGACCACTGGGGTTAAGCCTCCCACATTTTTTCTACTTCCCCTATTTGGGGGAAGTGTGTCTTGTGTTTTTCCTTGCTTAGATTAGATTGCTTGCTAGACTTAGTTTATTTCCATTAGTTGCTAGTTTTAACTTTCATCACTTGCATGCTTCTTGCTTCATGTGTATCTTTGCCTTTTAACTACTCATAAAACGAACATAAAGACTCTTGAACCTGTCATAAGACAAGTCAAGAGCACTCTCTATCGGAGAGCATTTTGCATTGCATTCACATCATAGATTAGATAAGACTCTTGAATCTCACCATAAGGTAGATCAAGAGCACTCTCTGTCGGAGAGTTGTGTTTGTGAATAAAATCTTCAACTCACACATCCCCTAAAAATTTGAACTTGCTATTCTACAGTGTGTATGCTCTACCCATTCGGGATACCCAGAAGCACTATAACTTATTAATTCGCACACTTAACTCCAAGTACAATCATAATAAAATTTATCACCCCCATAACAAACGAACTGGCGTTGAACGCGGTAATATCTCTAAGTGGGCAAATATTTACTGTGGGCGCTGGGTAGCTCTCCTCGTTTGCAGTGGTTGGAAAGTTATCAAACGCCTCACTGCAAACTGGACGGTCCAACATGTCTTCGAACGAGGCCACTTAGACTATTTTTTCGGTTAGATTTCCAATACCTTGCGTACCAGTTGGAAATTCTCTTAGCCTTAATTAACAAGATCATCTTAAAATACACAATAAAATCGACCAAGAACATCTGCAAAACAATCTCACAAACATCAAAAACTTGTATTTCAGCATCCCTAGCACTTTGACTCCATTTAAGGCACTGATCTTTTAATTCTTGCATTATCTTGCTTGGACCATTTGTCTGTTTATTTGTAAGTTATTCATGTTGTGGATGCTTTAATTCCAGTCATCTTATACTGCTTCTATCGTGTTTTGCAAATAGCAACATGGATTGCTTAATTGGTTATTGTGTATATCAAAACTCCTAAACAACACTACTTCTCATTTTAGGGACTACCCCCCATGGCTTCGTTAGGAGTTAGCCTAAATGAAGGAGCTGGGATCAGGTGGCAGCACCTGGCTCTTTGCTTGCCCCTAAGGCCACACCTTTCCCCTTTAGGAAACAATAGTGCAAAAGATTTCTGCTGACAGTGTGCATTCGGCAAACAACACAATATATGATTTTATCTTACTTGAACTACTACAAGAGTACAACTCTGGGTGCCAGTGGCAATTTTATCTACTTCTGCGAGATTTTAGCTCGAAGCATGTTAGCAAGGAAGGGCATGTTGTGCCGCTAACACAACAATGACAAGAAGACTTATGGATGTAATGCATGTACTTGTATTTGTTAATCATTGGCTTCCATGGGCCAGTAATGACCCAATATGTTAATAAAGGCCATTCTATATGTAAGCAATGAATAAGTTAATAAACCTGGTTTTATTATGTAAGCAATGAATATGTTAATAAAGCCGACTTTATTATGTAAGCAATGAATAAGTGATTAATAGTAGGATTAGAAATAGATTTGGAACAGTTAACAGTCATATCTGTCCAAGATGTTTACAATGCAAGTAAACTGGCTAAGCTTGTTAAGAGAGAAAAAAAACATAAGCAATTGGCATGATTACCACCAGCTCAAAGAATTCAAGGCATCTTGAATCCGCCCACAAGAAAGAAAGGTTTTTTTGATCTTTAGGGGGAAAGAATGGATGCTATTGACTTTTACATAGCAGAAACTGACACTTTTGTTTGAAGATTATCGATTCTCTCCTTCATAATTGCAACTTAGAGTTGGCTTTGAGGTCAACAGGAGGGATAATCGAAGCAACATAGGTTGGATGCAAGATGAAAGCAATGGGTATCCCAAGGTAAAAACAAGGGTCCTACACAACATAATGGAGATCTAGGTCTGTTTGAATGATGGGAATAAGGTCGGCTTTAATCAAGTGGAATCAACCATGTGCCCCGAGATGGATTCCAGAAGTTCAAAATCGTCAACTAGAGAGATAATGAAGAATCCAGTTTACTAGAAAGTGATAACGAGTTTGCTTTCAACTGTCTACATGATTGCACCAAGAAAGGAAGCCAATATTCAAAGGCAACAAAGACCTCGTAACAACTGTTCAGGTTTTATAAGTACCCATTGTTTCTCAGTTTCAAACATAAAACTTGTTTCTCGATGGAGGCAAAAAACAAGGGAATTCTAAAACCAGAGTATAAAATCAAACCCATATTGATTCCAAACAGAATTGGGCAAACTGGAAATGGCAAAGCTTGGAGGTAATTCTGCTGGGCATCAGCATTGATCTGAGTGCGTATATGTCAACTCAGAAACAGGTCGTTGTCCTTGACCTCCAAGCAATTTTAAGCTACAAGTGTTGAAGGTTATCTAGATGCTTTTCATGTTGTGTTAACTGAACCTTTTCCAGAAGAAAGCTCGACCTGAAGTACTTTGCAGCCTGAATCTCACAAACTTTATGAACAGCATAGTGAAGAGCATGGTGAAGCGTTTGCCAGGTGCTGCAACCATGAGGGAAAGAACTCCGATTGATTTTGGAATATGTGAGAGAATGGATTGCAAAACCAAAATTTTCTCATGTTGCCCAATTGGTATTTGTTGTCACATATATAGTAGTTGGGCTACTTTTGCTCCTGAGCAATACTGAGTAGTTCTTTGAGCCATCCCTTTTCTATGAGATTAGCAGATGATGAGCCTAGTTGATGATCTCCCAGTTTCAGCAGATCCAGAGTATCCAGATTGACCAGTTCTATGCCATGACTGAGCCTCATGACCCAAAAGTCAATGACTGAGTTAGCCATATTTCTTTCATGACCCAAAGTAGATTGATATATTGCCCATGATATGTAGCAGCAGCAGTTGTTCCAATGGTCTTCAGATTGGTTTCAGATCCAGTGCAAGTATATGACTATGGATTTTGATGTTGCTTTGTTACCTATTTTAATAGTGAGACTCGGTTGATGTTGATTATATCTTGGCAATACTCTATCTTGGCTTACTTGGAATTTAAAGTAAATGATCTAGTTGTTTTGACCGAGAGATTCTTTTGTATACTCATTGGCCTTGCCCTACTCCTATTATGGATTTGGTCATTTCTCTTTAGGGACATAGCTTGCTAGTCTTGGCATCATTTCCACTGTCTCCATCCATCGGTTGCCTTCCCATGTGGTTGATTATCCTTAACCTGTAACTTGACTAGTAACATCTGGGATTTCCCCCACTTTCACATCTATATTGGAATAGGTCTCAATGTATAAATTTTGTCTCGGTGTTGGTTTATGTGATGTTTATCACAGGGAATGTCTAGCTCTAGGTATTGAACACAAGTAGTCCTACCAAAGAAGTGTTTTTAGACACTAAGGCATCAAAGCTTAAAGTTATTCTAAATGGATGCCCTGCCAACAAAATAAAAGTGTCTCTAGACACTACTAAAAATAAAAAATAAAACCAGTCAGTTGCCAAGAGATGAGCACTCATCCATTGTATGGTGTAAGTCTCATTTATCCCCACAAGGTATCAAGGTGAGGCAAGCCCCT
This sequence comes from Pseudotsuga menziesii, assembly GCA_001517045.1. Classification (NCBI taxonomy): domain Eukaryota; kingdom Viridiplantae; phylum Streptophyta; class Pinopsida; order Pinales; family Pinaceae; genus Pseudotsuga; species Pseudotsuga menziesii. Next base: position 346,509 of record LPNX010973098.1, read on the forward strand.
CAAGGCTAAGCCTTAGTCATTTTCTGGAAGCCCAGAAGGCTTTCCAGGGCACCTGCTCTTGGAGATTGGCAAGTTATAAATAAAAAATAAAGTTGATTGCTAGAGGATGAGAACTCATTCTTTGTATAATGTACGGCTCATTTGCCCCCCACAGGACAACAAGGAGAGGCTGGCCCAAGAAGGTCATGTCTTTGAAATTATCTGGAATCCTAGAAGGCTTACCAAGGCACCTACCTTTAGAGGTCAACTAGTGAAATAAATGTTGAGCAAATAAAATATTAAAAAGGTTGTTTTTCTAGAGTCTAATGGAGCCTTCTCATCATTCCACCCATTTTTGAGATACCGCCATGCCCTATTGTTCACCTAGTCCAACTTATGTGTTGTGTGGATCCTGTTGTCCTTTAGCCCAGACACTTACAATGTCGAGTCATCAAGTCATCCCTTGGCCCTACCTGTTGTTTATGATCCCTTCACCCTTGACTAGCAAAAGGGATAAATCTATAAATGAGTATACACTGGAGGTTCTTGTTTTGAAGCAGCGAATCATTTTGATTTGGATTATTATATACGTATTGTGCTTATACTTGCCAACAAAATCTAATCATACTTGAGTGTCACCGCTAGCATAGATAATTGAGCATGCACGTCCATTTGTACTTTGCAGTATCAGAGTTTAGCGCATGGGTCATCATTTGATCAATTTTGACTTGGTCAACCCAGTGTTGGCCAGGCCATGAGCAGGATCCAAGAAGAGTCATAGACAAATGTTTATGGTTGATGATTATTTATGGTCTACAAGTTTCCATTAGACATATTCATACTTCATATGGTGATTTGTTATGATGGGTTGTATTATTTTCATGATTATCAGCATTTACAGGCTTTATTATTATTATTGTTGTTCTAACATTGATGGGGCCTTTGATGTACCTTTGTGATGGACATATGGTGTATGAGTACTCATTCCTAGTTGATTTGGACATTCTAAAGTCCATTGGTGTAGATGGTTTTTAGTTCCAGGCAATTACAAGACAAAAATCGGTCTCTTGGCCTTTTTGCAGCAGTTTTGGATGGGGAAAATGAAAATAATTCACAATGTAAAAAAATGAAGTTCTCCTAGGGCACCAGAGGGAATCTGTGGCTGCAACCAATCGATTGTACCATACTACCATGGTCCCAAATCCATCAGTGCAGTCATTTGGCTTCAGTTTTTGGTCCCCGGTGAGATATGGGTTGTTTTATGTTCCCAAGGCAGCATTTTAATAATAAAAAAATTGTTTTTGAGGAAATCAATTTGGGCAATTGAGGCAAAGGAATGCCATGTAATTGGTCTGAGGCACAGTGTTTGGGTCACATTCATCATTCGGCATCAACTTTACTTCACTCGGGGTCCACACATCCTTGATTTATGCAGTTTGAGGGTGTTTTGATGTATTTTGAGGGAAATCCCCTAATGATTTTTATCACTCCTTTATATTATTTGCCACCACACCTTATTATTGTGCCATGGGGCCATACTAGTGAAGGATAACATAACCTCCTAGCCCCACCATGTGCTACTTTGTGGTCATTAGTCATATTTTATGTGGTGCACCCCTCATCGGGCATTTCTAGTGATGCGCCCCCTCTATTTGTGAGTTGATCCATGTGAGATGTATCCGGCTAATCTTAGCCGTAGATTAGGATGCTTTTATCTTATGATCTTGACCCTTGATCTTTTTGGATCTAAGTATTATGTACTTGAGAGATCTATATATTAAGATGCTTTCTCATCTGTAAAGGGACTTTTGGCTCTCAAACTCTTGGATTAAAAAAAAAAATTGCAGAAACTCTTGGAAGCTTTGTCGAATGTCTTGTACGGAGATTGTGTTGCCACCTAATACACACTTAATGACATGGAGAAGTCTCCAACCCACTTTGTGTGTCCTTGGGGGCAAGTTAGAGCTGGGGACCACTGTCACCACAGTCTCCCAACTCCTCCGTTTAGGCCAAATCCCAACAGAGCCAAGGGGGGTAGTCCCTACAGGAAGGTTTATTAACAATTTAGTTAAAGGGATTTTATTTAATTTAGGTTACAAAGTTACAAGATCAGTGCCTAGATTAAATGGAATCAAAATATTACAAGTTACAAACTTACAAAAGAATTAAGAATGATTATCCACAGTTGTCTAAGCTAAGCAAGATCTACAATATTAACAATATAAACAACGTAAATGAATTACACAATATGAACAAGTGCTAAAAAATGGTTAAACCAATATACAATGATACCTGAAAGGAAACAAGATATACACCGGATGAACAAGTTATTATGCCAAAGATCAAATGGCAAATTGCTTTCAAGTTACAAGATTAAACAATGTTTTACTCAAGCGTGCCACAGTACTTTAAAAATATTATACTTGAAAGTGTAAGGTACTGAAATGAAATTGAGATGATTGCAAGATGTACTTGTAAAACGAAAGCCTTGAAAAGCAAGGACTTTGAAGCAAATACATAAACTGAAATGTGGGTAAGACGTTTTGCAATGTCTCTTGGTTCGTTTTAATAAATTTGATTAAAGTTGAAGCCTTTGATCAAGTTTTAGATCCGGTGGTGTGACTACCCCAATCTAGTGTTTCTCAAGTCAAAAAGGGAATGCTGGTGCGCTCAAAACAGTGGAAACAAGTCCACCTGTAGCTCTCAGTTCAAACCCCAATGCCCCAATGCTCAACAAGGAGGACGTAGAACGCCTAAAGACCCCCACAGTCTTCTACTCCAACTAGATTCCGAGGTCACTGTTTTTAATCAACCGAAAAAATAGCAAGATGGATGCCTATTAAACTAGAGCCCCTAAGCCTCTCCACTTTTCATACCCTTACCTGAGTTCCCTAAAGGGAGATAACAAGGGGGCAGAGGATACACGGACAGTTTAGGTTGTATATTTTAAGTAAATTGCAGATTTGTTTTTACAGTAAGCAAAATGAATTACAGAATTAACAAGTTAATAGAGTCAACCTGAGCGTTATCCCTTATGGGAGGTGCCGGTACTTAATCTCTAGACAATAGAATAAATTTACTTTGCAGAAACTTAAAGATTTGCAGGAAAGAAATGTGAGCTAATTAGATTTCCTAAATCCCCTAAGCCTTTCCGCTTTTCATACCCTTGATCTGAGTTCCTTAAAGGGAGATAACGGAGGGCAGAGGATACATGGACGGATGTTAGGTTGTATATTCCTTCAAAACAGTAAACTAGGGGACAGAAAGTAAAGATCTAACTAAATGCTTTGTTTGGAAAAGAAATGCTTGAAAATAAACTAATCTAAACAAAATATACTAACCACACATCAATCTCCCTAAAGGAGAAGGTGGGTAAAAAAGAACTGGAAAAATATTAGATCTACTTGAAAATGAAAGCACAACTACTTATCTACTTCGTAGATCTACTTCCTACCTAATTACAATATGATTACAAATTACTTTGAAAGCTTTTAGAGAATACCCATAAGGAGACTCTCCCGAGGCTTACAAATAGCTGGAAAATAGAGTAAGAAGACAAGGGTTTGAACCCTTTTGAAACTGGTTGCAAGTTGAGGTGTTTTTGATGTGATTTGGGCAGAACCTCTCCTTGTAAACTGTAAAACCTGCTAAAAACCAGCAAGCAAAGCTTGCTGAAAAATGACAGGAAACTCAAAAAAAAGTTAGAAAATGTTAGTATAAAAATACAGAAATTTTATAGTAAAAATTTGGGTTTTTAAAATATCAGAAAATTGAATATTAGACGGCTGAAAATTGCATTTCCAGCCACCTAAAACACAGTAAGAAATCAGATCTGAAATATATAATAAAAAAATAACATCGATCTATTAAAGAAAACTAGATTTTGCTACTAAACAATAACAAAAATTCTAGTTCCTAAAACAGAAAACAAGATTAGAGATTAGGGCCTTAGAGAGAGAACTTTTCCAAGCTTGGATCCCTGCAAAGAGTTTAGCTAAAGCTACAAAACTCACACATAGAGATGAGACCACCATAAATCATGCAAAAACCTTTGCAAAATCTTACAATGTTAATCGCAAGTGCAAATAGAAAAACTTCTACCTACAAGTCTCTCCACAAAATCTTTTGTGGAGAACTTCTATGATAAATAACGCATCAATAACCAACCATAAACAGTTACCTCACTCTTCAAGCCACAAAATGGGTGCACCAACAAATATATCCTCCAAAGATTGATGTATTATAAACCCCAATAGGGCAACAACATTACAATAGCCAAGAAAACTTGAGAGAGAAGAATAGACAAGAGAGAGTATTTTGGCAACATAACCATGCTCCAAAGAACGATAATAAAATGAGAGGAGGGGCCTCTCTTTTATAGTTGAAAAGATCTCAAACCCACTCCCAAATCAAGGGTCCAAAACATAGATCTAAACTCTAGCTCTCCTTCACACCCTTAGATCTAGGTTTGTTGACTTTGCAAGCCATCCACCAATCATAAGCAAGGGTGCCTCTTCAAATCAATGGTCAAAAAGATAGATCCATGTCATAATGAAGCTTAACCCTTACATCTAGGGTTTCCATGACTCAAGTGGGGCCCCCTTTTGACTCAAATTTTAATTTTTATTATTTTAATATCTTTTAATTTTTATCTTTTATTTTTTATATTTTATTTAATCTTTTATTTTTAATCTTTTATTTTATTTTATTTTTATCTTTTATCTTAATCTTTTATTTTTTATTTTTATCTTATATTTTTATCTTTTATTTATTTATTTATTTTTATCTTTTATTTTTTATTTTTTATCTGGGGCTTCCTTTGACTCAAATTTTGATTTTTATTATTTTTATTTTTTAATATTTTATTTAATCTTTTATTTTTTATCTTTTATTAAGACAAGAGGGGCACCCCACTTAGGAAATCTTTAAAAAATTATTTTGACCATGGAGAGGGTTTATTTAAATAAAAATTGACTATGCTTAGCCACCCCCCAAACTTAATTACTATGGCTTTATTTGATTTTTTCCTTCAAAATCAAATAATTTATTTTTTCACCCTTGGAAATTAAATTAATTTCCTAGAAAAAAATACTGTCTTAACCAAAATTGGTCTAACTTCCTAACCCCTTGCCAGAATGACATTGGACTTGAACCAATGGTTTAGGGGGTGTCATAGCATTTTCATTTGCATTCATAGCCCCTATTACAAAATGCCAAGGTTCAAGAGATTACATTATTACATCAAAACTTAATTAATTAACCACCAAATTGTAAAGTTAATTAATTAGGAAAATCAAAAATTAAAATTAAAATCCTAACGAAATTCCGCAAGACTACAAGATATGGCTAGCATGGTCATGGACAACAACTTGAAACCTTATCCACCTCGTGGGCTTGGTAATCAAAACGCCAATTCACCACTTTGGAGGATTTGTGAGTGAAAAACCCAACAAATTAAAATTGTTAATTAACAAAATTAACTAAAAGGGGAAAAAAACACTCGGTGAAGAGGACTTTCTTGATAATAATGTCCATGGTGACATCCTTGGAGGAATGACCCATGCCGACATATAAAGTTACATTAATTGTCCCATGCAGGGGAGCGGACATTTCGTGTACAAAAGGGGCATAATTGCCCTGCTAAGTGAAAAATCTTTAGAATTTTTTCATGGTACAAACTACACAAAATGTACATCTTCAATGTACATGAGGTTGCCACCTAGTCGAAATAGGTGGGCAACAGATTGAAAAGTCTTGTTCTCTCTAGCATTCTTGCGGATCTATGATTTTTAATATTTTTGCAAGTTGCCATCCATCTGGTGAAGGAAGCGTTTGGGTAGGGGCGCTATTGTGACTGAGCTCCATAGTGTCCTCTCAAGTTGTCTTTGATTCAGGGAGTATCTTTATTGTGTCTTACGACCATCTTGATGTTCTTTGCTTCATTTTTCTTCGTCATTTCATCTATCCTTTGGTAAATTGATTCTCATAGTAGATCTCTTTTGCAGGAGGAGGGAGCACTTGGCATATGAAAGGAGGTAGCGATTTCACTTGGAGAGGCATAGAAAATGCTCGTAATTGATCGAAAAGGAAAGATCATCGTCATACAAGGTTAGTAGCAAGTATTTCCAGGTGAAGATTTGTTTGTGGGAGTGGAGCGATTAGGGTTTAGCTGTGGAAGCGCAGGCGATATGGATTCTCCCTCAATGTATTCGGCGTTGCAGAGTTTTCTCGAGCTTGACAGATATTGGTTTGGCGCTGCACGACTTTCCATGGCTTTCATTGCTTCGACGAGAATAGGGGTTTCTTATTCCTTGCCGAATGTGGGGTTTTTAAGGAGCTCTAAGTTGGAAACCCGGCCGACTTCGTTGCAGGCTGTAGTTCCTCAGGCTGAGTTCTTTGCTGGAAAATCGCCGATCGGATTAAATGGGTCAACTCTGCCGTTGAGGCACAGGCGGATCGTACCCTCGACTGTTTGCTCTGCGGCAGCCGCCGATTCTGAAGGAGACGAAATCGCCATCCCTTCTGGGCCTGCGTCCCTGCTTCCTGATGATTACGAGGCCAGGGTTGGCTCTGATAGCTATCAAATCTTCATAAATCTGCCTACTGGATATTCGATCTTGGTTTGGGTAAATGTTCTTGATTCAGTGGAGGCATTACGGGATCGTCTAGCAAGCCGCGTGGGTTATCCTGCATCCATCTTCTATCTTGTGCATGCAAGATAAACCGATGCAGGACTCTTTAAATTTATCAGATTACCAGATTTCCAAGAATTGCTCCATTTCTCTGTTGCTTCGGTTGAGGGGAGGAGTCGATGGCAAACAAAGAGGATCCTTCCCCTCACACAAAGGAACTGGCCCTTCATCTTACAAAGATGCAGCCCGATCAAAGGGGCCACAGATAGAGGCGACCTCTACTGTTCAACCCAGCCCATACATTGTGGAAAAACTGGAATCCACACCAGTTTTGGAGATCAAAAACGAACAGGTAAAAGGACTTTCTAGTTCTTTACAAGCTGAAGCAGTTATTTGTAGGTTTAATGGGTTTTGGCCCAAATCACATGATCTTCATGTCTGGATCCTCCAAAACTGGACAACTAATTGCCAGATTTTACTATGTTCAAAAGGTTTCTTTATAGTTCAGTTCGATTCTCCGGATGAGTATCAGAAGGTCTTATTGCAGGGACCTTGGTTTTGGGGGAGAGCTGGGCTCTTCATAACCCCTTGATTTCCAGAATTTGATGCTAATACTATGGTGGTTACAAAGATGTCGGTATGGGTGCGATTACCAAATCTGCCTCTACCTTTTTGGCATCATTTAGTACTGGAAGACATAGGCAATCTTCTGTAAAGATTCATCAAGAGTGACAATGAAAGGAAGGACAAGGGATTATTTATATATGCCAGAATTTGTGTGGAGATTGACCTCAGCAATGGCCTCCCTGATAGATTACAGCTGAAACATGAATCCTACACTTGGTTACAGAATCTGGACTATGAAAATACAGCTTTCAGGTGCCGATTCTGCCATCTAACAGGTCATCTTCAAGATACATGCCCTCTTGCGAAAAAATTCCCAAAAAAGAAAAAGGGGCCGACGACAAACAGAAAGAACTGGCAGGCAGATTATGTCCCAATTCCAGATGAGGAAGTTGGAAGTGAGGATGAAGAACAGCAAGATATGCAGAGAAACGAGGAAACATTGGTGCCTGATGATGCAGAAGCACAGTCAACAGGCAAACAGACATCTGGTGAGGACACTCAGCCAATCTTGGTGAATCCGATGGATACATCTGCTAGTGGTCAAAAGCATGCTCACGAAACTGCCAGTTCAGAATCTGATAAGGACATAGCGGTGTTTCAACAACCAGAGGAGGCAGACTGTAATCAGCTGATTGTGGTTGCACAAATGAAAGGGGTTTGGATTGAAGTGAAATCTAGGAAGAAAGGGGGGAAAAGGGGGAGAATAGAGGAGTACTATAATCCTTGATCTCTCTGTTTGTATAATATTTTTTTGTTTTCTTATGCATGACCGGTAACAATTTGTGACAATGTATGGGACTATTTTGTCTCAATACATCTGCAGATGTAATTTTGTTCTTTTGAAATAAAATTACGATTTTTTCCAAGGAAAAAAAAAAAAGCAAGTATTTCCAGGTACAACTGCATTTATTTTATTTTTCAGGGGTTTGATCCAATTGTCATAACCAAACCCTCTTTCTTAAAACCCTAGTTTTAGAGATCAGAGAGATCCGGTGAATTTTTTATGACGGGCATCAAAACCCACTTGGAGATTGTTGAGTAAACCCTAGATCTTGAATTTCACGTGAATCAGACTCCATTTGCCCTGGGATCTAGCACTAGTCTCTCTACGTGGGGCACCCCCTTTGGGTGGGTGACCAAAGTTTCTGATCTATCAGTTGGGTATGCTTGAACCCAATTCAAAATCACAAATCTAACCTTCAAGCGTCTCGATCTGGTCACTCCTTGCCTCGATCTATTCTTTTTGGTCCGCCATGTCCACTTTTGCATAAACTCTAGGTGAGTCCCATTAGGATTTCCATTCGTGTGGCTAGATCTCTTCAAATTTGTCATTTGGGTATGCTTGAAGCCACTTGATTTTTACAGATCTATCCTCCGAGCACTCGGATCTAGTTATTCCATGCCCTGATCTACCCTCTTGGGTCCTCTTCGTTCGCTTTTGCATAAAATCAGAAGTGGGTCTTCTAGGTTTCTCTTGTATATGGCTAGATCTTTCTAGATCTACTCTGCTTAACTCATTCTGGTACTTTCCTTCTTAAGTTGGGCCATTTTCCCTATTCCTTAATCCTCCCCAACTTTGTCCTAACCATTTTACCACATCCTTTCCATAGATCTAGATTCCCTCGCTCACTATCTCTCCTCTTTCATTCGGTGCATACCTCTAGGAGTGTTCTAAGTAGGATCTCTAGCCCTCTCAAGCTAGTAGGATCTCCCCCTTGGTCATTTTCCGAAGTGATCTAAAGTGACAAGAGCCTGTCCGGTGTAACAACTACCATTCATCCGTAGTGGACGAGGCCCTTGCGGTGTCACCGGTTAGCTACCCAACCTCTACCATCCTGGATGGGGTACCTCTAGTGGGTAGGTACAACCTGTGTGATAACAGTATTATTTCAACTTTTCAAAATCTGTCATCAAACAGAAATCACTGAGGTACAAGGTATTATCAAATTCTTGGAGGGTCTTCTGGCATATGTGCAAAGACATTATAACAATAGACAGACTTATGAGAAGCGCTTGTTTGTTGGATTACACTCTTTCAAAAAAGACTGTCCTCTCCTGCAGAAACAAATTCATCATCATTGAGATTATTAACTAGAACAGTTGATCTGCTGCATGTACAGATTGATCAGTTTAACCAAACCCATTTACCTAAGCCAAATTTGAACCCCAACAGTCCCTTTTAGATTCAGGGAATACAGATTTTATGGAAGCCACAACACCACAAGCCAAGAAGAAAAAAGTGCCAGGCTGCCAGCTAATGATCCAGAGAAAGCAGTTGTTGAAGATAAAATGGGTGACATGGAAAATGAATTTAATGAACCTGACATGGCACATCAAGGATTCATCAAAGAAACATAAACCTGTCAGTTCATGAATGGGCACATGATTTCTCATAGTTGTTGCTATTTATAAAAATGCCTTCACCATTGGGGCTTGCATGCTGCTAACAGCAGTCAAACTAATGGAGTTGGCATGTGCTGGATTTTGTAAAGTGAACCGTAAACTTTAACATCAATTAACTAAAACATTGACTTTAGCACTATTTCACTGATCATCACTCATGTTGCTATTACAAACACCTAAAAACAAGGCACACTGTGGAGTTATCATCTTGAGCTGTTATTCATGCAAGGAAGCACAGTTAAAGGTGAAGTTACTGGCTATTTATAAACAGCAGTCAACAAGGGAACATCTAGTAAAGGAAACGATCATCACTGTTGTATACTATTTGTCTTAAGAAGAGAGTACGATCTGCTGTACAGATCAGCATTCTTAGCAAAACATATTTAGCAGTTAACTAAAGCATTGCATCAACTGAGGTCTCATTCGATCAGTGATGCACATAGGGCGCACTCCTAAAACCTTAGTGGCCAGATCCTAGGGGAAGTATGCCTCAATCATTTTGTTGGACGTGCTATCTTCTCCTTCAGCAAATACACGCTTAGAAAGCATCCAAAACAGAGGGTATAAGTTTGTACAGAATGATGAATTAATTTCAATTTATTCCCAGCAGTTTGGAGTCAAACAGCAGTTAGTAGGCCCTGTTACCACCCAGTTTGCACAGGATGTTCAACAGACAGAAGACATCAGCCAGCCAGGGACCTTCCAGTTCCTCATCCAGAACAGGCAGTCTTCTGCCCAGTTGTATTTTGCACTTCCTTTGTTATGGTCAAAGGGAGTTGTTTGTAAAAATTTGACATCCATACATGTGTAAAATGGCTAGCCCGAGTGAATCACTCATATTATGACAACTTTGCAGTGTTTTTTCTTACCTAGATGAACTTAGATCCTGGTCGTCAGAGTTTATACTGGTTTTTTCACTCACACCTTCAAAGCCAAAGTATGTTATAATATAGATGCCTCGGGCTGATGTCTAAGTCCTTAGAGTCTGATGTCAAAATTTGAGTTAGTTACCATGTCCCTAGCAAAATGCATGACCTTTTAGGTTCCTTGGGAGGGTAAAAATGTCAGAAACTATGTAAAAGGGGGTTAAAGGGATCAAATATTAAAAAGGGAATATTCCTAGCATATGCCCCTTCCTATGTTGAAGCTCCAGCAAGCTCAGAAAGGGGGGTAAAAATGTTAGAAACTATGTACAAGGGGGTTAAAGGGGTCAAATATTAAAAAGGGAATATTCCTAGCATATGCCCCTTCCCATGTTGAAGGTCCAGTCAGCTCAGAAAGCTGTAGCACCCCCCTAAATCAAAATATATGACCATAATAACGGGCTACGCTAATCCCCCTAGGGCCTCCCCCCTCAAGAAGGTGTAGCTCCCCCTCATTCAAGTGTTTTCCCTCGTCCAGGGGAGTAAGGTGGCGCCCTCACCTAACTCATGAGTCATCTTCCACATGTGGCATCGGGTCCCTTTGTAGCATTGGTATCTCCTCCCAAGGTGGAAAAATCCTCTTAGCATGCATTCTCTTCCACATGCGGTGCATTTCATCCTTGCATGGCTTTGGGATTAGCTTCAAGATGTGGCACACTCATGGCATGTGAGCTACCTCCCTCATGTGGTGCCTTCTCCATCCTTTGCCTCCGGGACTCCTCTAAGAGGTGGCACCTTCTCCTCTCATGCATGGAAAAGCTCCCAAAGTACCATTTATCTATTTAAGAAGCCCTCTCCTCTCTCATTAAGGTTGGTTATTAGTTGGAAAAAGAGATCCAGTATTGTGTATCTCTCATTTGTGAATAGTGATCAATAAAGCAAGACTTTGGAGGTCAAGGAGTTATGCACATTGTGTGGATGTTTATGTCTTGCATGCTATTTAAAAGGCAACTTGTATTGTTGATTCATAACTAGTTTCTATTTGCTTTTCTATCAGGCCTTGGAAGGGGTAGTGTTACCCAATAGGATAGATCTACTGTGTACATCAGATTTATTTGCAGGTTGTAGGAGAGATCTTTATGATAAACATATTTGCAGTTGCATCTATGCTTATATTAAGTCTCTCTTTCAAGTTACACCAAGGGAAGCATTTGGAGGAATCCTTTATCCCTTTCTAGCTGTTCATTTTCATTTGCATGTTCTCATCCGATAAGCAGATTGCGGTTAGCCTTGGGAAACCCCCTTCTCTTGTTATCCTTTTTCTTGTGGACTAGTCCCTCAAAACAGTTCTAAAAGCACTCCATTGTTCTAGCTTGAACAAGCACTCTTTTACAAACTCCTCTATAAGCTTCCTTTTATTATACTCAAATCAAATCTTACATTTGTATGCATGTTTAGCTAGATCTTCTATTATCAAAGATATATCTATCCTAGATCTTTATTCATGCATGCTAGATCTAATCAAAGCTTTAAAGTACATTATTCAAGTAAAGCTAGTTAGTACTAGCCATTTCGAAGTGGCATTGTCAACCTTGACTAATTGTCCACTTAGACTAGTACCTTGGGAATGGGATTAAGTGTGTTTTGGTGCACTTTTGACCACTTCTAGCTCGTCGTCCACTCTTTGGAAAGTCATAAAATTTCATGTTATGGACACTTACATCCGCTTAGATTTGCATCTTAACCCCCTTACATGCATGCCCTTGAGTGGTTTTGGTTTTGTATGTTAAAGCACATTTTTCGAGGCATCGAAGGAGTACATTAGCCACTAACTTTTGCTCGATGCCCATTAATTTAATTCACTGATTTTGGTGTTAAAGATAGTGCAGCTGCAAGACCCATTCTCAAGGAGGATGGTACCCTAGTCAATTAACTAGGGCAGAGTAAGACCCTAGAAGGTACCCTAGGGCCCCCAGTAGTCTCCTGGGTTCTTGGTCTAGGACCAAGCAGGTTGATGCCATGGAAAAGTCCCTGACATATGGTTAGGGCTCCTATATGTCTCTAGGGTATTCTGGTCTATGACCAGACAGTTTCTTGTACACGATGTCCAAGCAGACCTTGCAGGTTGAGACAGAGACTTCCTGGTCTGGAACCAAGCAGTTCCTGCAAGAGCATTCATGGTCAATTAACCATGTGAATCTTGGTCAAGATGACCAAGATGATGATGTGCGATGCCCTCTATCCTAATCCGTTATTGCTAGGTTGTTTATCAAGGGACTGGACACTCCTTGATGATGTCGCTAGCACCTAACCCTTAGGAGCAGTATTGAGAACCAAAGGATCACATCATCCAGTTTGGATCTTCTCCTTATACAGTGATGATAAAAATATATGAAACAATGTACCTTGAGAGAGAGCAAAGATTAAAGTCCTTGGACTTGTTGGTCCTATGGGTAAAAGGGGTTGTTTATCCACCTTTATGCTACACCTTGGTCTTATGTGTATGAGGGTTGCCTTATCTTCTTATTGTGACCTCCTTTGGTTGACTTATGGTCTTTTATCTTACTTGGTCCTAGCACTCTTAATGTGTGTACCTTTGATATGATGACTTTTACTTTATGGTTTTTATTTTTGGACCATTGGTACCCTATCCAAAGTCAACTTAACTTTATGTTTTTATTTTTGGCCCATTGGCACCCTATCCTAAGTCAACTTAACTTTATGGTTTTCATTTTTGGACCATTGGTACCCTATCCTAAGTCAACTTAACTTTATAGTTTTTATTTTTGGACCTTTGGTACCCTATTCTAAGTCAACCTAATTTTATTTTATACTTTTATTGGTAATGATCCTAACTCTTAAGGGTTACCTAAGAGACCTTTCTAGGAGGCTTGTCAAGATTATAAATTAAGTTCTTCACTTCATTCTTGAGGGTGTAATGTCCCCCTCTAAGTAAGAACCCAAAACACCCGCTAACCTACTTAATTCCCATAGGTTTGAGCGGGTAATGCATGAGAGGGAATTGACTGAGGGCATTTGATACTTAGAGCAGGTCAGGACATTCATTCAGTGTTAAAGTCATCAATAGGATAAAAGGAGCCTTATTTCTTTAGGCTTAAAAGTCAACATCAAAATAGAATTGCATGCATGCAAGAGTGAAGCAGAAACCCTAAAAGTGACATGCAAACCCTAAAAGCGCATGAGACTCTATTTAAGAGGGTTATGAGACTAAAGAGACTGGCTATTATTGTTGATTGATTGATTTGGAGTTTTTGAGCAACAGCACAGCGTGCAGCCACGGCAGTTGGGGTTGAAAACGGTGTCTTCAGCTAACGGGGGTTCGGCAATGAGATATATGCCCTAGTCTCTTTTTGGGATAGATCATCTAGGTTTATCCACAGCATTCATCATATACATTAGTGTCCAGGGATCCAGCACACTCAGAAGGATTATTGGCAGATCCACGTTTTAAAGCTATAAATAGCTGGGAAACCTCAGAAGGATTCGCTGGGACCATAAAGCCTAGTCTTTCCTCCGCATGTCAGCTTCCTCTTTCTCAGCAGGCCTATCCTACAGCATAGAGTGACTATCAGCCATCAGTTTGCTCACCTGGAGCAATTATCAACAAAACAGAGAGGTTGGGGGCGTGAGTAGCAGAACAACAAACCAATTCGCTAGGACACTTAGAGGCAGCCAAACCTCTGCATGTGACAGTCCATCTCTCCAGCAGCAGAAGACCAACAAGTCCTCCAAGTTTCAGCAGCATCTGACCATTTCTCCTCCAAAAACGTCACCTTCAATCTGAGGGATGCACACGTGTGCAGCTGGGCGTCAACAGCAAGAAGGTAGCACTGATACTTCACCCATTCGGCACTTTATGCATGCAACCTTTCTCAGGAGTATTATCAGTCGAGTTATTAGTGGTAAGTGTTAAATTCCTTTCTGCAAACCCTAGACCTAATTCAGCGATATTTTAGGGTATTTTTGCATGGCAAGTTTGCATGCACAGTTATTTCGTATTTTTGCACAAAATTGAGTGTACGAGTTAGCATTATACACAGTATCAATAGAATCAGTATTTGGGATATTACAGTGGTATCAAAGCATGTTCCTTGCCAACTATGGACTTGAACATGAGAAGTAAATGTATACAGAAGAAGACACTTTTGTAACCTATAGGAGAAGGAAGAGTAGGTACACGGAGGAATTTGAGGATATCCAACTAAAAGATACCAACTCAGACATGGACCCAACAGATATACAATCTAACAGGGGAAAAGGAACAAGAGAAGATGAGGACAGGATGGTGTTTCGCAGCATAGTAAACGCATTGCAGGACCTAGCCAAAGGGCAAAAGGACGTACTGCATGCAATAAACAGATTATCGACGAAACCAGAACCAAGTAATATCAGTATATCTCTCTCACTGGTAGATAGAGGGTCTACAAGCAGTAGTGGGAAGCATGCATACACCAATATGCAAAACACACCACACATATATAATAGACCTTCCAGTCGGTTGACTATGCCTCACTTCCTGGCAGATGCTGCAGCAAGACCAGTCATGCCAGTAGAGCCTAGTGAACCATTTGGAGCTTATTTGCAGGAATACGAGGATTGGGGGATGAGTTTCATGCAGCCATGTCCTTTTCACATTTCTGCAACATGAAGAGTAGGAACAGACCCAGGAATTTCAACAGGGGATTCAATCATAATTACAAGTTGCAGAAAACCTTGGGTAGGTTGACCATCCCAAACTTTGATGGGGCTCACGGAGGTTCAGCGAGGATATGGGTTCAAAAGTTGGATACTTATTTCCAACTCCACCTAGACGAAGAGGCTCATGAGTGGTGGTACCATGGACTAGTGACATTGGGTCACAACACCATCAGTTCCTACAGTGCGTTCACACAGAAGCTCATGGAGCAGTTTGACAGGAAGGGCCCGAAGATACACTTCACAAAGTTGGCTCAACTCAAGCAGACAGGTAGCGCCGAGGCCTTCATCTCAGAGTTTCAGAGGGTCGCTGTTATGGTGACCGATGTGTCGGAGAACAGGTTGATTATGTTGTTCACAGAGGCCTTGACAAAACCACTACGGGTATGGGTGAAACCCTACAAACCCCCCACTTTACAGGATGCAATCAACAAAGCCAGATATCTCCAGGACTCAGTCCCAAAGAACAGGTTTCCACTCAAGACCAACTTTCCAGTCAAAGACAAGGATAGGAAACCTTTCCAGCCGAACATACCAAAGAAAACTTGGTTAGACCATGACACAAGGAAAGACTTGAGACAGAAGAAATTGTGTTTTACATGTCAGGAACCATGGGTTCCAGGACACAGGTGCTCAGGAAAGGCCAAAGCCCATTACATATAGGTATATTCAGATAGTGAAGGGGAGGACTACAAGCACGAAACAATAGAGGAATTGCGGGCAGCAAAGGAGGAGTCACTCCAAAGGGATACACCAAAGGGAGTTATTGCTACATTATCCGAGGTTCCTAGGTTTCATACTCTCGGGGTCAAAGGAGTAGTACAGTGCCACAAAGTAGGAGTATTGATTGATGGGGGGGCAACCCACAATTTCATTGATGCAACATGGGAGGCTAAGAGGGGTATTCCGACAGAGAAGTTTGAGGGATTTACTATAGCAGTAGCCAGAAACTCTAGCATGGAGTGCAACTATTGGATTCCTAAACTGAATGTCACATTAGGCAACTACCAGATGACAGATTCATTCTATGTAGTGAATGTGGCCGATACAAATGTAGTATTAGGTGTCCAATGGCTTTATTCAATAGGAAAATATAGTATAGACTACAGGGCAATGGAAATGGAATTCCAGGGACCAAATGGGAAACGAGTGGTTTTGAGGGGCATGAACACTTATCCCCCAAAACCAGTCTCTTCACAGAGAATGGAGGTTGTGCTCAAGCAGGGTGACATAGAATGGTCCGCAGAGTGCTTGGTCACCTTTAGGAAACCTCCAGGGAACAACACCCAACACCCAGCGGATATTCAGGCATTATTGCAAAAGCACGAGAAGGTATTCCGGGATCTTCTAGCAGGTAGACCACTAGATAAGGGATTTGAGCATATCATTGAGTTAGAGGAAAGGACTCAAGCAATCTTCACCACCCCATACAGGCATCCCAAAAGATACAAGGATGAGATCGAGAAGACGATCAAGGAATTACTAGAACTAGGATATATCCGGCCCAGTTCTAGTCCCTTTGCATCATCAGTGGTCTTAGTTAAAAAGAAGGATGGCACATTACGAATGTGCATTGATTACAGAGCACTCAACAAAAAGACCATCAAAAATAGGTATCCCATTCCCAGGATTGATGAACTAATGGACGAGATGCGGGGGGGCCAAATACTTTTCAAGGATTGATCTTCGCTCGAGGTACCATCAGATCCGAGTAAGGTATCAAGACATTCCCAAAACAGCTTTTCGTTGCCACAATGGTCACTACGAGTTCTTGGTCATGCCGTTTGGACTCACCAATGCTCCAGCCACCTTCAAGTCGCGCATGAACCACACTTTCAGGGCTCAGTTGCGTAAGTATTTGCTAGTACTCTTTGATGATATTTTAATTTACAGCAAAACTTGGGAGGAACATCTAAAACACTTAGATGAGGTATTGAAAATTCTAGAAGAGTACTCGCTTTACGCGAAGATGTCTAAGTGTGAATTTGGCATGAAAGAGATATTATATCTAGGGCACATAATCAATGCAGAACGGGTAGAGGTTCATATGGAGAAGATTAGAGCTATCAGGGATTGGCCCACACCAAAGACAGTCACTGAACTGAAGGGCTTCCTAGGCCTTTACACATATTATCGGAGGTATGTTAAGGGATTCTCTCAATTCACCGCACCACTCACCAATCTCACAAAGAAGGGGGCATTCACATGGACAGATTTGGCATAGAAAACCTTTGAAGAAATGAAAACCATCATGAGTTCTTGCCCGGTTTTGGCACTACCAGACTTCTCACAGCCATTCATAGTGGAATGTGATGCTTCAAGGGAAGGACTAGGGGCAGTAGTGATGCAAAACCATTACCCGATTGCATTTGAGAGCAGGAAACTGAAAGACAATGAGCGCCACTACTCCATATATGACAAAGAGAAGTTAGCCATCTTACATGCCCTCACTAAATTCAGACGATACTTGGTGGGCAGCAAATTCAAAATCAAGACAGATCATAACAACCTCAAGTACTTCTTGGAACAGAAGGAGTTAAATGAGCGCCAACAGAAATGGGTCAGCAAGGTGCAGGCCTATGATTTCGAGATAGAGTATGTGAAGGGTAAGAACAATGTAGTAGCTAATGCATTATCCAGACGACCCGCTTCGTTATCCCTCATGAGTATATCCACAGATTGGAGGTCTCTTCTCTTAGTAGAGTACTCCAAAGACAAATTTGCTTGTGAGTTATTGGATGGACAGATCTAGGATGGCAGGTACAAAATCATTTGATAACATCATCTATTACAAGAGCAGGATATACCTCGTCCCAGAATCAACCTTAAAAAAGAAGATCCTACAGGCATCACATAACTCGTCGTTATCAAGGCATCAAGGTTTCTTGAAGACCTATAGGCAGATCTGAGAGAGGTTCTCATGGAAGGGCCTAAAAGGGGAAGTAATGCAGCATCTGCCAACAAAACAAGATCGAACACACTCATCTAGCAGGGTTACTTTAGCCATTGCCGATTCTGGAGCAAAAGTGGGAAAGCATCTCAATGGACTTCATTACAGCGTTAACCAAGGTACAGGGACGAGGCTACTTATATGTAGTGGTAGATCGGTTGACCAAATTTGCTCACTTCTTTGCTATCTCTTCCGATTATTCCGCAGAACAGAAAATCGAGTTATTTTTTAGAGAGGTATTCAGACTACATGGGCTACCCAAAACCATTGTCAATGATCGGGACAGTAAATTCACCAGTGCCTTCTGGCAAGAGCTATTCAGGTTGGTAGGGACAGAACTCGCTACAAGTACGAGTTAATCATCTGCAAAGCGATGGGCAGATAGAGATTGTCAACAAGTGGGTTGAAGGGTATCTACGCAATTATGTAGCAAGCCAACAAAGGACATTGTTGATGTATTTGTAACTTCGTAATGTATTCACTTGTATATTTTATGTATTGTACCCCGATGTTTATTCCGAGAAGTATCTGTAATGTAATTGAGTCATGTCATGCCCCGATGTTCCTATCAGGAGATTCAATAATGTAGACAAATCATGTAAAGTCACTGAGGTTAACCCTCCATTGTAGGTCGAGGCAATAGTACCCACAGTTGTGTCAAGGTTAACCCTCCTTATTGATCAGAGGGCAAAGTCCCCACAGTTGTGGGGCACTAGGGTTATTAGACTCTCCTAGAGATGTTGGCCCTAGTAAGTAATTGTTAAGTGGGGTCGACATGTTGAAGTGGACATTAAGTGAATGAAAGAATATAAATAGTGAGTGAGTCTCTCTATTTATCACACACACACACTCACTCACTGGGGCGCATGAGTGAGAGAGGAGAAGCTCTCTCAAGAGTGAGAGAGAGAACAAGCTGTGGAGATCATCTTTTCTGTTTTCGGGTTTTACTGCTGCCATTGGTGCTCATTCTATCTCTGAGGAAGTTGAAGGGTTTTCTCCTTTATGGTTTCCCCGAGGAAAATTCTTTGTGTCTCTTGTCTCTTGTGTTTATCTCTGTGCATGTTATTCTCTCAGTTAAAGATCCGAAGATAATGCTAGCTTAAATGATAAAAATCTAACATGGTATCAAAGCTAACCTGAGAAGAAGACATTGTGCAGCTGCAGAAGCTAGGGCTTCTTACTTTTTGGGTCTCTCTCCATAATCCATCAACAAAAGTATGCTAGGCTGACTCTCCATTGAAGGGCGCATCTTTCTGTCGAAGTGGAATTCGATTTCAGGCATTTTCAATTTTTGGTGCGAAAAATTAAGGCTTTTTACAGAAGAAGAATTTTTGAGTGAGCCCGACATAGGATTGCTCTCCTCATCAAAATCGAAGTTTAGACACCTGGGTCAAGATTTTTGGTTGGGTGACACTCCGGGAAAGTCAAACCCTAGTTTGACCCCGGGCCTGAAAAACCCTAAATACTAAAACTGATAAGTTTTGGTAAATTAGCTATATCTCGGGATTCCATAAGTCTTAGGGGACGAAACTTTCACAAGTCAAAGATAAATTCCTGATGTACACTGTGTCCAAGTTTCAGCCTCAGATTCGCTATATTCTAGGAGATATGATTCCTCCAAGTTAGGGTTCCAGCCTCTTCCAAGATTCATCCCTAAACAGGACACCTGGGGAGAATTGCTATATCTCGGACTACGAAGGTCCAAATGAAATTTCTCAAGATGTTCCAGAAAGGGCATGGACTGTACTTTCTGTGGTAGAAGTTTCAGACCCCGAAGATGATACAGTAACACGTGGCAGTTCATACAATTTTTCTATTTTGAACAGTCCTGAAACAGGTCACCTTGGGAAACCGCTCATAAGTCCCAATTGGTGAAACCAATTCTGATGGAACCTATGGTGTTGGAACAAGGACAGGCGAGGCTACCTCAGTACGAAGTTTCAAACATAGAGGAGCAGTAATTGCGGAGATACCGTAGAAACAGTATAATGCATTTTCTGTAGAAGAAATTGGAAAACTAGGGCTTCCTGTTCCGGGAGCTTCCCTCCACTGTTTTCAGAAAAGGAGTACATTGGACAGCTCACCTTGAAGAAGTCTATCTTTCTATCCAATCAAATCTGAAAAATTCCAAGTTTTGAAAATTAGGGTTTCTCTGACAAACCCTAGATCAGCGAGCTCCAAAACCAGTACGGATACCTCAAATCGGATGTCACTAGTTCTTGACAGAAATGAATTAGACACCTACATAAGTAGAGAAGTTCCAGTTCCAGAGGGAGATGAGGCTAAAAGCCTTACACAAAAGGAACTTGGTCAAGGCCAAGAAGATCATTGCTGATTCAATCACGGATCAACTTGTACCACAAGTGTCTTCCCTAAAGACACCGAAACAGATGTTTGATTCCTTGACCAAGCTATTTGAAGGGAAGAACATAAATCGAAAGATGACCTTAAGAAACTAGTTGAAGAATGCAGAGACCATACAGTCATACTTTACGAGGGTCTCTCAAATCAAAGAACAACTTGAAGCGGTAGAAGAAGTGGAGAATGTAGAAGTTGTGATAACCACCTTGAACAACCTCCCAGGATCATGGGATTCATTCATTCGAGGAATGTGTGTCAGAAGGAAGTGATTACTTTCAGCAGACTCTGGGAAGAGCACACACAAGAAGAAGCTCGACTCATAATAAGAGAAAAGAAGATGGGAGCAACTGAAGATCAAGCTCTCACCATCCAAAGAAGATCCCTCAAGCAATGAGGAATATGAAGAACTCAACTCTTGAAGAACCTCTTATCCATCTTAGCATTTGGATAAGAAACAATGCTATTATAAATAAAGAAGATGATGAAGCTGAAGGCCCAAGAAGCAGTCTACCCACGAAACAAATAAAGATAAGTATTCAATTGTCATTTCATGATATTGTTTTTGTTATGCATTTGTTTATATTCAGTTGATGTATTGTGAATGATAGAATGTTTGCATTAATGACAGTATACTACTAATATGCATGTAATGGGTAAGTAGCTCATGGTGCTATACAACTCTCCATTGCTACTTATCTAGAATGAAACCTCTTTGCTGACATATTGGATTAGTGCACAATCTCAATGTTGTCCTGGTAGAGATGGAAGGCATCTAGAAAGTTTCCGTGAGATATGGATGAATGTTGTATTGGCTAAAAATAGTTGCATGATCATATATTTATGCATAAGAATTTTGCCATTATGAATATGCCTTATGAAATGTTTCTAACCATACAACTAATGCATTTGACTTGTAGGAAAGATCGCGCACAATCACCTACAAGCAAAGAAGGATGAGACTTGTTCCAAAGAACAAGTGACGACAGTTCAAGAAAGAATCCAAGATGAAGAATAATATGACGATACTTTCAAAGAAGAGATCTCAAACACAGTGCAGTTATGTAACACTGTTGAGCGATATCATTGATGAAGAACCTTCCAAGAAGTAGCTAAGAAGAAAGGGAAGGAGTGTACCAGTTCAAGAAGAATGATGTCTAGGATGCAGTATCGAGACCTGAAGAGAAGTTCGTAGTTCCATCATGTAGTAGATGGAAACATCGTGGGATACAAGGCAAGATTCGTAGCACGAGGCATAGACTATGAAAAGACATTTGCAGCCACTAGAAATACACATGACATGTAGAATCATGTGTGCAAATGAAAAAAGGCCTTGTACGAGCTCAGAAGACACCCATGGGATAACACATACATGATGAGTTTGATGAAGATCTTAACCTTTGCTACAAGGTTGAAGATGAAATCCTAGGGAGGATGACAAGCTCACAGATAGGTGCAAGAAGAACTTTTGAAGAGGTTCAAGATAGAGGATCTTGGTATCCAGTGACCCTAGATGGATACATAGAGTATTAGTAGCAAAGGAAGCTACTTGTCACTCCAGTACAGAATGTTTCAGTGCATAGAGTACGAAAGACAGAGGGAGTATGATGCTCTGCTTCAAAGGGAGTGACTGCTGAAGATCCCAAAGTTCAACATGGTATGACAGGATGGAAGCTTACTGATGGCTTTATGCTTTACTGAGAGTAAACCAGATTCCAACCTTACTTCGAGGTTGAAGGTGGAAGACTAGTGATGCTCCTGTTATATGTCGATGACTTGTTCTTGACAGAAAAGAGGAACTCATTAAAGTTGCAAGAAGGAGACTTGCTGCCGAGTTTGAGATGAAGGACTTGGATATGATGCACTACTTTCTAGGCATGGAGGTGTGGCAGAATGCGGATGGAATCTCCCTGGGACAAGGGAAGTATGCAGTAGAGATCCTAAAGAGGTTTAGCATGATAGACTGCAAGGCCATGACCACACCTAAGGCATCGAACCTGAAGCTATTGAGTGTTGCTTCATCAGAGACGGTTGATGCCATGATGTATCGTCAGATGATTTGTTCCTTGATGTACCTGACGAATACAAGACCAGATATTTGCTTTGTTGTGAACACATTGAGACATGTTCACCTAATGGTTGCAAAGCATGCATTGAGGTACCTAAAGGGTACAGTTGAGTGTGGGCTCAAGTATGATACGAATCAGAAGATTAACCTGGAGGGTCATGTGAATTCGTATTGGGCAGGCAGTGCCATTGATAGGAAGAGCACTTCAAGGTGCTACTTCAATATGAGATCAAGTGTGATCTCTTGGTTTGGCAGGATGGAGTCCTGCATGGCGTTGAGTACAGTCGAGGCAAAAGATGTTGCCACTTGCTATTTGGGAGGTAGTATGTTTCTTTTGAAAACTACCATTTGATTTGATTGATCTGACTTGCATTTTGGTATAATGCAGAGAGGAGCAGTGAAGCTCTAGTTTGTGATTCAGATCGAGATATCTCGAAAGAGGGAGTTCTAGCATAGCTGGTGAGACAGGTTGTCTGAGCATAAATCCTGGCGAAGCTCGTAGGTTGCTCAGATGTAAACGGTCCTGTAGGTTGTCCTCGGATGCAATCGGTCCTAGCGAAGCTCGCAGGTTATCCTTGGACGTAATCAGCCCTGATATGATTCTATGCTAGAAATGGCCAGAGTGAAGTTTGAGTACTTCAGAGAGAAGCTTGGTGTCCTGCAGATCGAGGTTCCTTCAAAGAGGAAGTGATGAGTCCGTGAGCCCTTCTGACATGGTGAGAGGATTGGTTCCTTCCATGGTCAGATGTAAGTGTTGTGCCCTTCTGACATGGTGAGAGGATTGGTTCCTTCCATGGTTAGATGTAAGTGCTGTGCCTTTCTGACATGGTGAGAGGATTGGTTCCTTCCATGGTCAGATGTAAGAGTTGTGACCTGGTGAGAGGATTGGTTCCTTCCATTGTCAAATGTATGTGATGATCCCACATCCAGAATGAAAAAGGGTTGGTTCTGTGATGACACATCTAGCATGAAAAAGGGCTAGCTCTGTGTAGATCCCACATCCAGCATGAAAAAAGGCTGGCTCTCTGATGACATATCTATTATGAAAAAGGACTAGCTCTGTGTAGATCCCACATCCAGCATGAAAAAGGGCTAGCTCTGTGATGACACATCTAGTATGAAAAAGGACTAGCTCTGTGTAGATGCCACATCTAATATGAAAAAGGACTAGCTCTGTGATGACACATCTAGTATGAAAAAGGACTAGCTCTATGTAGATGCCACATCTAGCATGAAAAAGGACTAGCTCTGTGATGACACATCCAGTATGAAAAAGGAATGGCTCTGTGTTGGTGCCACATCCAGCATAAAAAGGGCTGGCTCTGTGATGATACATCCAGCATGAAAAAGGGTTGGCTCTGTAGAGGACTACATCCAGTATGCAAAAGGACTGGCTCTGTAGATATGCATCCAGCATGAAAAAGGGCTGGCTCTATCGATGAAGACCTACATGGAGGCTAGGCCTACAACCAGCATGAAAAAGGGCTGGCTCTGTAGAACTTCCTGTGACAAGAAGAATGAAAAAATAGCACCATTTGATTGAGATAGCGAAAGCAGTAATGATGATGATGATCCAGATCATGTAATGATCCAGACTTGATGATGATCCAGTGATGCTCCAGATCAAGAGATGATCCAAACCAGTGTAGTCAGACTCGGGATAGACTCGGCGAGTGCAACGAGTATGGCCAAGTGGCAGCCGATCAGAGTACTCGCTGCAAACTCGGCGGCCAAACTCGAACTCGGACAAACTCGCGCTACTCGGCAAACGCGTGAGTAACTCCAAGTAACTCGGCAGACTCAGGGTAAGGTGGAAAATCGATTTTTTTGGCGTTTGCTGAGCTGGAATCACGCTGTTGACCCGCGAATGTGTTTTTGGAGGGAAGGTTTGGAGGTTTTAAGCAGCAGTTCGGGTTCAGTTCGAGTTCGGGTTCAGACGGCTTCGAGTGCTCACCGTTCAGCAGTCTTCACTGTTCAGCACTCTTCAGCAGTGTTCAGCCTGCGTCAAGGGTTCACGAGGGGTTCAACACTCTTCAGCAGTGTTCAGCCAGCGTCGAGGGCTCACGAGGGGTTCAGCATTGTTAGCGGCGTAGGGTTCAGTGTTCACCGTCGGCGTCGAGGCATTCACAAGGGGTGGGTTCAGCGTTCACCGCCGGCGTCAACAGGTAAGTTTTTTTAATGTATAAACTTTAAAGTTTAAAAATGTTAATTTTTTTTTAAAATGTTAATTTTTTTTTTAAAACGTTAATGTTTCAACTTTAAACTTTAATGTTTTTTTTTAAAAAATGTAATGTTTTTTTAAAAAAAATTTGTTTAATGTTTTTTGTTTAGTATTTAAAAATTTTATTGTTATTTTTTTTTTAATTTTTAATGTTTAAGTTTTAAACATGGGCTTAATGTTTATATTTAAACATTTAAATTTGAATATTTTAAACTTTAATATATTTTTTAATATTTATTGTTAATTTTTTTTAACTTTTAATGTTTAAAACTTTAATATTTTTTTTAATATTTAATGTTAATTTTTTATAAAAATTTTAAAGTTCTTTTAATGTTAAATTTTTAATATTTATTTTAAGTTTTTATGTTTTAACTTTTTTTATAATGGTTACATTTTTTTAGTTTTTGACTTTTGTTTTTTTTTAATTTTAGATATGTTTTAATTTTTAATTTTTATTTTTATTTTTTAATGTTATATTTTAAATTTTTTTCATGTTAATTGTTAATTGAGTTTTTAAATGTTATTTTTTATAATTTTTAATGTTATTTTTTATGTTTTTGACATCTTTTAGTTTTTGGTTTATTTATTTATGTTTTAATTTTTAATTTAATGTTCTATTTTATAGTTTTTAATGTTTTTTTTTTAAGTTTTTTATGTTATTAATTTTAAGTTTTAATTCAAATTAAATTCATTTTAATTTTTTTTTCACTCTGGATTTAGATCCATGGCACCTAGGAGAACACCTAGAAGGCCTCTTGATAAAACATGGGAACATTGTGTTCAGGTGGTCCCAGGGCAAGACAATCAAGTAAAGTGCAATTACTATCCAACAACTATGTATGGGGGCATAAACAAGTTAAAACACCACCTAGCTCGAGTTGTCTGCAAAGATGTCGTAGTTTGTGATGGCTGCCCTGAAGAAGTCACAACGGAAATGCACGCTGCTTTGGAAAGAATCAAAGAACAAAATGCCAAAAGATCTAGGCTGAGGTTTGAAACTGCAGGGATTGGTAGATCTCCGATGGGACCTCCAGGTAGTTGCTCATCAAATGTTCCACAAAGTCCATCTATCACCTCTCCTTTCTTCCTCCCTCGTACCTCCCCAGGATCTCAACCAACATTGGACAGCTTTAATAAAAGGAAAAGGAAGGAGGCAGATATGGCAATGCAGAGGTTTTGGTACCATGACAGCCTCTCTTTCAACCTTGCAAGGTCTCCATTTTATCAGCCCATGATAGATGCTGTTGCAGGCGCTGGCCCTGGATACAAAGGCCCCTCTTACAGTTCACTTAGGGGGAAAGATCTAGATGAGGAGTTGCAGTGTATCAAGGAACAGTTGGAGAGCATTAAAGCTCATGGGAGTATACAGGTTGCACAATCTTGTCTGATGGGTGGACAAATCAAAGGAATAGAACAATCATAAATTTCCTTGTGGCTTGCCCTAAAGGAACCATGTTCTTGAAATCCGTTGATGCATCTTCACATGTGAAAGATGCAAATTTGATTTTTACATTGTTAGCAGAGGCTATAGAAGAAGTGGGGGTCAAGCATGTTGTCCAAGTAATCACGGACAACGCTGCAAATTATGTGGTAGCAGGTAAATTGCTTTGTGCAAAATACCCTACTATTTTTTGGACCCCTTGTGCTGCCCACTGTATAGATTTGATGTTGGAGGACATTGGGAAGTTGCCATGGG
>LPNX010973098.1:373891-393670 GCA_001517045.1 Pseudotsuga menziesii
TATGCCAGGCGATCTACTACTCGTAGTCATGCATGAGACTCAAGTTTGGACTTGGAGACACTATCTATTTTTATTTTCAGCTAGCTATGTTTTGAGTTATGTATTTGAACTTTGAAGTTTGAACTTGGTACTATTTTGGAATGTGTTCAAGGAATCCTCTTTCATTTCACTATTTTGCATAGAAATATGAAATATGGTTTTATGGAGTGTCAAACGTTGTGTTATAAGTTATCATTGATCAATTTTTATGAGATGATCTAATGAATTTTTGCATAGAATACTTAATATTACTTATATGAATTAGAAATGTCATTACGTATTTTTCTGT
This sequence comes from Pseudotsuga menziesii, assembly GCA_001517045.1. Taxonomy (NCBI): domain Eukaryota; kingdom Viridiplantae; phylum Streptophyta; class Pinopsida; order Pinales; family Pinaceae; genus Pseudotsuga; species Pseudotsuga menziesii. The sequence goes on from LPNX010973098.1 coordinate 374,220, forward strand.
GCATAGAAATTACTATATTTTTATTTTTTTCATATTTGCCGAGTATTTGCCGAGTCTGATCCAAGTCTTATCCGAGTCGGCGAGTCTGTCGAGTCCCAAGCCAGCCGAGTATTTGCCGAGTCCGAGTCTAACTACACTGATCCAGACTTGATGAAGATGACTTGAAGATGAAGATGACTTGATGATGATCCAGATGATACAGAGAAGAAGACTTGTGTTGATAAATTGTGTCGAGAGAATACCTTCCTAGTTAAGAGGGAGTGTTGATGTATTTGTAACTTCAGAATGTATTCACTTGTATATTTTATGTATTGTACCCCGATGTTTATTCCAAGAAGTATCGGTAATGTAATTGAGTCATGTCATGCCCTGATGTTCCTATCGGGAGATTCAATAATGTAAACAAGTCATGTAAAGTCATTGAAGTTAACCCTCCATTGTAAGTCGGGGCAATAGTCCCCACAATTGTGTCAAGGTTAACCCTCCTTGTTGATCGGAGAGCAAAGTCCCCACAATTGTGGGGCACTAGGGTTATTAGACTCTCCTAGAGATGTCGGCCCTAGTAAGTAATTGTTAAGTGGGGCCGACATGTTGAAGTGAACATTAAGTGAACGAAAGAATATAAATAGAGAGTGAGTCTCTCTATTTATCACACACACACTCACTCATTGGGGCGCATGAGTGAGAGAGGAGAAGCTCTCTCAAGTGTGAGAGAGAGAACAAGCTGTGGAGATCATCTTTTCTGTTTTCAGGTTTTACTGTTGCCATTGGTGCTCATTCTATCTCTAAGGAAGTTGCGGGGTTTTCTCCTTTATGGTTTCCCCAAGGAAAATTCTTTGTGTCTCTTGTCTCTTGTGTTTATTGTTGTGCATGTTATTCATTCAGTTAAAGATCCTAAGATAATGCTAGCTTGAATAATAAAAATCTAACAGACATGGATTAAATGGATACACTTACGGGAATATTGATACAATACTACCTACCATATGTCTATCCGGAATACACCTTTTAAAGCATTGTATGGCTATGAGGCACTGAGCTTCGCAGATTTAGCTTTTGGAAACAGCAGAGTACCCAAGGCAAAAGATTGGGTTCAAGACAGTCAGAATATCCTTAAGGTCCTAAGGGAGAACTTACAGGCAGCACAGAATCAACAAAAGCTATACGCAGACAAACACAGGATTGAGAGGAGCTTTGAGGAAGGAGATCTCGTATATTTACGGCTACAACCATACAGGCAATCTTCCCTCAAGAAAAAAGGAGCGGAAAGACTAAAACCTCGCTTCTATGGTCCTTACAAGGTACTTCGAAAGGTTGGAGAGGTGGCTTATGAGCTAGAACTTCCAGAGGAGAGCATGATTCACAATGTGTTTCATGTGTCCAATCTCAAGAAAACATTAGGACAACACATTGCTCCATCCACCCAGTTGCCTCCCTTAGATGATGAAGGGATGCTAGTACTAATTCCAGAGAGAATCCTACAGGTGAGAGAAAGGAAGCTCCAGAATAGGGGTGATTCGAGAATATTTGGTAAAATGGAAAGAATTACCTATGGAGGATGCCACATGGGAGGGAGAGCAAGTATTGCAGCATCCTAGTTTACAGTTGCTTGAGGACAAGCAATTTCAAGTGAGAAGGACTGTAATGTCCCCCTCTAATTAAACACCCAAAACACCCGCTAAGCTACTTAATTCCCATAGGTTCGAGTGGGTACTGCATGAGAAGGAATTGACTGAGGGCATTTGATACTTAGAGCAGGTCAAGACATTCATTCAGTGTTAAAGTCATCCGTCGGATAAAAGGAGCCTTATTTCTTTAGGCTTAAAAGTCAACGTCAAAATAGAATTGCATGCATACAAGAGTGAAGCAGAAACCCTAAAAGTGACATGCAAACCCTAAAAGTGCATGAGACTCTATTTAAGAGGGTTATGAGACTAAAAAGACTGGATATTATTATTGTTGATTGATTTGGAGTTTTTGAGCAACAGCACAGCGTGCAGCCGCGGCAGTTGGGGTTGAAGACAATGTCTTCAGTTAACGAGGGTTCGGCAGTGAGATATTTACCCTAGTCTCTTTTTGGGATAGATCATCCAAGTTTATCCACAGCATTCATCATATACATCAGTGTTCATCATATACGTCAGTGTCTAGGGATCCAGCACACTCAAAAGGATTATTGGCAGGTCCACGTTTTAAAGCTGGAAATAGCTGGGAAACCTCAAAAGGATTCGTTGGGACCATAAAACCCAGTCTTTCCTCCGCATGTCAGCGTCCTCTTTATCAGCAGGCCTATCCTGCGGCATAGAGTGACTATCATCCATCAGTTTTCCCACCTGGAGTAGTTATCAACAAAACAAAGAGGTTGGGGGGCGTGAGTAGCAGAACAACAAACCAATTCACTAGGGCATTTAAAGGCAGCCAAACCTCTGCATGTGACAGTCCATCTCTCCGGCAACAGAAGACCGACAAGTCGACCAAGTTTCAGCAGCATCTGACCATTTCTCCTCCAAAAAAGTCACCTTCAGTCTGAGGGGTGGACACGTGTGCATCTAGGCGTCAACAGTAGGAAGGTAGCACTGATACTTCACCCATTCGGCACTTTATGCATGCAGCCTATCTCAAAAGTATTATCAGCCGAGTTATCAGTGGTAAGTGTTAAATTCCTTTCTGCAAACCCTAGCCCTAATTCAGCAATATTTTAGGGTACTTTTGCATGGAAAGTTTGCATGCACAGTTATTCCGTATTTTTGCACAAGATTGAGTGTACGAGTTAGCATTATACATAGTGTACGAGTTAGCATCATACATAGTATCAATAGAATATCAGTGTTTGGGATATTACAAAGGGCATCTTGACATGAGAAAAGTTCAGATCTAATCCTTGTCTGATTGAAAACTTGTTGTTGTTGGTTTGGTTATTTTGAAGTTTTTGTTGCTCCTATCTTCTTGTAAACTGAGTTGTGACTATGGTATCACTTCTTGAGCAGATACATGACTATTTGTTGCTCCGTTGACTGGGCAGTGGACTGTTTGGGTTGGCCGTGAGTTGTGTATCTTCTCTGCCAGCGTGAGTTGTGTCTTCTATGCTAGCATGACTGTGTCTTCTCTGCTGGCTTGACTGTGTGACTGTGTGCTTCTCTACTGGCTTGACTGTGTGTCTTCTCTTCCAACATGGTTGTCTTCTCTGCTGCCAGCGTGACTGTGTCTTCTCTGCTGCCAGCGTGACTGTGTCTTCTTTGCTGGCTTGACTGTGTGTCTTCTCTACCAGCGTGACTATGTCTTCGCTGCCAGCATGACAGTGTCTTCTCTACTGGCTTGATTGTGTGACTGTGTGCTCTCTATTGGCTTGATTGTGTGTCTTCTCTATTGAAGCTTCCCATGGTTATTTCTCTTTTATCAACGCTATAGTAGATATATATTTTATATTAAAATTAATTTATGAAAATGAAAATCGATGTAGTGTTTTCACCTTGTATATATCGGAATCTACCCTTTCCTTTAATAACCCGCAAGTAACAAACAATCAATCACTGCATCAAGCAAGTTCACAATTCGAAGATTCATTTTCCTTTTTGGTCCTCCACTTAACAAGCAAATCAATCATCGCTTCAACGCGTTCACAATTTGACTTTGCTACTACTTTTTAGTAATTAGATAGCTTTCCCTTTCTGTTGGTAAATTAATCTTATAGTTTAGCTTGCAAGTTAATTCAAGTTCTGCAATCGTAGCTCTTTTGCCCAATGGGTAAAGCACTAATCTGTATTATATACATGTTGTAATCATTGATTTACTTGATTTAATGATTTCTCATTTGATTTACTTGTCTAATATACTCCTAGATTAATTGCTTACTTTCTTTTATTTACTCCTAAGTCACTTTTTCCAAGGCAACCATCCTTAGATTTCTTAGGTTCTACCTCCCTTAGCTTTTGTTTAGAAATTGGCCTAAACGGAAGGAGTTAAGTGTTGTGGTGATGGTTGCACCTAAGACTCATTGACTTGCCCCAAGGCTACTCTTAGTGAGTTGATATTTTTCTCACGTTCACATGAGAATCTAGGAAGCAACAAGCCCTAATCCATTTTTTTACTTGAGTTACTGATACAAACCCCAAAAAATAGGGCAAACTGTAATGTCCCCCTCTAATTAAGCACCCAAAACACCCGCTAACCTACTTAATTCCCATAGGTTCGAGCGAGTACTGCATAAGAGGGAATTGACTGAGGACATTTGGTACTTAGAGCAAATCAAGACATTCATTCAGTATTAAAGTCATCAGTCGGATAAAAGAAGCCTTATTTCTTTAGGCTTAAAAGTCAACATCAAATTAGAATTGTATGCATGCAAAAGTGAAGCATAAACCCTAAAAGTGACATGCAAACCCTAAAAGCGCATGAGGCTCTATTTAAGAAAGGTTATTGGACTAAAGAAGATATCTATTATTGTTATTGTTGATTTGGAGCTTTTGAGTAGCAGCACAGCGTGCAACCACGACAGTTAAGGTTGAAGATGGCGTCTTCAGCTAACAAGGGTTCGGCAGTGAGATATCTGCCCTAGTCTCCTTTAGGGTAGGCCATTCAAGTCCACCATCAGCTCTTCATCTTTATTCATTCATATACAGCTATTTGGCATCCATCGGAAGGTTATTTGCTGCAACACGTGCGCAACTGGGGATTTAGCTGGAAAACCCCAAAGCATTCGCTGGGTCTCCGGATCTCAGTTTATCTTCTGAATATTGGCATCATCTTCATCAGCAGGATCATCCTACGGTATCGGGTGATCATCAACATCCAGTTTGATCATCCGGAGCAGTTCTCATCAGTTTCGTGGAGATGGGGGCGTGAGCAGCTAAACAGGTAAACCAATTCGCTAGCCTGCCTAGAGGGGTCAGAACCTCTGCATGCTCCAATCATTCTCTCCGGCACGGGAAGACCTTCATCCCGGCAAAACCTCATCTTCATCAGGCAGCTCCTTCACCAAAAATGTCACCTTCAGCTGAGGAAGGGGTTCGTGCTGCTGGGCGGTAACACAGGAGGAAGGGAGCACCAGTTCTTCATCAGTTCAGCTCTTGATGCATGTGTATCATCTCTGGAGTATGACCAGCCTGATTATCAATGGTAAGTGTTGACCTTCTCTCTGCAAAACTCTGCCTTAGTTTAGCTATAATTTAGGGCCATTGTTCCGGCACCTTGCATGCAACGTTTTATTCAGTATTCTTGCATATTATCGGTATACAAGTGAGCCCTAGGATAGAAAACAGTAGAATATCAATATTTGGGATACTACACAAACTTGGTCAACTTTTGTATCGGATTCTCACAACAATTTAGGGCATACAGCTGACAGTTATATAAATATCAACGTCAATGCTATTAACAAGCAGTCACACATAAGGGTGGAATTATGTGTCACTTGATCGTCATCTCGAGTCATTATTCATGCAAAGAGGCAGAGCCAAGGAGAACATATGTGCTAATTTGGGAAACAGTAGATAAGGGCTAAGTCACCTGGTTCGAATTCGTGTTCGAGTTCGACGACTTTGAAGTTCGTCTAAAATTCGGCAATGAAAATTTTGGTGATAAAATTCGGCATTAAATTCGAGAGACTAAAATTAAAAAATATATATATTAATATTAATATTTTATAGTATTATGTTAATATTAATATTAGTTTTAATAATTTAGTGTTAACGTTAATTTGGTTTTAGTATACTACTATATATAATAAAATTAAGATGAGTAATAATATTAAGCAATATTTTTAATATTAATAATAATAAGATTATTAATATTTTATGTCTAACATCACAAAAGCAACAAACAAGTTTAATAATAAATAACAAGTTTAATTCGGATATTTTTGGAATAGAATGTCGTTTTTAAAAAAAACAAACAAGTTTAATGATAAATAATAAATAATAACCTAAACAATAAACATATGAACCTAAAACAAATAAAATACTTAATGCAAAAACAAACCTACGGCACCTTGCGAGAGGCGACTCAACTCACTACCAACCGCCAGTGGAGTCGGCCACCCGTCATTCACAATTCAATGGAATCAGCTCGTGATTCACTACTCAATGGAATCAACCCATGGGGAGTCTGCGATTGTCTTCTTTTGTGAGTCTGCTTGTGTCCTCTTTTTGAATTCACAGCAGCGACAACCCTCTGCGTAATGTGAAAAGCTAACCATGGATTTCACTCACAATGAGAGAATCGACGATTTCAATGCTTCACAACAGCTTTAGTGGAGAATACATGACGACTTCAGTGGAGAATACAGGACGGCTTCACAATGGAAAATAGATGGCGGCAAGTTTGGAATAAAATGCGCCGAACTTGAAGGAAAAATTCGGCTGACTTAAATATTCGCCGATTTTCAATTTTCAAGGGAAAAAAACAGCGAACCCGGTGACTTAGGATAAGGGCTGGGGTTATCTTGAAGTTGTCATTCACACAAACATGGCACATTGCTAAATTTATCTACAGATTCATGCATAAATAGAATTGAACAGCAGTAAGACCTATTGTTCAAGAATAGAATTGACTGTCAATCCATTTCTTTTTGGCACCATACACAATGGCCAAGTTGCCAGGGTTTTAGATTTATTCTAGAGAAATATTAATAAGAATGGCATATATCTCCCACCAAATGTAAAAAGGTATACATGTTAGCAACTACAAACGCAAATAGGTTAAGAAAGCTCACTTGATTCTGAGATAAAAATTTTGAATCTGTGGAAGAGCATTGTCTCCAACTCTGCACACAGATTTACACAAACATTTCAGATATTCATTTCCAAAAGGATGTGTCTATCAACAACTTACAAATCATGATCATAAAGTATATGCAACTGCATATTATAAAGAAAGTTTTAATTAAATGAACAAAAACGTTATATTAATTAAAGAATAGTGTTGGCAAGGATGAAAAAGCATCCTTACTGATTTTGAGAGGCTAACAAGGCGAACCAAACAGGATTACTTCTTCTTTCATATTTCATAGAGGAACCATTGTCCATAGATCCAGGCACAGTTCTCTGTTTCCTAGATACAGATAATCTCCCTGAACCTGTAGCGTGCAATTTCCGTGCCACTTTTGAGTTATGACCAGGATGAATTTTGCCCGACTCTTTCTTCCTCACTGAATTGATTGAACCTGAACCCCTCCTCTTTGTGCCATTTGCATTCTTTATGCTTCGATACTTATCAGTCTCTTCTGTTTTAACAGCAGCAAGGCCTAATACAGGCAGTTGAGAGGTCTCTGTCCTGTTTGCTGCCTCTGCAAGACACGCCAACATCTCCCAAGATGTATCTTTTCCTGTTCTTTGTTGTAGTTCTTGAGTAGCTATATTGTGTATATCAGTATCAGCCATTTGGTTTGAAAGCTCAACACCTGGATTACGCTGGCAGAGCTATGCTCATGTTAGATTTTGACTCTAGGCATGACCAAACAGTCAAACCTATGAGCATATTCTTATTAGAATGAATATGCATAAAGGCACAGTGAAGTGCTAGAATGTGAAATACATGGAAACGATAAGCATTAGAGAAACTCTGCCTGATACATTTACAAATGTATATGTATATATATATATATATATATAACCCATCCCAATGGGTTAGCTCAATCTGTTGTTGCCAATGTCACTGGGCTTTTGGCTAGTTCTGGGCCAACAGATGCCCAATTTGAATCCCCCTGGCTGAGGATTACAAGTCTATCTTAACAGGTTTATTAGGGATACCATCCAAGAATCATTGGAGCATCCCTTCTGTTTTCCTTTAAAACAAATATATATATATATATATATATACGCAAACCCAAAGAGACAGTGTAGAGAAATTGTATACCTGTCTCCTTGGATATTCCAGTGAGTCAAACCTTTCAGAGTGATCATGTGCAACATCCACATCTCTTCCACTATTTATCTTACTGAGAACACTCCTTGAGGCAGCAGCTTTTCTTGCTACAGCTTTTGTTCGTTTTGATAGGCCAGCTTGTGCTGAAATGGGAGGAGTACTGATTACTAATGATGATAATGACCGTTCTTTCCTCCTAGCAGGTGCAGAAACAAATGGGATACTCTCTGGTGCTTTCATTTTTCTCTTTCTTGAAGGAAATATTTTTGTCCTGACATCTTGCAAGTTGTTGTCTGGCCTGTATATAGCAAATAATTAATAAACATAAAATGAAACAGTCCAGAAACAGGCTATTCAAGCCTCACTGACTGCAAAGAAACCTTGGAAAGGGGCAAGAAGAGTTCTTTTCCAATCTAAATGAAACACTTGAATTATAAGACTGCATTATAAACCAAGAGTTGAACATGCTTAAATAAGAAGAAAGTTGAAAGACTTGAATTATAAGACTGCATTATAATCCAGGAGGTCAACATTCTTAAATAAGAAGAAAGTCTCTGTTTCCAATGACACTAATAGACCAGCCCAGTGAAGTCCATTACCAATTTACCATAAGCATTCAAAAATCTGAGACAAAATAAACACCAAAATGGCTGGCTAGAACATCCAAATATTTCATGTTAAATTTGACACGTTATATTCCAAGAGAAACTGTCTTAGATAAGATAGGATAATTATATTAATGTCCAACAAATGACTAAAATGGTTAGTAATGGGACTGAAGAAGAAATACAATCAACAAAAAGCACCTGCAGGCATGCCTGAGGCTATTCCAAAAGAACAAATTAACTTAAACTACTAATACACAAGGAAAGTATGGAAGAGAAATATCAAGTGATGTCACAAGGAAGAAAGGGAAGGAGCAGGGGCTAGATATAACAGCAGGAACCTAAATCAATATCTGCATTGTAGATGGAAATGCAGGTGGGGGAGCCCTTGTCACTCCCAGTCACTCCTGAGGAACAGATGCAAAGTCTGACAGTGTCATTGGAAGAATCCGGAGAGGACACAAGGGGACCAAGCTGTGAGATCCTGGGAAGATCCCCCTCATCCACTGAGCATGGAGGGGAGTCTGACCAGAATCTGCAATGTTGTGTCTTCGAGCTTGTCAGGTGTGTTACCGTTCAAACTAGCAGGCTAGACTTGCTAGTGAATGGCAATCATATGAGAAGGTTTGGACCACTGTCACCTTTGTCCAACCTCTCAACTTCTTTGGGATCCAATGTTGTCCCTGTTGATTTTTGTACCTAGGAAAGTGTTCCCCTGGTGATTTTTGCCTAAGTCATTAAAAAGGGAAAAATTAAAGTGACCCTTGCAATTAATAACTTGAGATGAGCTTTAATTCACTTTAGAGAATAAAGTGACTTTTTGATAAATTTAAGTGAGGTGAGGGAAATTAATTTTGGAGAGAATTAAAAGTGCATTTAATCTCATCCATCCATCTAATTCATTTTGGGCCCTTGGATTAGATGACTATTCAGCTTCTTCATTTAGACACCAAAAAGGCAAGAGAAGGTATTTGAGTCTCATTTTGTTTTTGACGAGAGTTGTAGAGCACAGAAAGAGAAAAAATTGCAGGCTGAGAGAGAAGAGCAGAGGGCACGTTTCCCACAACCGTACAGCAGCAGAAATTACATCTCCGTACTGCATGTTTCCCAAGGAAAATTCTGGGCACGTTTTTCGAGGCAGTTTTCTGGGCACCATTTTTTAGAAAAAAATTCTGGGAACGAAATTATGTAGTCCGTACAATTCCATACATTCCATACAGTGGACGCAGAAATCGAGGCAGACTGTACAGTCCATACGGTACAGCAGTGGGCACGAAAAACGAGGCAGTTTGTACAGTCAGTTTGGCACGGTTTTCGAGGGAGTGAGTTGGCAGAATTTTGACTGTAAAATTTCTGAATTCAGTCAATTTGTTGAGCACTGTGGTTGAGATAAGTTTATCTCTTTTTGTTGTACTTTCATTTTATTGCAGAAAGTAAAATTCTCTCTCTAGAACAAGTTTTCCCTGGAGGTTAGGGTTTTGCCTAGGTCATTTGACCAAAAATTTCTGAGTCTGATTTTTTGTGTGTGACTATTTTTTAATTGCTGCTCATTAAAAGTAGTAAAAATCTTCTTGTGTTTGTCATAAATTGTTTATGAGAAATGACTTAATTTGCAGCTGAGGGTAAATTGGGTTGGGCATTAAACTATGATGAAAATGGTGGTTGAAACCGGGTTGGGAGAATGCTGAGAAATTTACATGGTATCAAAGCTTTGTTAGAGAAAGAACAAAATTTTACACAATGAAAAATTTCAGACTGTTAGTGATTTCTTTTGTCAGTGGGCAGCACCTTGTTGAGACTTGAACTTTGCAGTGAAAATGGCAACAGGACTTAGGTTGAAGGATAGGTTTGACGGGGCTAGGAATTTTGTCCCATGGAGGCTAGTGCATATTGGAGGAAAACGAGTTATGGGATGAAGTGGTTAGAATACAACAGCAAATCCTATTGTTGTTCCTGCTTCCACCGATGCACATGCACTTTCTGCCTTCAACAAGAAGGACATTAAGGCTAGAAGGATCATTCTAGATGCAATTAAAGATCATGTGATCACACACATTTCTAGTAAAACCTGTGCATATCAGATGTGGGATGCTTTGACCAGCTTGTTTCAAAGCTCAAATGAAAAAAGGAAAATGGTTTTGAAAGAGAAGTTGAAGAGTATCAAGATGGCCAAAGTTGAGGGAGTGATTCCCTACCTTACTAGGATCTCTTAGGTGAGAGATGAGCTTGCAGCAGTGGGGGAGGTTGTTTTTGGTTCTGAGCTAGTGCGGAGAGCTTTGAATGGCGTTGCAAAGCCTTGGGTTTTTTTTGTGGAGGCTATAGTAGCCAAGGAGAACTTGCCTTCTTGAGACAAGATTTGGGATGATTTTGTTCAAGAGGAGACCCGGAGAGGTCTTGTGCAGGGAAGCTCTTCTACTAGCAATGAGGATGAGGAGAATGTGGCTTTGACTCCCAAGGGAAAGAAGAAGTTCAAGAAGGGTGGGGCTAAGCAGTAAGATGGACAAAAGAAGGACTTGAGCACTGTAAAGTACTTTGCTTGTCAGAAGCTTGGGCACTATGCTGGACAGTGCCCACAGAAGAAGAAGAAGAAGAAGAAGAAGAAGCAGACAACAGCTTCAGCAGAGATTGAGGAGTTTACAACTACATTTGAGAGAGAGTTTTCTCTCTATGCTGGGCATGTTGATAGAGAGAGAGCATCCATCATCACCAGTGCAGACATTGAATTGAGAGGGAGTATTCTTTGTTGACTGGTCATTCTTTCAGTGCATCCACCACCAGCATGTGGTATATTCACAGTGGAGCTTTGAGTCACATGACAGGTGCTCGAGAGATGTTCTCTGACCTTTCACAGGCAGGGATAGATGTGGAGGTCGTGTTGGGGGATGACACAGTTGTCAAAGTTGTTGGGCATGGTACCATTATATTTCAGATAAAGTCCATGAGTTCCATGACTTTGAGGGACGTATTGTTTGTACCTGGGATGAAGAAGAACTTGATATCCTAGAAATGAGAAACTTATCGTATGATGTAAGAAGAAACTTGCCTCTGAGTTCGAAATGAAGGATCTTGGATTGATGCATTACTTCTTGAGATTAGAAGTATGGCAGAGGCAGAAGAAGATTTTCCTAGGTCAAGGAAAATACACCATAGATATACTGAAAAGATTCGGAATGTTGGACTACAAGTTCATAGCTACTCTGATAGATGCAAATTTGAAGAAGCTAAGGGATTCTACTTCAAATCCAAATTTGATTGATCCCACTATGTATCGCCAGCTGATTGAGTCCTTGATGTATCTGACAAACACCAGACCAGATATATGTTTTGTTGTGAATGCTCTCAGTCAGTTCATATATGAACCGAGGAAGATTCACTAGATTGTTGCAAAACATGTGCTCAGATACTTACGCAGCACTATGGGATATAGTCTACGATATGATTCAGAATGTGAAATGAGATTGCAAGGGTTTACAGACTCAGATTGGGCTGAATGCACTGCAAGTAGGAAGAGTACTTCAAGATGTTGCTTCAATTTGGGTTCTATAGTAAGTTCCCGATACAGTAGGAAGCAGAACTCAGTAGCTCTCATTACTGCAATAGGTGTAATAAGTGGCCTAGCATGATGAATTTTTGTAAAAGGTTTGGCCTACTTAGACTTAGTCATCAATCTAATTACTCTAGAGTGTTTTTTCAACAACTTATAATTTTCGAGTTTTTCACTCAAACCTCTAAAGCTAGAGTAATTGTCTTGTTGGTTAGGCCTTAGGAGGTTATCAAAGTCTAGTCACTATGAACACATACTAAGTCCCCCCTAGGTTTTTTTTATTTTTTGCTAATAAAAAAATTTCCCTTAAAACAGGCAAGTTTTTAATGTTTTTAATGTAAAATTAAAAGGTCATAAAGTGGTATTAGGGGGTCAAATTTGCCACAGGGGTGCTCATTTTCTAACCCAGAGCACCCACTATACTCCTAAACCCACTTTAAGAGTCAAATTAGTGATTATTTATTACTTAATTTGATTTTCTCTCGAAAATGGCCAAAAAGACCAAATAAATGGCCAAAAATGACATAATAGAGGCAAATCAACATCCCAAAATTAAGGGGAACATGTCAAAGGCATGTATTCAATGGTGGCAGAGTCAATCGGCAAGCAAATCAAGTTAATTGAAGTTTGAATCAATCATATCTCTTGAAGGCAAGTTAACTCCACAAGGAGGAGGGTGGGGGTGCATATCTCCAATACGATCCATTTGATTGAAGAGGTGGCGAAGTGAGAGAGGGTTCCTACCTCATGAGAGGTGGCGCCCATCTCTTGTTGTTAACTCCAACACAATCTCTCCTTTAGCTCATAGAACTCACCTTCACTTAGACACATGTCAATTCTCCCTCATGAAGGAATGTGCCCCCCTGGGGTCTTCTTTGGCTATTTAAACAAGGTACTCCTCCATCATTTGGAATGGGAAGGTGGAACCTATGCTCTTATGCTTTTGTAATCCTGTGAAGTATTCTTGTTCAATGAATAAAGTCTTTAGAGGTAAATCGTAGTGTGGCTCTTCATCTGTGTAGATGTGGATGTTGATTTAAGCTTATGAGATAATCTGTGTATATTAAATGCTTGCATCTTGATTGTTTGGTTAAATATTTGGCCTTTGAAAGGGAATTTTCTCCCATTAGGGTAAGGTAGTATATTGATTTATCTATTATTTTGTTGTTAGTTGCATTAGATCTCTTGGATGAACATGTTATTTTTGTTTAAATGCATGTCTTTTGAATTTCTTTTCTAGTTAGTTAACACCGGTGCTCTTAACCCCTCTTGTGCAAGTGTTTGTAAGTTGTAGGTCATCTAGTTTGAAGGAGAGGTTGAGCGAGGAAGCATCCACCACATCTTCAAGAAAATTTGAACAGAACTTAGTCCCTCTGAGCCCCACTACAAGGACTCCTTTGCCCAAGTTCAAGGGATTACTATTCTTCACCCTTCCCATCTTCTAAATTCAACTTTCTTGGTTACCAGTTCGAATACTTTTTCAGATCTCTATCTAAAAGTTAAAGTACAAGTAGATCTGATTTTTATGCTAGATTTTAGAGGTTTATAAAGTTCTCATTCTAAATATAGATCTAGTACAAGCAATTCTCTTTTTGCAATCCCACTTTCAATAAATCTAAAGGCTTGAAAGAGTAGATTGTTTTGTGGTTTAAAAGTTTTATTCGGCAAGTTTAAAGTGTCTTTTATTTGCTTCCTGAAAAGGACAAAAAAATATCCTAAAGGAAACAAGCTTTCAGTTTGTTTCCCTTAGTTAATTTGTGCAATTTTACTTATTCTAACTTAATATTTTTCTTGGGTATTTACTAACTGAGTTCAAAGACACTTCCAAAGTGTTTTTGAGCACTTTCTAGTTCACTTTGCTAGCTGGTTTTTGTCATCTGATGAACAGGCAGAAGGAAATGCTAGCGGATGTAATATCCCAACTGATATTCTATTGTGTTTTGACGATATGTTTGTTGTTTCGGTGCTTTAGTTGTGCTAGAAAGATAAATAAAATGTGCATGCAAAACAGTGTCGTGCCAAAAGGCCCTAAAATATAGCTGAACTTGAGAAATAATAGGAAAAATATTTTTAGTGAGAGAAGGTACACATACCAATAATAATAGTGTTGATAGTCCGTCAATATATAGGAGAAATGCAAGTCATGCAAGTGAGATAAAGAAGATATAGTGCTCCTCTCCAGCAGTTGACGCCCAACTGAGAAAACGTCCTTCTTCTGTTGTTCTTGACCTTTTTGAGGCAAGGATGGTTCGTTGTTGCTGAAACTTGCTAGAGATGATGGTATAAGTCTTCCGGAGAGATAAGGAGACACATGCAAAAGTTCTTACTCCTCTAGGTACCCTAGCGAATTGATCTATGCTAGATGGGTGAAGCCCTCTTCTGTCCTTGTTTTGCTGGTGAATCCTCCGGATGTGCCAAGAATGGAATGACAATCACCATGTATAGTAGTGTGCCCCTGCTGAGAAGAATGATGGAAGTATGCAGAAGATTTACTGAGTTCCTGAGATCTAGCGAATAGTTTGGGGATTTCCAGTTGTTTCCTAGCAGCAAAACGTGAACCTGCAATATACTCTCTCTCTGCCTCCTAGATTGTTGAATCAAGAATGAAGAAATAATGAATAGTTGATGATAGACCTAGATTATCTATCCGGAAGTGATTAGGGCAAATAATTTTCACTGCTGAAACCACTTGTTAGTTGAAGACCTTCGTCTCCAACCCCAACTTGTTGCCGCTGCACCTGTTGTTGTTGCTCTGGGAACCAAACTCAATAATAATAATGATGGATTATCCTTTTGGTTCAATGACCCTTCTTATATAGCTTTAGCATGTACTTTTAGGATTTGCATGTCACTTTTAGGGTTTGCACTTTACTTTTTGCATGCATGCAATTCTAATTTCTCGCTGACTTTAACCCTAAAAAAATAAGGCTTTCTTTACAATATTGATGACTTAATACCTAAGTTGCCAAGAAACTTGGGGACGGGGACGTCACTTTTTGAAACAGGGGACTTGGGTACGTCGAGTACTGTATATATATATATATGAAATTAATTTTTTTCCACTAGTATTCAATTTCAATAAGTAACAAATACAATTAACAATTAACATACACATTGTTTAAAAGTTCATAGAATCATAAATCAATAATCATTGATAATTTAACAAATTGACATAAAGTGGAAATTCAAATTACATATGAAGTCTGAACATAAAAAATTAAATAAAATAAGTCTCTTAATCTCTTAGAAATTAGAATTAAATTAAATTTTTAATTTTTAATAAATTAAAATTTAAAATTATCAATCTAGAATCTAGATTCTATAATATATAGTTAATTGTTATACTACAGTCTATTATTTAAATTTTATACAATTATAAAAAAATTAAATTTATCATATGAAAATTTCAAAATACACAGGAAAAACTTATTTAATTTTATATAATTATTACAATTTTTATTTAAGTTTTATGCAATACACAGGAAAAATTTTAAAAATGATATTTTTTATGAAAAAATTTTAAAAATAACAAAAAAAATTACCTCTACCCGCAGCTCCTTTCGCTCTCCCCGTGTCTCGGCTCCTTCCCTCTACCCGAGTCTTCTCCTCTGTTGCGACTCGGCTCCTTCTCCTTTGCCCGAGTCTTCTCCTCTGTTGTAGCTCGGCTCGACTCCTTCTCCTCTGCCCGAGTCTTCCCGTCTGCGAGATTCCTTTCCCTCTATGACTTCGCGGCTCCTCTCCACTGCTACGTCTCTTCTACTATGCTTGTGGCTCCTCTCTTCTGCTGCGGCTTTCCTTTGCTGCGACTTTCCTACTCAACACCATGGCCGACTACACTCTCCATGGACGAGTCAACACCCACGCGGACTTAAGAGAGCAGGGGACCCACGCTACCCTATCCTCATTTAATTTTTTTTATAAACATAGATTTTTAATGTAAAAAATTTTTTTTTTTTTTTTTATTTTGAAGTTTCCCAGAAGTCCCCAAAATCGGGGGACGGTGTCCCCAAACTAACGGAAGTTTCTGAATTTTGGGTCAAAAGAACCCAGTACTCGGGGACTTCACAAGAAACTTTCAAGGACGTCTATGAAGTACCCGACCTGATTTCCGAAACATGGGGACGGTTTCCGAGACGGGGACGCGAACCTAAGGGATGGTGACGAGTACCCCTGCAACACAGCTTAATACTGAATGAATGCTCTGCTCTGCTCCTGGTATTATACGTCCTCAATCAATTCCCTTTTCCAGTAGTACCCGCTCGAACCTATGGGAATTAAATAGGTTAGCGGGTGTTTTTTATGCTTATGTAGAAGGGGACATTACAATGGATCTTTGGAGATATAAACCATCCAGAGTACCTTGAGCATCCTCTCCTACTCATAATCAAATTTTCTAAAACTTGTAAGCCTTGTGGAACCAATTTTATAAGGACCAAAGGCATTCCTTTAAAACATTGTACAAAACTCATAATAAGAGAAAAGCGCATGGGTTACCCAGCGCCCACACCCCATCCCCCTAGGAAGGATCAGTGTCGTCTCATTTGGTGGTTTGTTTTTTTTTATTTTTCTTTTTCTGTTAGTTTTGCTTTAGATACTAACCCGTATAGTAGTTTTCTTTTGTTAGATTAGATTAATTAGTTGCTCTTTCAATATTTCATTATTCGCAAAAGTAACGAACCTAACTACGCTTTCTCGAAGTATGCTCTTGTTTCCGTTGAAAAGGCTTTCCCAAGTAGGTGGTTTACAATCAAAAAAGATATTCATAGCCTTAGTTTAATTACATATAATTTTTGCAAAGTGTGGTTCTTTTCATTTTAGTTCTGTTGCCCACCTATTTCGACTAGGTGGCAACTCCATGTACATGAAGCTGTACATAATTGAACGAGTTGGACCTTGGAAAAATCTGAGGATTTTTCACTCCTGCAGGGCAATTGCCCCTTTGTAAAACGAAATGTCCGCTCCCCTGCGTGGAAAAATTAATGTAATTATATGTGCTAGTATGGGTCATATGATATGGAGGCCACACCATGGAACTGGTTGTTAGGGAAGTCCCCTCATCGAGTGTTTTTTTTCCCTTTCCAATTGATCTTGTTGAATAAACAAGTTTAATCGGTTTGGTTTTTCACTCAAAATCCTCCAAAGTGGTGACGGGCGTTCTACCAGTCAAGTCCATGAGGTGGCTAAGGCTTCAAATGTTATTCATGACCATGCTAGACATTTGTATAGAGTCTTGCGGAGTTTCGTTATGTTATTGTATTTTTATTAATTTTTCCAGTTAATTAATTTCACCCCTTGGTGGTTAATTAACTGAGTTTTGATGTAATAATGTAATTGCTCAAGCATGGCATTTTGTAATAGGGGCTATGAATGCAAAATAAAATTGCTATGAAACCCCCTAAGCCATTGCTTTGAGTCCCATGTCATTCAGATAAGTGGTTCAAGAGATAGACCAATTTTGGTCAGAAGGGGTCTATCTCCCCTAGGGAAATTTTTAATTTTCCTAAGTCAAAAATTCATATTATTTGATTTTGAAGAAAAAAATCAAATAATGCCATGGTAAATTTGTTTGGGGGTTGTTAAGCCTAGGAAAATTTATTTCATAATTTTTTCACCCCCCCATGGCCAAGATATTAATTTTTCCAATTTTATTTTTTAATTTTTCCTAAGTCAAATTGGGAAAATTTAAAAATTAAAGTGAAAAATTAAATCTATGGAAAAAATTATTTTTAGCCTAAGCTAAAGGTTAAATATCATTTTGGGACTAAAGGCTATGGTCAAAGCCAAATTAAGAGGAATCTCCACCAAAGATAGAGGAGGCGCTAGCCTTGGAGTCAAAGATAAGTTTAAACCCTCACCAAATAGAGGGCGCTACATGGTGAAAAGGCTCACTAGGGTGGGCGCCAACATTTAGAAGAGGGCGCTAGCAACAAAAAGGAAGGCGTCACTTATCAAAGGAGCCACTCTAAACTTGGAGGCGTCACCATAAATAGTGGGGCGCTATCATTTAAGTGGAGGGCGTCACCCATTTTGGAGGGCGTCTAGCCATTTTAGAGGGGGCACATGCACTAGAAGGGCGCCATAAATGCATTTAGAGGGCGCTAACTTGGAGGTAGGGCGCCTTCTTTGGAAAGTCAAGGCTATTTTTGGAGGAGCGCTACCAAACTTGGAGGAGGGCGCCTACTTGGGCCCACGTTTTTGCCCTAAAAGCAGATCTAGGGTGGATCTTTGGTCAATACCCTAGATCTAAGGGTGGAAAATATGAAGACATGGATCAAGCATCCTAGCCGTTGATCAAGAATTAATCTAAGGGTGGAGAATGGTTGAGAGGAATAAAAGTCAAAAACCTAGATCTAGTGGTGGAGATTTAACTTAGATCTAGATCTAATCTCAACCATTGATCTTCAATGGGTTGAGGGTCTTCCTCAACTATAAAATGGGGGCCTCACTCCCTCATTACACACAATCTCTTATGCTATTGTTATGCTGCCGGAAAATTATTCTTCTTCTCTCATATTCTTGCTACCATTGTATTGAAGCTTTGCCCAAGCTGGGCTATTTTAATAAAAATTCTTTGGAGGGATACTACGCTACAAACTTTTCATGATCTACTATTCTTGAGGTAACCTTGTATTTGTCTTGTTTGCATTTGTTGTATTTTTCTAGTTAGCTCTCCACAAAGTGTTTTGTGGAGAGATTAAAGAATAAAAGTGTTTTTATTCTTTTTTGTGAATGATTTGACATTTCTTACAAAGTGTTTTGCAGGAAGTGTTAGGTATTCATCACTAGGATTACAGTTCTTGCAGGCATAGAGTTATTTGCAGGTTATTCAAATCAAAGAGATCTCTCCAAATATCATTCCGGCAATATTTTTCAATTCGGTCATCTACTTTCAGCCTGTTTTAAACAGGGTTTTATTCACTGTTTAGTGAATATAAACCTTGTTTTAGAGCCCTAACCTCTTATATATTAATTTAACCTTTTATTTCTGCTAGTTTTACATCATTTAGGTGGCTGTAAACTCATTTTCCAGCCCTCTAAATTCCATATTACTGTCACTTATTACATTCAGAATTTTCTTGTAAATTTGTAATTGTATTAGTTTCAGCAAATATTTATCATAACACTTTGAGCTTAATCATGGTATCCCACGTCTGACCTCAAAGGATCGAGGCCAGAACGCGAAGCGCTCAATGCTGTTATAGATATTTGTCTGTCACTCAGATTTTTATTGTAAAAAATTGTAATCTTGTACTAATATTTTAACAACATTTTTTTTAGTGTTTTATGTGATTTGCAGCGAAAAATAGCTCGCTGGTTTTTGACAGGTTGTGCATAAGTAAAAGAGAGTTGCTGCCCAAAAAGGCACAAAATTTCCTCAAACTTCAACCGGCACAAAAAGGGTTCAAACCCTCACCCCTCTTTCATTTTTTCTGATTATTGTA